>VIBL01000012.1:1200000-1800000 GCA_008271625.1 Lutraria rhynchaena | reverse complement strand
ACTGAACAGGAATAGTGGCCTGGGTATCGCTACAGAATCAGCAAATGTAGGTCACACGTTGAAATTTGTGCAATCTCTAATTCCCTGATGAATTAACCCCAACTTAATGTGGTATTCTTGACGCAACAAATATTGTATAACACTGCAAAAGATGTAATTGTGTAAGGGCTTATGGGCGCCAAATAAAAATGTTTTAATCCCTCTATATCTAAAACCACACACAAATTCGAAAACAAACCTAAAATGATGACGCAGAATTGAAGTAATTTCAAAATTAGAAGTTTGTAAGCACAGAACTTAGAATCTTTTGTTTTCAATACAATTAACTTTATTATAATATTATGCTACAAGAATATGTGTAAATGCTCATATACCTAGTGTTGTCTTGCTACCATACTTACTTTTATCATTTGATTTGTGTTTTTTATTCTTCCATTTCTCTGTGTTAATATTTATTTCCAGTTGACTGCTTATCTCCCTTTCTTCGTAAATCTTCATTATCCCACATCTATTGTCAAGAACGAAATTGCTGTCATACAAGCCCTTGTATTCAACTATTATTCTCATGATCTGTATGTAAGTATTGTGACATATAAATTCAACCCTTTTTATCTTTGTTTTTAACTTTATAATCATAACCTAGACAAGTTGTGTCTGTCTGGATATGACTTGTATGCGCACAATGTTATTCTCATTATGTCTGGAAAAACGTGTGAATGAAATCTTCTTTATTATTAAAATGAAGTTGACGCTGCTTAACTTCAGCGAACAAACATTTGATGAAGCAATGAAATTATTGTCGCGTAGTGTCTTCAATCAAATTCAATTCAATTTCTACATGCGTCTAAACAGGGGCGAATACAGTATTTTTGGAAAGGGGGTGTAAGGTCTAGATGTTTATGTAGAATACGGACACAAACAGCACATAACTGATGTTTTCTTACTATGCTTGCCAGATTTTAGAGAGGGCGCACGCCGGTTCCCACACCCCTGCCCCTCCCCCACCAAAATCGTATTTGGTTAAACCACTGTTTCGTTGACACGTAACTGAGCAAAATACATCTATGACAATGATTTTGCTTCAACAAGGTTTTTAAAAAGAAATCAGGCAACATTAATACATTTGTATACTCGAAAAGGATCAAGCCAATACAATAAGACTCTCCCAAGTACTAAGTTAAAAATATCCTTAGAATCTTTACATTGCTTGTGAGACACAAATGCCTTTGACAACAATATTTTCTATGGAATTGTGAGTCGTTCTCTCTTTCTTATGAGCTATATATTAGTCATTTGAAAGCTTAGTACTTTCTCCAAACGTATTCGTTTGTTTTGTTTAAGGTCACGGTCACATTAAAAAATTCATCCAAAGAGTTTGTATCCTTAGAAATTGACAGATATGGCAATGAGAGGGAAAATGGTGACATTCTACAAAAATGTATTCTTGTAAGTAAGAACCATGCTTTACATGTATTATTCAGAATTGTACACAAGAGTTTGTTCTTACTTTTTATGTTATAAGCTCGTCTGTTTCGAAGAAAAGTCGAGCTATAATGATCGCTGCGTCATTGTCATTGTCGTTGTTAGGCAAAAACTTTAATATAGTCCATCACTCAAAACTTTAATATAGTCCATTACTCAAAACTTTAATATAGTCCATTACTCAAAACTTTAATATAGTCCATCACTCAAAACTTTAATATAGTCCATCACTCAAAACTTTAATATAGTCCATCACTCAAAACTTTAATATAGTCCATTACTCAAAACTTTTAAAGATGTCAACATGACCCTTGAATTACTTGCTTATCGTGACAAGGCACAGAAGCTAGAAAAAGGGGCATTAGTTTGAAAGCTATATATGCACCAATTTAACTTAGAATTTTGGTCACATTTGCTTATTAAATAGAGTGATGTAAAACAAACGACCGTTGGCGCTGCTCTGTGTATCTCTTGTTGTAATAATTATTTCTCACATACAGTTTCAAATTAAATCAATATTTATTAACATTTATGGATGAAATAACACCCTACGAGTGTCTTCATTATCATGGCTTCTCGTGTCATTATGGCTTTGATTAAACTGTTGTCTATTTTATTTTGACAACACATGGTGATTGCTAATTGTGAAAAGCCTTAAAAACTTGAACTTACTATTGAACGGGAGGCTTAACTCAGTACATTAACGGAGTGTAGCACAGAAAAACACGTTTATTTTATATGTATTCTATTTTTCAATGAAAATAGATTGGACTACAGGCTATGAGCTTATATAAAACGCACATTGACGGAGTGTTTAAACTGTGTTAAGAAATAAAATCACTTTGGCCATGTTAGAATTCAATATTGTTCGATGATGTTTGCTTGAGACAAAATAAAAAAAACATGCAAATATAAAAAAAGATGACAACGTTCACTTATCATACTTTCTCTTTTCAAAACAGATGATAGAATGCTGAAAGTCATTGAACGTGTAAAAAATATCTTCTGCAATTAAATATGAACTTCCGAACTCTGACCGTAACTGCATTATGCAAATTAAAAAAATATTTGCAAATACCCATTTCCGTATCTTTCGTATAATCTCTAGCTATACCATTCCTGTACCATCTAGGTTAAAGCTAATGATGTGGAGTCAGCTTATCTTCCTGTCATGCCATTGAAGACAGGGACGATTGATATTGAAGTAGAAGCCTCGTCTTCACGAGGCAAGGACAGTATCAAACGACAACTGATTGTTAAGGTAAGCCACGATATAATTATCTAATTATTGTAAGCATCCGCCGGGTTGAGGTAAGCCACGATATAATTATCTCATTATTGAAAGCATCCGCTGGGTTTGACTCTGGACCACTACGCTGAACTTAGGGTTGAAATGGAAACGCCAATGGTATTGGATCTGGAATAGTTGAATCATTGAAAGCATAATTCAACAGCATTTTGAGGATGCAAATCGTCGGGTTATTTCTACAAACCCGTATGTCATTTCTTCCCATTTTGAAAAAATCAAATTTGAAGTTTTAAACTGAAGTAACTTTAAGCGAGTTACGGGTTTGTGGAATGGGGATTAATCCTATTTTGGATAGATCTACCAGCAGGTAAATATTATCATTGTAAAGACCTTATCGAAACGAAAAAAAATGATTCCAAAATCTCAATATTCCTCAAAATTGAGTTACGGTGTTGTAGAAGCATAAAATAAGCCGACGAAATGTTTTTTTTTTCATTTTGATGATTATTAATTTAAAAATTTGACTTTAGGAGGACATGCTAGGATAAAGTTAAGACTTATCAATTAATATGTCATCTTTGTGGAGAATTACCTAAGTCACCTCAAGTACTCTTGATTTTTTACATTTGGTTTAATATATATTTATAATAAAAACGAAGGTTTCACCAATTATACATTGTAAGTACATTATAGCCTCCAGGAATAGAAGAAGAGGGGAACCATCCAGTCATGTTGACGGCGAATCATCCACAAGTGGATAAAGTAATCATGCCTATTGTATATCCTGTACGTGTTGTTCCTGGTTCCCAGCGCATCCAAGTCACAGTAACAGGTAACCAAAGATGACAAACACCAAAGCGGCAGAACTTTATAGATTTATTTTTCTGACTATTTCAGAGTAGATTTGTACAAATTAGATAAGTTTTGCTTTTCAAATCGACATTCAGTATATTCGTTTTAAGAATTTTAACCGAAGTAGCGAATCTATGATAGGTCACTGAAAAGAGAGTTAGGATAGCCTTACATTGACTTATACATTGGTTATAAGTATCCTTGAAAAGTATGAGAAAATCTGTAGCTCTAATATGCATGTTGAGTTTTATTTTTGACATTTTTAAGAATCATAAAACTCTTTGAAACTTAAGAAATGCATGTACTATCAAATAAAAAGTGTTGTCTCTGAGAAAAGCAAAACATTTTTTTTGTATTTTAAGCAATAGCGACTGTTGCAAGAGACACAATACTTATTAGTACTGCATTTCTACGTGTAAAAGCAAACATTTTAATAGCTTATTCACACTTAATGTCACTTAGAACAGTTTTAGCTTTCAGTCTGTGATAATAGTTTGAAAATATTGTATTACATATCTTATCTATATACTTTTGAAGGTGACATATTTGGACCATCTATGAACAACCTGGATGAGTTAATCAAGATGCCGTACGGATGTGGGGAACAGAACATGGTACGGTTTGCACCAGCTGTTTATGCGGCTCAGTATCTTAAAAAGGTCAACAAGAAACTCGATGACAAACTTGAGCGTAAAATAAAACAATCTCTAGAGACAGGTAATACAACCTAAAACAAAATTATATTTCATAAAAAACGTGTTAAGGTATTACATGCCCAATGTCTAAGATTATTATCTCAAAGTGGAGCTGACAGATTTTGGAAACATTTATGATTTTTATAGGTTTCTATGATAGAAAATGATTTACCGTGAGAAAGATTTAAAAAAAAACAGGGACACTCATTTATTATCTTTCCGTGCATTGACGTGTACGGGAGTAGCCAATTTTTCAGAAATTAAAGAAAAAAGAAGACCCATTTCAATAAAATAAATACTTTTCGAGTTTTTCGCCATCACTAGTATTAAGTTACTTGTCGGCGGGCAGTTCACCTCACTGGTTTTCTTTGATTCTGTACCAATAATATTCTTATTCTCCACAAATAACAACACTTTTCCTCATGTATGATCAGCGAAAGAGAGCTCTAAGTCAATGACTTCAACCAAATCGTCACAGAGAATATATGCTGCTTCCGGACTATCCGAGCACGAGGTCCATTGACGACAATCTGTACATAGAATGTGTTGCTAAAACATGATAACACGCAAGCGCGGATTTAGGACGGAGGGGGAACCGGCGTGCGCCCTCTCTAAAATCTGGCAAGCATAAGTAAAAAAAACGTCAGTTATTTGCTGATTGTCTCCATATTCTACATAAACATCTAGACTTTAAGCCCCGCCACCAAATATCTCGTATCCGCCCCTGACTAACAAAATGTCAATGCAGAGCTTGTAAAAGCTCAATTAGACAGATACCAACAAGTATTTCAATAAAGCGAGCATTAATTAATTGAGTTTACTGCTATTTAAGGGTACCAGAGGGAGCTGACCTACTTAAGAAATGATGGTTCATTCAGTGCTTTTGGACAACGTGATGCAGAAGGGAGTATTTGGTGAGTAAACGTGGGTTGATATACGTTTGAATTTTATATCTTCAGACTATCATGCTGGATTGAAATAAAACTATATACATTTGATCTGTGTTCAACATTTTTGTTTTGTTACATTTCTAGGCTGACTGCATTTGTTATGAAAACTTTTGCGCAAGCCAGTGAATTTACATATATTGAGCCGGCAATAGTTAACAAAAGTGTATATTATATTCTTGGACAGCAGAACGCAGACGGAAGTTACAACAATACTGGCTTTGTCCACAATAAAGCGATGCAGGTATGACAATAAAATGTTTTTTTTTTCAAAGTTATGACTAATCAACTAAGTGCTTGTCATTCGTAGAATCACTGATTGGCTGTCCAGCTCGGCCATTATGAAAACACCTAATTATTAACGTTATAATAAAGATGTGTGTTATGTACAATTCCATATCTCATTGTCAGAACATTATCAACTACAGTTAAACCAGCCAAGATGGTTACTACAGAAAGAGAAGAAATATGGCTATATTGTTCAGTTGACCGTTATTAAGGGACTATTTTGGCATATCCCCCATCATAAATTTGTGCCAAAAAGTGGCTGCTGTTCACAGGTTGTGGTTAACTCAAGTATGGCTCTATGTTCAACTTTCTTTGCAGGGCGCTACCACGGGATCAAGTGTATCGTTAGTTGCTTACATAGTAACAGCCTTGAATGAAGTACTGTCTAAAGACATCCTTGTAAGTACCTGGTACCACATGAGCAAGTTTTAATCATATTGTTATCATAGGGACATACTTTTCCTTTATCAGGCAATAGTACTCTCAAGTGAGTGAGGTATTAACACAATGTTTATATACGTATAAAGAAAATGTTGCTTCTTTTGGATTAACTAAATCTATCACTGAATTATGATTAAATGCCCCCACAAAATGGAGAAACATACCGCGCAACCAACCAACCAACCAACCAATCAACAACCAGGGTGATTCCAGTATATCACCGAAAACTTTGTTTTGCGGGTGTATAAAACATATATTGTTTTATATGCCTGACACAAAATAGGATGGATTTAAGGTTATTATTTCAAGACTAAGCAGTTTAAAGGTTACGATGGTAATTGATACTGATATACATGCGTTATCTATTTGAATAAACCTCGCATTGTAAAACGTTTCAATGTGGCGTCACATTGGCTGGATGTGTGATCATACATTAAGTTCTGGTGTAACTTTGTCAATGTTTCATTCGCTGTTTCTTGTAATGTTACAATTTCTGATGTCACAACTCTTTATATGCACATTGTAATATATCATCTTTACGTGATTTGGAGCTAAAAATAGGTTTGTTTCCTGTAACACCTCCGACCGTCTTTTTTACTGCAGACCTCATGTTTTTCGAACAAATAGTATTTAGTTGTGTGTAACCTGTCGACAACAACATTAGTTTATTAATGTTCGATCTCGTTGCTAAGTAATCCTTTTCCGATCATGGCGAACAGTGTACTTGCGGTGACTTAAAATGTTATAACAATTTATCAAAACTGAAGTGTTGCTTTCATTTTTTTACAGAGGATATTAGTTAAACTTAGATTACTATACCGAATACTGTTAAGATTTAAAAAAAAACAATTAAGACATTTAAAAAACCCTTCCTGTCGACTCTTTTATCAGTATGTTACAAGAAACAATCTATTTTTAGGCCTTATGGCAAGCTGTGTGTCATTATTCACACTTAAAATGATACAAGGTCTCTTCGACAGCGCGTCGTTATAAGCTCCGTTGTATGGATTATTGGCAGGGATGTTCAGCCCTTGCTAGGGTCCACACGTTCAAAATATCGTAACTTTATTTGATACCTGGTTTCAGATTTATTCTTAATCAATCAATTAAACAACTGATCGATCGATGTTTTTTTTTTCAAAATTGTATTACGTATTGTATTAAGTTCGTGCTTCGTTGCCAAAGGCATTAATTGTGTTCATGAATACATATCATTATATTATAGGAGAACTCTGCTAATGTTCTTTTTTGAATTTTTTTTACATAGATATATGTGTACGTGCTTCGTTTTCAAAGACATAGATTGTTTGCATGTGCAGATATGTGATTAATTACAGGAAAACTCCACTAAGGCCGATGTGTTGTTCAGCATTACTATGGCTATGAACTTTCTTGATGAAAGTAAATCTAAGCTCACATCTGACTATGATTTGGCAATAACCGCATACGCCTCCACTCTGATGAATAACAATACTTTGACCGACGTCTTGATGAAACGACTTGAAAGTAGCGCTAGATTTGTAACAACGGGTAAAGAAAAACCTACTAATTTGTTATACAGTGCAACTTCTCAAAAGCAATACCTTTTGAGAGAAGCAAAATAAATTGTTGTTGTGAGGTTGTTGCTCTAGGTGGGTTATATTAATAGTTAAAGGGTACAGTAGGGAAAAATTATGCTGTTGTTGAAGGGAGGTTGTTGCTCAAGAGAGGGTCGCTTTAGAGAGGTTGCACTGTATTTTACAATTGAGTACGTGTTATACATCGCATGTGAATACGTACCGCCTGTCTGTAAAGACCACTAGTTTAATGCCAATACAAGCATATGCTGTTTACTTTACCCTCTGGATAAAGAACATCTCCAATAAAGATAAATAATTAATATCTAGACGGCGGTCTTTTGAGAAGTTTGACTGTACTGTGTAATAACCCAGGAAATTTGCTTTCTAGTTTTAAGTCGTAAATACTACCATGCAAGGAATATTGTAGTAATGGTGTCTTGTTGACATGCATTGGACAGAAGTATGTATATGTATATGCAGCTTAGATGCTCCATATTTGGATATTTAAAGCCTGCGAAAGAGTTCATCAAAACGTTCTGAAAATACGGGATTGCATGGCAGAATCCTATGAAAGAAGGGTGGTTTGTCTCCTTTTCCTTTAATAGATATTGGATAAAATAATCTAAATTGTAAACCTGAGGCTGCTTTGGCCACACATGCTCTGATTGATGGCGATATACGAGTACTTTGATTATTGACCTTTTTATGTTTTTGTATGTTTTAATGCACCTACTTTGGCAAAATGAAAACGAAAGAATACTGTTGTTTTTTCTTTGCTCCACAGACATTCCATCTTTACTTAAAAAAGTAGAATATTTCGCCAAGTCTATGAGAAAATATACTCCGCAAACAATTGGATATAAGGTTCTCTTACTGTAAGAAATTTATCTGCATCTTACTGCTTCGGATTTATGACAAAATAAAACTGAAGAAGTGCCGAATGAAAACAAAACATCCATGTTACTACATAGGAAACAAAATCATAATCCAGCCGACATCCCGGTGTATAAACGAGTCAAGTTCCTGTAATTGTTATAAATTGTACAAGTTGAATTATATAGCATCAAAATAGATCGTGCAGTGATTGGAAGTAGCAGGTGCTTGTGATTGCAATAAAAAGTACAAGTTGAAATATATAACATAGCAGTGATTCGTACAGTGTACACGGCACACACCAACATACACAACTATGCAAAACCCCATTCATTTTCCCGAACTTTATGGACATAAAAAATACTCTATACATTAAATTAGGTTTGGGATGATAAGAATACACCAAAAAATGATAAAACAACACAGTTTTAAAGTAGTAAAAGATATTATGGGATACCCTGTACATGACCTTTCGAATCAAAACACTAATACTGCTCACACAAATGTCATACAGAGCTCTCTCTCCAGATAGTGGCCTTGTCTTCAACAACAACCTCCCTTCAACAACAACAACCTGATGTATCCCCACTGTACGATTTAACTATTAATTTAACATTTCTCAACAACCTCTGAATAACAACATAAGTTTGCTTCTCCGAATGTATGTTGTTTTGAAGAGGTTGCACTGTACATATGTCCGTTTCTCGCCAAACGTTACTTTGAGATTTATTTCCACAGGAACAATGAAGCATTGGCAACATCAGTCTAGAAGCACTGAAGTGGAGATAGCAGCTTATGCATTAATGGTATATGTAAACAAGCAGGATGATGTTAAAGGATATCCAGTATTGGAATGGCTTGTTGATAGGCGCACATCCTACGGCGGTTATGTTTCAACACAGGTTAAAACTTTGTTATTTAATCTTAGTCTAACACATACACACTGTGTGCACATCTTATACGCTTATACGGCCTACTGTCATGGTCATTTTCTATGACATCCTATAAAAAACTTCAGACAGTCAAGCCTTATACGTATACCATTTCAGAATTGATTTTATTCTATATGTTACACAATATAGAGATCCGAGATTTAAAAATACTCATTTACAGTCATATACAAGGTCAAGTTGTAAACATTTGTTATGTCTGTTTTATCAAGTATACGCGCATATAGAATCAAATCACATAGTATACTAACTTTCATTAGTTACATCCCAAAAGATCCATAACGTAAATCAATTGGTAGTTCAGATCTGACTTACAATCTACTCGACTAGCGTTGTCCCCCTTGGTAGTCGACAGAAGGAAAGCCAATTGCCTGAAGTCACTTCGCTAATAGATGAAATGATTGAACCGTGCATATACCTGACACAAAAAATACTGAAGGAATACAAACCTGAAGTAGTTAAAACACTTCGTTCATTTCTTGTACAGGACACGGTTGTAGCACTGCAAGCAATATCTTCGGTCGCCACACAAACCTTCAATGCTGATATCAACATGAAAATCGTTGTGGAACACGGAGGAGAAAAGAGCAATACTGTTAATATAAATGCTGACAACATGGATGTTCTACAATATATTGATGTATGTTTTTTCGATGATATTAACATGGCATGTATACAGTTCAATGTATTCTTTTCCACAGAACGGTAAATTACTTCAAACGTTTCTGAACTTGAACCACAAAGTCAGTTTCTTGCACGTACATGTGACACACAGTGTCTGATGTACAGGTACTATGTTTAGCATGACGTAAACATTCATTAGTTTGAAATGTTCAATATGATAAGCGAATCAAAAAACACGTGCTAAAAGATGTACACGAAACAGTATGCAGTCATAACGAATTTACTGCGTCTATTTAATGTTGTGTTTTTATATAATGTTTACATTTAATGTACAATTTTCAGTGCTATATTCTAATGTTTACATACATTATTATAGTTAATATACGCTTACTAACAACAACGCAACGTTACTGTAAAACTCATGAATTTGTACAAACGGAATAAGTACACAACATTTTGACTCAAGTTTGAAGAATACTTTCATAAAATCAAATTGATTCAAGAACAGATACACAGTTAACATTGACGTCAATTGATACAACAATTTACGATACTGATGTGATGCACCTTGACGTTATAGGTTCCAGAAGAAGCCACATCTTTGATCGTATCAGCCAGTGGGAATGGTACAGGTCTAGTAGAGGTAAGGAAATGTAAAATTCCATTACTTTTTTCTAATTACAATATTCAACAAGATAACGCAGGAAGTTGAGTGTAGTTTGCTTACTGTGGAAGTTCAGTCTCCAACTTTTGGTGTAATTACCTGGTCAGTTGATTATAAAAATGCACTGACTGTCCTTCCTACTGATAACAATAAATATATTTTGATGACATTTTCCGTCCATCAGACTTTCTGTCGTTCATATTGTCTACAACAATCGAAATTCTACAGCTTTTGCTTTATTTAAACAAAATTATCCAGCTTACCCTTGTGTATGACATTCATACTTTCTACCACTACATCTAAACTTAGTTGACAGCAAAATCTAATTATTATCTACGTCGTCTATTTAAATGTGGATTAACGAAATTCCACATGCAGTCTAAACTTTGCCTGTGACCTACTCTACAGGTTAGCACATTTTACAACGTTCTTAATGATGAAAACCATCCAAGTTTAGATCTTGATGTCACAATAAATGCTACCAGTGTTGACAGATATAACCTTACAGCATGTGCCAGGTAAGTTACCACTTTAACTTCATTAATGTTAGATGTCGTAATTATTACAATTGTTACATTGTCCAGTACCTTAAGCAATAGTTTTGAGACAATACATTCCTGATTTGACTCGTTTCTCTTTTGACTGACAAGAGATTACTTTAGACTTCTAAGGGGTATGACTACATGTACGTAAACATGGAATATTTTACGACGCTGGTCATTGTATGGCAAAGTGATTGAAACAAAGAAAGAGAGCAAAATCTCTAAGTAAACTGGATTTTCTTTTCTTATTTTTTATATTTATAGATTCATAATGATGCTGATAGTATTGTTTTGCTTTTTGGTGTTGAAAGTTTTAAATAATTGCGTATAACAAAGCGTTATTTGGCGCACTACAATGGAAAAATAGTGCAAGTTGTGGGGGAAATGTGGGATTGGAAATAGTATGGGTGATGGTTTTCATTTTCTATTGACCCGATGGAAGCTAACCATGCACGTCCTATTAAGCGAAAAAAGTTTCTTCATTCCATCTGCGGTGTGCACCGCCTCCAAAGTTGACTATAACCGTGTTTCACTGGATATAATCTGTACAGTAACTGCGACCATCCAATTGTTACTTTCCTTTTACGGTCGTCATGTAATTTCTTGTATACGATTTTCAATTATATCTTATTTACCTGCTAATTAATCAGGTGCGAAGCATATTTTTTATTTAATGCAAATATGATGACCTGACACTCTGTAAATTGAATGCGTTGCGCATATTTAGTATGGGGTAATTGTCTAAGCATGGTGAGGTAACATTTAATAGCTCTCTTGGCATGGTGAGGTAACATTTAATAGCTCTCTTGGCATGGTGAGGTAGCAAAGAATAGCTCTTTTGACATGGTGAGGTAGCAAAGAATAGCTCTTTTGACATGGTGAGGTATAAAAGTATAGCTCTCTTGGCATGGTGAGGTAGCCCAACAAGACGGTTGGTTTGATTAACGAGAACCATCTTAGAATTAGCGAAACCATGCGAAATGTTCGAAATCTTTCACTGAATGCTTTGTTTTAATTACCCTGTTGTCGTGGCACAGTTGGGTTTTCCAGCTAATATCATGTTTGTTTCTCTTAAACACGCTTCTTTTGTGCTTGTTTTACAGGTGGTTGGATACGGATGACAGTGGTATGGTACTACTTGAGATCGGTTTTCCTTCCGGTTACAAACTTGCTCCGGAATATTTCCCCGATGAGAATAAAATCCATCCATCACGTACTGAAAATGATAACGGAAAGACGGTGCTGTATTACAGCGGGGTAAAACTTTATTTCTCTGTATTTGTCATGTGTTACACTGTGTAATAAATATAGTTGCAGTTTTGTTGTTCATGAAACAAGCAGTCGTGATTCCGTGCGAAACAGTAGTCTACCAAACTCTAACAAGAATGTTTCTAAATGATATAGATTTGAATAATTTAAAATCACATAAATTATGATTATCAGCAAGTAGTCATTGAAAATTTCATCAGAAATTACATAATCTACATATGGCCGTACCTCTTCTGGTAGCTTTGTCAAAGTTTGTTGCATGGCAAACCCGGCTCATGTTACCACTACTGTACAAGAAGACATTACCACTTGCGCCATCTAACATACAACTTATTATGGATGTACCTAAAAATGAGTTCCATGAGTCAATTTTAAAGGATTACGTGGCAGAAAAAAGTGTTCAATCCAAGGGTGAATACTTCAAAGACCATAACCAGTGAAATGTTTGCTAATGCGTGTATACCCAATTTACATAACTGAACAAAGTTTTAAGACTTAATAATACTTAAAATATACAGTTGAATTAAGTTCTTGCAAGCGGATGAATTTCCGAAATGTTTCTAACATTTTAAAACTTATTGGTGTATTAGCCTATGTGTCTGTTCAGCATTATGTTTTCATTTATTTTTCAGCTTGGTAAAGACCCGACCTGTTACACTGTTGGTACTGTACGAGACTCTATTGTGGGGAATACACAGGCTGCTGCAGTACGTGTGTACTCTTATTATAATCCAGGTAAGGCGATTAAAATTTAAATGAACTTATTTCTAATTTAACTTATAAAACTTAGAATTTAAAAAAACGGCTGCCGATAGTTGAACAACTTGTACTATATATTTGCGATTTAATTCTTGCGTTGCCGTACTCTGGTTCATTTCTATCACTTGGTTAAGATTGGAAGTTATTTATTATTTCAATTATAACACAAAAAAGATGTTAGTGCATTCGTTCATATTTCTAATCCAAATCGCCAAGAACTACATTTTCTGTCGGCTCTTAGAATTTACTCCTCTGTATGAAAGCAAATAGCGTGTGACGTCATTAACTATTAAAATGGCTGTTTTATAATCAGACACGTAAAATGTAACAGCCAATAGTGATTTGTCGTAGAATACAGTATGACCCGATTTCTTATAAGATTATATTGGGAATATGGCAGTCTGCGTTAAAATGTTGAACATTACTCTATAGTTGTATGTAAGGAATATAATAATACGATTACTGGAATAGAAGCAGAATAGTGTACATTCAGTTTTGCATTACTGAAACATTTTGAAGAAAATCTTACGAAATACCAATACCTGTGAATAAATGCCATTCTTTGAAAAACCATCATTGATTATTTAGAACAAACTGACCGTCGAATAAGAATCACATATTAATATAGGCCAAATTTTGCCTTTCTCAAGAATGGCCTCTGTTCACAGGTTTTACTGTATCATAATTCCTATGATTAGTTCTTTGTTCTAATTAAAGATGTATAAACCATCCTTATAAAATTAACGCTGTACTAAATTAATGTTTCATGATCAGAGTAAAATATATACAAATTCTATATAAAATTTCATGTACAGGTTACAGGATTGTTTTGTGCACAGTTAGATACTAGTATATATAGTGTTTTTTAATTTCCTATTATTTTTGTATTATAAATTAAATAATTAATTAAATATCATAAATTTATGTATTTTATATTATTATATTCTAGAAATCAAAGCACAGAAATTTTACACGCTGGACGTTCCAAATAAAAGTGTGTGTGAGTTTTGTGGTGTTAAATGTGGCTGTGGATACGACCCTGAAGCTGTGCCAGACGTAAGTACAGTGCAACTTCTCCCGAGCGACCCTCTCTTGAGCAACCTCCCTTCAACAACAAAATGATTTTATCCCACTGTACAATTTAATTAATAATTTTACCTCTCTAGAACAACAACCTCCCACAAACAACATAGTTCTGCTTCTACTGTACATGTATAAAAGTTCATCCGGCTGTCTCTCTGCTGCTGTATTTTAATCAAATATTTAACATTTTGCCATAAATGTACACAAATTTGTTTGCAATGAATGTTTTACAGATCAAATAAATCAAAAATAAACTTTACAGCATAATAAAGGGTTTTGACGGACATAACCTAGGTAAAATATCAGTGTATTTTTCATTTTAATGATAATGTCAGGTATTTAAGCTATACTGTAATATTTATAATTTCTTCTCTCAGACGCGATGCCAAGGTATCTTAAGAAATTATCATCGAGGCGTCAACACAGTTCATAGCATGGTCCGTATTCCTGCACAGCCCCAGAACAATGCTGATCCCTACAAGCGTGTCATACAAACAGTGGAGACCCCAGATCCAGATATTGTATACAGACAACGACTACAGCCTAATAGATGGCACCGCGGTCAGCCGCTTCCGGTTTCATTGGGCAGTCAAACAATAAAACGGACTTATCCCACAATTCATAGAACAGGCGAGGTGACTGTAAACCGCCACAGAACAGTACATCAGACATATCCGGAGACGTCCATTAGTGGTCCAGTATCAATGAGCAGACGACGAACTGTGAAGCAGACGTATCCTACGCTGTCTGGTTCAATGCCGGTCGTACACAGACGATGGACAGTGAACAGAGGATAGGTATGTGTGCAAATATTCTGATATAGTTGAAATTTTCTAGCTAAGGCGAATTTCCGTGTTTTTCGCAGGTCCGTATCAGACTGTTTTTGTCCAGTTTAAGTAAATTGGTCCTCGTTGACTCTGTGGTGTATTTCAACATGGAGAGAAGGTGATGAGTTTATGTTTGCATTTTTTTCAGGTTTTCAACGTTCACCCATGCTTAAACAAGACTGTAGTTAAAACTTGTATTCAGCCATGAAAATTGTTTACATTACATGAACACAGTAGCAAGGTCTTTTATTTTTGCAGCAACATATTTTACAAAACATTGAGTTTCGGTATTTCAAAGACCTGTACAATGCATAGTATGTACGTATTTTTTTTCAAAGTAAACTCTCTATTTTGCTACCTCTATACTGTTGAAATTTCAGTCAATGACTAACCTGACACGACTTTTTTCAAATGGGTTTCAAGCAAATACAGATATCATTTTTCGCACATCAATGCTGCTATAGTTTAATAACATCATATGATATGTATAATAGCCCCTGACAATGTACATGTTTACTAGCAACAATGAAAATTGGGCCGGCACGCGGATGTGTTGTAGTAATTCTTTTTTTTTATTCAACTCAAATTTTGATTTTATACCTTTTCAGGTACGTCGACATATTAACAAGAACGGACTGAAAAACTTTCACGTCGTGATTTATGAATACAATATATTTATTTACCATGTTAGGTAGTCGTTCAATTGAAAATGAACATTTAATCAGTGGAATTTTCACGAACGCCTTTGTGTAACTTGAATTTTTTATTGGTGGTGTAGCATCTCATACTAGATACATATATCCTCATTGGTTAATACGTCCTTGATACACGCATCCTCATTGGTTAATACGTACTTGATACACGTATATTCATTGGTCAATGCGTACTAGATACACGCTTCCTCATTGGTTAATGCTGATCGCCCTTTGATTATAGCTTCACATCGTCCCGACCTACACGGCATTGTACGGTTGACAAACTGCTGATAAATAAGATTTGCATTTATATTATTCAGTTAGATGATTAAATAACAAAAACACGCTTTTATGACTTCTGTAAAGAACTGATTCGTTTTTGTGTTGAGCTCGGGTTTTACTCTCATTTCACCATTACATATCATTACATATATTTTACTTACCATCATACAAGCTTTTAATCAAATTTAACCCACATGGAATGAGATCCCTACATGTATTGGTCTGATAATCACATTATCGATGATTTTGTTCTATTACATGTAATCTTGTAATGATTAACCTGTAACCATATGCCACCCTTGGAAAAGACAAAATGCGGCTTTTGATGACTGTTGAGCTTTATTCGGAGATCAGTTTGTCATAAATAATAAGTGACACTTATCAAAGAATGGCCTTTATTTACAGGGCGGTCTTTATTCGGTGGTAGCCGCAAACACAGGTTTGACAGTATTTTACTATTTGATTTTTATAGATCATAAACACTTATATACTTATACAATAAAAAATGATAATAAATATGTTTATGTATTATTTCATGTTTGTAACTTATTTCAGTAGTTTTAAAAGTTGAATTGGCGTGGTCATCACAAAACACACATAATTCTGCAGCTTGTCTTACACTGTTGAGATCCAATCACTTGTAATTTTATCATGATTATCATGATTATGTGAAAAATATTAAAATCTGAACAGAACAGAACGGAACAAAATTTCATAAAACTTGAACAAAGTTTCAGATCACCAAACCACAGTCATGAGGATTAAAATATAAATTGAATAGAGAGGTCATATCAGTATGAGTATACAAATATAAAGCATAATGAACAAAAACAAACAAATGTGTATAATATGTATGAAAATATGCATATCCCGATCTCTAGTCCCTAATCGCCGTGAGTTCAAATCCCAACCGGGACAAATTTTACTTGTTAGGAAACTGTTCAGCTAGTTTACGAAAGGTCAGTGGTTCTACCCAGGCGTAAGTCTGGGGTCTTCCTCCACTATTAAAGCTGGGATGTCGCCAAATGACCCTAGCTGTTGGTGCAAAGTTAAAACCCAGTGAAAAAGGTCTTTACTGAAATAAAACAAGTCAAAAGATTGTAGGAATATGGGCCAGTTCCAACAGTTATTCTGTTTGGTTAACTCTTTAGCAACATGGTTGAATGTCAGAATACAATGCTAGGAGTCCTGGATTCGAAACTTAGTTTGGACCAATGAATTTTCTCCATGTAATATGTTTATGAGTTCCCAGTTAAAGAAATAAAATCATAATTAATCGCAGTTAATACCCCCACCTCTAGTTAGCACTGAATAAAACAATAAAATACGAAAATGTATCAAACTGACTTTATTGTCAAAATAAAAATCCATTGAATATACAATACAACAACGACATAAAGCACATAGAAGTAATGATATTCGGATAAAAATTCCGTGAAATGAATGTTCGGCTATCTCCGGTCGAACTCGCTCCAACCTGTGTATGTGCAGCCCGGAAATGACCGGAATCGAACGATTTGTCACAAATGATTATTGTCATTCGGCAAACTTCGGCTGAAATCGTTAATCTATGTTTCTAGGCGAACGAAATGCGCCGGAAATGAACGAGTTTTGCCGAATGTTATTTTGATGGTTATGACAGGACATGGTCCTTATTTTTCACAACATTGAATATATTTTCCTTGAGTAAAATGTCATCAAAAACTAAATCTCAGAGAGGTATTGCTCTTGATACATATAAGGCGTGAAATATTAAATGACAAAATATGATGTGTTACATAATGAAAGTATACATTCTGTATCAAGATTTTTTCAGAAATCCAAATATTGCATCATGTTCTGTATTTCCTGAATAGAATACATTTTTTTTCTTTTTGAAAC
Organism: Lutraria rhynchaena; assembly: GCA_008271625.1. Taxonomy (NCBI): domain Eukaryota; kingdom Metazoa; phylum Mollusca; class Bivalvia; order Venerida; family Mactridae; genus Lutraria; species Lutraria rhynchaena. Next base: position 1,782,038 of record VIBL01000012.1, on the reverse strand, counting down.
ATCCAACTAATAAGCATTAACACAACAAATACAATTTTCCAATATGATGAGATTTTAATACAGTTAATGCAATTTGAGATTTTGATACAATCTCAAGGCTTAGCCTAGAAAAGATAGTCATGTTTGGGTTATTTATTCATTCAAATTTGGATTGAAAACATTTTGTGAGAATACAAGGTATGTTTCATTCCCAACTATTTTTGTATTTTGAATTTTTTGTAATATTTTGCCATTAGAGACAAATTGATTCAGCACCTAAGTATAGGGTAAGTCATATAACAGTAAGCATGACTATTTTTTCTCACTTATTCAAAACATATACATTCCTTCCAGACATTTGAGTTATGATAAAAAATGTTGATAAAGGCCATTAATTTCATCAACAATGCATAATAACGTTTTAGATTTTCTATGACCCTTAAAGTACTAATGTATGATCAATACTTTATTAGGCAAATTAAGCTCACCCTTCTTTACAAAAGTCACATTATCTACTTTTATTACATGAAATAAGAAATATGCTGAACCAAGTCGTAGGCATTAAAGTTTGAATTAACCATACAACCTGTTGGTCACTATTTACCCAGCTTTAAATATTCAAACATGTATTTTTATTGTATTAACATTATAAAAGCGCACAGCGCTAAGTACAGTCTTGTCACTTAAAAATAATGTGTAACAATATTAATACTACAATATATTAATATCATAAATTAATAGACACTTATTTAATATCATACACTCTCAACAGCAAGTCCAATTAAAATACAAAAATTGTCATAATTTTTGTAACTCAGCAAATCTGGATAAATTATATCTTGGTTTAAGTACAGTAGAACACAGTTATAGTGAACTCAGATATAATGAAATTCAGATACAGTGATGTATTCATTATAAGTATTTCCCCCTGACACACAGTTCTTTATTTCATTGAAATGGATGGGGTGAAATTTGGATATAACAAAGTAAATATTCAGGTCCCCAGGAATTCATTATAACCAGGTTCTACTGTATCCGTAATCCTTATCTGTTTCTTTATCACACAATACCTCTCGATATTTAGGTAAAAATTAGTCAAATTTTATCAAGAAAAGAAAAAAAGCTTTAAATGAACGAATTACCATGGAAACATTAATGCAGCAGATGAAACTGATGTCAAATATTATGCCAATCATTATGCAATTCTTGAAACAAAACATTTCAATAAATCTGGTTTCCATGGCAACAAATAGGTGGATATTAAATTCTCTTTGTGTACAAAATAGAAAATATGAGCATCAACTTATGTATATTTGTTTTAAAAAAGGAGAAATTTAATAGATACAATTCCTTATTATAATATGCAACATTTTCGATGGAATTTCTAAGATTTCATGAGGATGAAATTACATATTTTATCCTGTATGAGAAAAATAACAGAGGGACTAAAATCATTCACTAAACATCACATCATTTTAATATTTAATTAATACAGGGTACGTGTAAAATTTGTGTCAACATTTTCTGCATGGATTCTCCCCGAAATAACTTGTCTTAAAGGTTAATACATTGTTTATAATCTATTTTCAAAGAGGTATGGCAATTTTCCTAGATTTTTCTAAAGATCTCATATGAATCACACAAAAAATACTTCTGAAACTTATGAAATAAATAAGCATTTTTTTTAAATTATCATTCCACTTTTTATGTATAAAATGTACTGAATACATCCAGTACATTTGTGAAAATTCTATACATTTACTCATATATTTTATTATTTAAATTATTAGTATTCAGTATTATATTTTTTAAAAAAATGACACTATAAATACTGGTACTGGATAAAATTTTGAAAAATCTTGATTTATAACATAACATAATAATACATGGAATATGACAATGGTTTGCTTAGTAAATCATATAACATGGTTCAAAATGTGTGAAGCATGATATCAGTTGATCTGTACACTGGACGGATCATATTTACTCAGACACTGACACAAAAGTTATGATAAATTAACTATACTATTATCTATATACAAACATTACAACTACACAAAATTATTGTGCTTTCATTTTCACCAGAAATATATATCTTAATATATCTGGACCAATTCAAATCTTTTTTCTCATATTCTGAATTTAATTACAACATATGTATATATATATATATTCATTGAGCATGCAGTCAGCCTTTCCATTGCAGCTCTTCACCTATTGGTGTGTAGTATATATACATAAACAAATGCACATGTGTTATATTAACAACTTGTAAGTTGATATAATTTCAAGACACAATCTGATAAAAAAAAATGTTAAAAAATCTCACTTTTTGAGATCAATATAAAATATGAACCATTTATTTCTCCCAAAATGGGCACGAAATAATGTCGCTATGTGATTTAGGGGAGCTAACTCAAGAATTGTAGCAATTGTTTACTGTGAGTTATTTCCCTTTGAGCAACTGTTACCCAATTGGTAAGAGTGTTTCTAGTTTCCTAAATGCAAATTTGTATCAATTTGAAGTCATCTAATAATGACTGAGTGATGTGATTGAAGTATTGTCCTACTTCTAAGCTTGACATTTTATTTTAACAGTAAAACAATATGATATCAATGAATAAATGTTAAGTTACATCACAATACAACAGATGTTCAACAGTGTTCACTTTTGATACTGTTTATCAAAGGAGGTAAGTTCTAATGATATATACATGTAATACAAAGAAATATGTTGGCACGGGTGCAACATGATAATTTAAACAATAATTCTATTAGTAAATAAAATATAAAAATACATAAAATATTGCTAATATATAAAATGACATCAATGTCTTTAATTTGAAAAATAATAAATTAATTCAATGTTAAAAAATTCCATTAAAATTTTCATGCTAAAATCGATGGTAACTAGACGTGGTATATTCAATGTAAAGTAGAAAACTTAATTTTTAAAAGTATTTGGATTGTTTAATATTTAGTTATAAAAGCATAAAGAGTAAAATTGCACGCTTATTGTCACACAACATAAAGTAACATAGACGTAAAGACACAGACATCATACACACTCACTCACATGCACACAGACAAGAACGAAATACGATTTCTACATTAATATCAATAGATATTCAATCTATAATGAGAAAAATTTAGTGTCAACATATAGAATAAAAATATGATTTAAAATAGAGAGACATGTTTGTTAAAAATAATATATAAGTGACATAAACGCATTAGCATAGTTAAAAATCTACAATAATGTAAACTTTAAAAGAGAAACTTACTTAAAAGATATGTATTTAAAAAAGGTGATATGAAAAGGCATTCAATGGTTTTCAGTAAGACAGTTTATGTACATATATAAAAACAATACTATTCTAATATTCATTCTATAACTAAACTAGTGTTTAAATTACTATTGGATATGTTGCAATTAGAGTCAGTCGTTAATTTTCGTTCATCTCCGTATATTTTCGGTTCACCGTCTTCAAACGCATTTGAATCGTCAGCAAACACTATTGCCTGGTCATCAAGAGGATTTTCCTCGTCATGGCTATGGTTTTCATGATCTTCTAGAAGATGGTGGTCATCGTGTGCAACAGAAGTGATGACGTCACCATTTTGTGAGCTGTGAGATGGCGTCCTCTTGTGAGCTTTTGGTAAGTTCCTAAGAGAAACATTCATGTTTTTGAAAGCATTCAACAGGAATATTCCACAACATATTACTAAGAATCCTATAATAGCGCCTATAATGTCTTTCAAATCCATGGCGCCAAATTCTTTAAACATAACCAATGAAAACATTACTGCGCATGACGTAAACAATACGTAATAAGTGGGCGTGACTATCGCCGTATTGAAGGTGCCTAGTGATTTGTTCAGATAAACAAGTTCAACAAGACTGCAGCCAATCACAATGCCGGCCATGACGTAGGTAAGCGGGTTGGTAAATTCATTTCTCCCATTGATTGTTTCTTTGATAGCCACGCCAAACCCTTTGGCACCCATTACTGTGAATGAACCAAGTGTAGAGCACACGGTGACATATATAAGAACGTTCTTCTCGCCGTATCTAGGGGCCAGGAATACTATGGATACCAGAGCAATTGCAATCAAAGCAACTGAGAGAATGATAATTCCTGAAATTTAAAAAGAAAAAAAAATTGAGAAAACATACTGAAATTTGGGTGACAAGTATGTAACATCAGTTTATTCCTTATATTTTATGCGGCCGAACACTTTCGTGAATGTTACATATCGGAGGAAATTATCATTTTAATCAGCATTCGTGATTCGCCAAGGGGTTACTCAAAAGATAGGGGCCTCCGTGGTCGAGTGGATATCGTTTCTGACTAGTAATCACTAGTTCCCTCAGCACTGTTAGTTCGAACTTCCACCAGAACTGGACAAACTTCTCCTGTGAGAAAGCTGTCCAGCTAACTGGCGAAAGGTCGGTGGTTCTACCCTGTTGTACACCTGTTTGTCTTCCTCCACCGTTAAAGGGGGACAAATTGTCGAATAACCCTGTCTGTTGGTGCAGTGTTAAACCAACACGAAAAAAACTCCAAAGATATTTCTTCGTGTTATAAAATAAAAATATGAAGTTATACATGGTAAATCCGTACATCGTCACATATAATATGGATGGCAGCAATGCGCTACAGAAATTGAAAAAAGCTTTGAAACAAAGTTTACCTGGTTCAAGAAGTCGATCTAACAGTACTTCCATAGCTTGGATCTCCTGTTCCACAGGGGCGTGTACGACAATCAGTGTAGAACCCAGAACACACAGGAGGCAGCCAAGTTTGCCCAATAAGTTAAGTTTCTCTTTCAAGAAATAAGAAGCCATCATGGCGCTAGAGTAAGAGAAAATGAATTTATATTCTTATAATTGTATTACAATATTAAGTATTACATATAATATATACATGTATATGTATAACATACGAATAAAAATAGACATCATACCTCATTTCTCCTAAATCAGGGAGCATTTTAATAATTGGCAAATACAAATTATGCATAACTTGCTGCTTTGTAATAATATACATGTGCATGTATATAATAGCAAAATTATACTCATTGATCCATTGAATGATATGATGCGACAATGTATGACATATTGCTACTATAAATGCGTGCACAAATAAATCAATATATGAGTATATAAGTTTAAATAGTAAGGCCTCACTTAACGACCACCTCAATATAAAGACCAATTCATTATAACGACCACTCGTTTTGGGACTTGTTTTAAATATTTTCTGTAATTTTCACTTTGATTAAGAGACCAAAAGTTCATAAGTTGGTTATCACAGTGTTACTGTGTATAATTTCGTTGATATACCTAACAAAATAGAGTTAATCTGTACATATTTTAATTAAAATCTTCCTATAATAATGACTATCTGGAAAAATATGGCATGCAATCAAAATACTTAGTGCTGTCCGATCAAAGGACGAACTGTTCTATATTGTGATTAATTATAAAGTTATTATCAACCTTGAATTTATTTGCATTGGTATAAGTAATCTGATCCATGGGTGAGTCTCCAAAATATTGCTAAACTGTGTACCAGTAGTTATCAAGTTTTATATTCATGCACGTACATATATTCATATAATAAAGTGCGTTTATTTTTGGTAATCGCTCAATATTACGTTAATGTAATTAAGACATGCAGCATATGAAGACACAGAATATTGTAACCACAGTTTCATTTTCTAGATTTTCTGAAAATTTCGGGATGAAATATTAATATCTTAACAAGTAGACTATAGAGATGGCAATCTAGACATCAATATATAATGATGCATGCATCATTTGCATTATCATAACATGCTTGAAATTATCATTTCTGAAATATGAAGTGTTAATGGATATTAATTATCATTTTATTTCGCATGTCAATACATAGTTTGCTAAGTCTGACATATTCGAACGATTATGGACATTAATTCCCATCTTATGCACACACTTTTCTTGAGCTATAAATTGACCTTTAAGAATATGGAAAGGGACCTCTGTGGTTGAGTGATTATGGTCTCTGACGTGTGATCACTAGCCCCTCATGATTGTTAGTTCGAATCCCACCCGAGACCAGATTTCTCTTGTGAGGAACCTATTAAGCTTGCTTACGAAAATTCGGTGGTTCTACTCAGGTGTAAGCCTGGGGTCTTCTTCCATTGTTAAAGCTGGAAAGTCACCATATGACACTGGCTGTTGGTGCGACGTTAAACTCCAGTGAAAAAAACATGTAAGAATATGGAAATATATATATCCATGACGAATTATTCGAATATGGTAAAATGGTGTAAGTATGCAAAAAAGATCTTCACAAATTGTGTCGCTGAGTTGCGAGATTTGTGTTTAAATTTGTTTTTGTGTGTATTTAGTTCTTATGTCCTTGTGCGTAATTCATGCTTTTCTTGTTTTCCTGTGTTTTTATTGCTGGAAGATGTACTATACCAATCCATGCTTTTGAAGGAAAGGTTCAGAATAAAAGGTAGTAAAAAGAAAATGACAGGTCATCAAAAACTACACGACGCATCGCGTGTTTTATCTTACCTCGTGATGACGCTAAGAGCCCCGAGTGGAGTGACCAGTGTGGCGGGGGCAAACAAATAGGCCAAGAAGTTCATGATCTCTCCAACAATCACTGAAAAATAACAGTACAAAGTATTACAAACAAATTGAACGAGAGACACATGACGCACAGTGTGACATTATCAAGGCCCAGTTTCAGAAAGACAAACAGAAGTTTTCCTCATTAAAAAATAGCAAACATTTCCGAATCCTGGTTGATAGAAGCCGAGTTTCAATGGTAGAACGCAGGATTTGAGATCAAGGGGTCCAAGATCGAATCTTTTTTAGGATTATCGTAATTTCCTTGAGCAAGAAATTGATCTTACATTGCTCTTTTGTACCAATGTGTGTAAGTGGGTACCAGTGAGAATTAAGCTAATCTACCCTGGCTGCTTAGAGCGTTACTTTTTAATGGGGGACATATCACCCAATAACCAGGAGTTGAAATGGCAAGTTGGTCTAATAAATCATATTAAACGGGCATTATCCGAACCATAATTTTAAGGTATTACATCTCTAATACGATAGTTATCTGAAATATCTGCATAGTGCCACACAGAATGTTAATGCAACAAAACTGTATTGACCAAATAGCGTTACTTCTTTAATAGTTACACTAGACAAATAGTGATAGTTACACTAGATATTGTCTGACAAATTATTTAACGCCACATTTTGAAAATTTTGTAAGAGTTGTTGCCCATGTTGAAAAATAGAAAAAACTAGTATTTTTCGTAGAAATTTCTAGGTGATCAATGATGTCTTTATTAAATCAGTTTGATACTGTTTTATTTCATCTTTGTATTCAATCATTGAAATTGATCTTTTTTAATCTTTGAAAAACGGAATACTCCCATAGACTTCAGTGCAAATTTAAAGGGACAACAACTCAAAGGTTTGTCGTTGTTTTTGTGCCTCCTTCAAAAACGTTCAAAATAATAAATTGAAAGAATAATTCCCGAAAAATGCGAAACCTAGAAAGTTTATCTTATTTGACAAAGCGACACCGAGGCAATTATCACAATATTTATTCAAGCAAATACGTAACTTCAAAACAAATTTAAACGCAATGCCCCCAATTACTTTCACCATGATTTTTCAAATTTCAAATACGCAATATGATAACATCGCTCCTGAGTCTAACACCGGTATAAAATGATGTTTAAATATACAGACATTTCACGTATTAGAATGTTTTGAAATTCAATACACCATGACCTTGTATGTGGGTTCCATTTCGTACACAAACATAAAGAATAAAACATAATGCATTATATCTATTGAAATACCGCGAATACAGATGTATCCTCGTAGTTTATGTGAAATTATTCTAGAACTCCACCCACCATACATCCTTCGTATAAAAAGGCTCCATTGTAAACCAACGGTTATATTTGTTTACAAGCGCCTAGGATGGGATTGAATGAGTATACCCATTAAACAAAAAACCTGTCTAAATGTTGATGTTGTCGTATTTTTTACATAAAATGTTTGTTGCTGTGTTTTTAAGCAGCATCAATGACTAGGGTTATATAACGACTTATCAGGATTTTTAAAGGTGGGGAGGACCCCGGACATATATTTGGATAGAACTACTGGCCTTCCAAATGCTAGCTGGAAATCTTCCTCACATGTGAGTTTTTGTCACGGGTGGGAAATTAAGTTTTTCCTAAAACAAGGCCACAACGCACAAGATGGCGTTTATTTACGTACACAGGAAGTCATTAATTCAAGTTAAACTGTATACTCAATACAATGTAGAAACTTTTAACATAAATCCCAACTATAATAAAGAAAGTTGTATACGAGTTTAAGGACAATTCATTGTCGTCTTTACACAACGAGAAACCGTTGAAATCTGGACATTTTCTGGCTGCTGCAGATAACAACATAAAAACTATGACAATAAAATTACAATATTTTTAAAAGAGACGAGTTGAAATATTATTTATTACATACACGAACATGTACAGTGAATCTTGTCCTAAATACAAGACTTTAATTATGAGTAGTTTCTTTTGTAATACATTGAAATGTACAGAGAAGCAGAGTTAAGGTCAACTTGGATTAACTGAAAACTCGGATGTGCCGTCTCCGCATATAAATACCCACCTATATTCCATACCTATAGATATAGTGAACTATAAATATAACAATGTAATTACAGTGAAACCCCTCTAAACCGGCGAACCCCAGGACCTGGTCATTTGGCCGATTTAGAGGGGATGTCAGTTTAGAGATTTTAATAATATAGTTATAAAGTCGGGGCCAGAACATTTGGCCGATTTAGAGGGGAAACCGGTTTATAGAGGAACCGGTTTAGAAGGTTTCCACTGTATCCGAGTCCCCAGGAATTAACTACTCGTTTGACGTCTATTTACATCTTGTTGTGTTATAGATCTTTCTATGTGTATTTGTATCGCAACATAATAAATAGATTGAATACTTACTCAAAACCATCCCAGCCCACCATAGCAATTCCTTTAGGTACAAAAATCCACCATCACCTGTAATTAAACAAAATGAATATGAAGCACACGAATTTATGCTTTATGCAGTCTGCCTAACATTATTTTTCTTTGGGGTTCAGCGTCGCACCAACAGCAAGGTACTGTTGGCTTTAAGGAGAAGACCCTAGGTGTACACATTGATAGAACTTTCGACTTTCTGTGAGCTAGCTGAACAGCTTCCTCACATTTGAAATTTGTCTTGTCCCGGGTGGGGATCCAATTCCCAGCAGAGGCCATAACCACTCGACCTCTAAGCCTAACATCAGGATTTGGTCTTGAAGAATAGCTCAAGCTATTATCATTGCTATGTTATCAATATTATCACCAAAAATTTGAAATAATTTTTGATTTGAAATACTGTATTTATATTTTTTTTACTATCATGAAGTAAAAGTTGGTCAAACTTACCAGCTCTAGCGCCCTGTCGGTTCGTTACATTTAGCAGGCCTTTCTTTTTAAGTATAAAACTACTTCCGGTGAAACATGCTGACGTCACAGCTAAGAAGAATCCAATCCAAAATTCGCGGACGGCTTCCTCCCGCGGCACGTGGGTCCATAATGTTGTTGTTGTCAAATTTTCTGTTGTGTTTTCAGGCAACAGAGATGGCGTTGACGTTACCACATCAGTGACTGAAGCGTTTGTGACGTCAGTCATGATTTTGTTTTACGTTCGTTGATTGGTTTAAATTTTCAAGATCTAAAAATAGAAAGATTAAAAATAACAGAGAAATGTTAATACAATAAACATGCCCAACTTCAATTTTTGTTTGTGTTTTGCAATAAGTACAAGAAGAAAAGAAGAGGGAAAATGTTTCTTCCTTCGAGTTGTATCGATGCTTGATAATAATAACTTTCGATTTAGTTCATGTTTCATGACTGGAGAAATCGATAACTCCTTGTTTACAACAATCATAAACAAATATCACGTTTGTTAGTTTAGACAACTAATAGCCTCGGTTTCAATTTCAGGTGTTTCTGCAGATAGTTTTTTATTGCATTGTAATTAGTGAACACATGTTTTATTTGTTAATTGTAATTTAATGGGATATATATCACCCAGCATATGGAGACAAATATGGAACAAGATGTCTCTGCTAGAGGTACCGCCTTAGAAAAGCCTGCAGCAAAAACAGAGTATTCAAATTGGTTTGATGGGCACAATATCTTCAATTTACAATTGTTTGGGCAGAAACTAGCCCAAGAATTAAGTTGTTATCTGTTATTCTTAAAAGGGTGTGTTCACCAACAACCATTCAGATTCTGAGTTACTTCGCTGACGACTGAGAACTGTTTCATTCTACCAGATATGGCCGAAGTAGTGAGAACATTTTTAAAGTCAATGCTTTTGTTTGAGAAATGAAGCGGTCCGATGAAGGTTCCATGAAAACAAGAGACAGTGAAGACAAATGATTAGTTTTTAGAGTCCTTTATCGTGTGCACTATAACAGAAGCATTGACCTTTGTAATATAATTGAAATAATTATCTGTACAAAATATTCTAAAACAATTAGAATGATTTTAACCAACATACGTATGATGACATGCAAAAATATAAAACTAGTGCAAGGGTCAAATCATTTTTACCAGAGTACCATTAAATTTATATCTAATTGAAGGGGTGAGCGCTAAAAGACCTACCTCCATTTAGAAAAGAAAGGAGCTATGCCCTTTTCGCACTCACCCCTTTAATCTTTAAGTCTAGACTCCTCAAATTGTTTCCTCCGTGATTGTTCGGTATCATTCAAATCTTTCATATATAGATTAATGTAAGGAAATATGAGTACTTAAGATTCAAACCACAATACAAATAGTCTAACATTAGTAATTAGAACAATGTTTTACCGCAATACTGATCATGACATTATGTACACCAAAATCAATATTCCCATAAATGTAGGGTGTACACTATTCAAGACATACAACTTTATATACATAGAATCAATCATTATATTTGGTTAAAGTTTCGGGCCATAGCTTACTAAATATTTTAATAAAGTCAATATGAATGGGGATTAAAAAGCAGCAGCCTCGTTTTTTGGACGCGTACAGATCCTTAAAGGCATAAATTGAACTGTTTACAACATTCTTAATATTAAGATGCTCTTATTATCAAGTTGCAGAAGTCGTAAAGAAACCAATACGTATTCAGCAATTTATGGCAATATCTTTTCAAGCTTTTATTCCAACCTTTCAGAACAAGCATAAAAATGTTTAAAAAGAAGACATGTATACCGTCCAACTGTTAACCTTTGGGTTGCGTAGCCGTAAACCAACAATTTTGTAAGAATGACCTGAGTAGGTAATATGATTATGGATGTATAACACGGAGTTACCCAAGATATATCGATATTCAATATCAAACACTCATCAGAACAAACACAGTGACATCAAACACTGTACGAATAATTACAGAAGGTACTGAGATGAATAGTACCGACTGAATTAAGATTTTTTTCACAAACATTTTTTTGCAAACATTTTTTCGGTTACATACGGCGGCCAGCTCACCTTACTAGTTTTCCTGGACTGTATACTAACCAGTACTAATTTGCTCTTCCACAAGGAGCCGGCAACTTCTCAACATATGGAGGAAAATCGACACTTTTGTCAGATTTCCATAAATGGCATGACCTGCCGCGACCGGGATTTGAAAAAAAACAAGACCTGTTCTGTCAGAAGAACACGGTTTCAGAGGTGATCATTTAGGACATATACTATATTCTTGTATATATTATATAATTTGGTCATATTGCATTTCAGAATTAAACAACTTTATACAATGAAGTCACTGACTTTGATCGAAGGTTCCTCTTCCTAACCGGGATATATTAGTGGAAACCGTTCATTCCAAAACAAGAACGATGATGAATGTACTGAGATATAATATGATTAACTGGTTACATGTCAACGGAACTATCGAGGAGTTTCATTTGAGGATGAACGATTAAACCTCACTTTGATGTGGTGATATTTTCAAATGAAGTATTTCATGTTATCGATTTTATCCGGTATGTCTGTAACATTGTTTTCTGGTACTAAATGCATCCATTATGTATGAACAGACACAGAACAATGTTGTGCATTTACAGTAAATGCAGTTCTGTATAAACTCACGTGTTGCTATTGATTGACATTAGTTTTCGCGACCGGCGGTTATAAAATGCCAATATTATAGATTTAACACTGGCAATTAAACACAAGTGGTACTACCATTTCATTTTATCCACTGATAAAAGATACCGTTGGTTGTTACAGAAGAATATAATTTATCTCCCTACGAATGTTATGGAGACTTTGAAACTAGCGAGATGAAGACAATGAAAACGGATTATATGAATTCAGAATTGCAGTGCATGCATGTTGAGCTGAATAATAAAGTTTGTTAAAACTGCGTTCTTCCTACAAAACCTAACAGCGAACCAGAGTCAAACGGACAGTTGGGGGGCAAAACGTCAGTATATGTGCTTCAAGCCAGAACTGTATTTTTCTGTCCACGCGCATTCCTTGCATTGCAATGCAAATGAATAAATTATTTCACACGTATACAATATCTTTAGTGGATTCCCGAGTCTCAAAATTAAACAACACATTCATCAAAGTCAGTAATTACAATCCATTTATAATATGTTAACACAATTAAACATACGTTATACAGTACACACAGCATACAGATATACAGATGATTAAAGACTTGAAATAAAGCCATTTACCTTTAAAAAAGTTTTGATACAAAATTTTGATAAAAAACATTCCCTGAAAGGATGGTATAAGCCCTAAAACTTCAACATCTAATGTATTGCAAGAACTCCCTATGGTTGCTTTAATCTATGTACTCAAAGTGTTTATTTTTTTGTAAAGTCTTACATCGATGTAACATGAGATGACAGTTATTTAAAGATACACCGCAGTATTCGTCTAGGATGGATAATTCTCTTAAAATTAAATAAAAAAGTAAATCTTATCTGAAGTACTAATGTAGGTCAGTGTATCATGGTAGTAAAAAGTCATATACATTATTTTTAACCACACAAAAGACCACGTGATAATCAGGGTGTGACCCTTCAGATCATGTTACCCATGTAACATCCGATCCTTGTTGTAATCTCATCAGTTGAATAAGAGAAAAAACGTGTATTTCCAAACAAGGTAATTTAACAGTAACAAAAGAGTATCGTAAGTTTTCTGCTTTTTAAATGAACAAAAAACGCAGCTATACAGGAGTTTTGTTGATCACGAGTGGTCGATCACGAGTGGTTGATCACGTGTGTTAATCACGTGTGTTGATCACGTGTGATGATCACGAGTGGTTGATCACGTGTGTTGATCACGTGTGTTGATCACGAGTGTTGATCACGTGTGGGTTTGGTGCTAGATGATCTTCTGGTCAATTCAATGTCGACATGAAAAAGGTCAAGTCTGTGGTAACAGGTGCAAAGAAAAGTCTCATATTCTACCATCTTACAAAGCTTTTGTTTAACAACACAGAAAAGAAACTGTATGACTAGGGTTTAAGTAAGTGGCGGTCGATTGACTTGAATGGTCAACAACCCAAGATTTTCGTCACTTTCCTCTCAATTAGGGATGGACACACTGCCTGCTAAACTATCATACTAAATGACTGCATTTTGTTCTGATGTACAGCACAACTTTGATTATACTAGCATTTGAATTCCAAGATATTTAAAACAATAGGGAGTTATTTAAGGATGAGATTAATTAAGATTTGTATCGTCCATTGAAGGCCACATACGTTTCAACAATACTGTGTTAAGTTATAAACATTATATAGTTTTTAGTAAAAAAACATGCGTTATGATTCAACATGCTTTAAACATTTCCAAAAATAAAACCTTTAGATCTCGCTTTATAATATTGTAGTTTTAAAGGTGCATTCTAATTTAAACAAAATAAACATTCTTGGTGTTTTGGGTGTCAGATAACGCTACATATAACAAGCCGCATACTTGATAATAAAAACATCACAATGAGGTTTATGTTCAAACAATCGACCGAATAAAAATGACAGTAAGCATAGAACTGGATAGGAAACTGTTTTTACTGGATGACACTCGGTTTTGACTTACTCGATGTGCAGCTGCTGTGTTATGAAATCATTATAATTCATTATAGGAGTTAAATGTCAATTGAAGAATGTTAATTTTGTTAGTATTTTATTAGAACTCGACCGAGCAGCTGAAATTAAACTTGATTGTCGCATATTTTACATAGTGATTAACACTACAAATATGTTCTGTTGATTTGTTTTTTATCACCGGGGTTTAATATCGCACCAACAGCTAGAATCATTTGGCGACTTTTTTCAGCTTAACAGTAGAGGAAGGCCCCAGGCGTACACCTGGTTAGAACCACCAATATTCAGTTTGCATGCTGGACAGGTTTCTTATACTTGTCAAACCCGCCTTGTCCCAAGTGGGATTCTATTTATTTAAAAGCACACGTGATTGTTATAATAACTAAACACACCTTTTTAATTCTTGGATACACTTCACGATCGAACTTCTAAATTATACGCATGTAATGATATTATCATACAAAACTAGTATCCATTATAAATCGGAAAATGAACTGTGTGTTGTTCATTCAAACGGAACATCTATGCATCATCATAAGCATTAATCAAATATAAAAATTTAAAAAAGAGGAAAAACGTTCCTTAAATGCGGCTACTATTTAGACTGACGCTCAAGGGCGCCAGCCAACAAAAACCGGAATTTCGTTCTTGTGGAAATAACAAAGTTTTGATCATTTTTAGTCATATTATCCATTGAGATGAGAAAATGCAGAATAAAACAAATCGTTACCTTGCCATATCAGTTAAATCCAATACATCCTATATTAAATTTCCTTTAACACAAAAATACCTCTTTTTCATTTTTATTCCAGGATTAACAATCATATGTGTGTAAGTTCGTTCTATACCATACCTCCGAATATTAAAAGCGTATACCACTACCCCTAAATAATGTACATAATCTTCAAAATGAAGGGAAAATTAAGTCAACTTGAGAAACCGCAGACAATGAAGACACAATTCTTCATATATAGAGATGTACCATACAGATGAAGTGTATGCCTCATTTGCAGACGACAATGCTAGCAGTGACAGAAATTGTTGCAGACGATAATAATAGCACGCAACGTAAATTTTGGAATGCTTTGGAATTGAAATATCCGATATCTAATTGTCATCCCGAGAAAATCGTGTGGGTAGAATTTGCTTAAAAATCTTTATTATCATGCCTAAGTCTTCGGATCGCTTGAATGCTGTTTATAATATTGAATTAATCAAGCGTCTTATTTGATTTACCGGAAATCACGGCTGATGAAAGCGTCTCGGGGAGATCGATCGTAAAACAATCAAGCACGTACGAGTTCGGCTTATCTGCTTTGAATAATGAGGAAAAATTCTCCACATCGACGAAACTAACAATAAATGACAATCAAGTTGATATATTTTTACGTGACTACGATAAATAAGACGGAGACATATTCAACCTAGTTATATTTAGTGTATCATAATTCGATTGACCAAGAAATGTTGCTGACTTTTACATGAATCCGCGAACTGATAAATAGGTCAGACCCTAAATTATTACGTTATAGCATGGTCACCTGTGTATGGTAAAATTAATAAAGTCAATTAACGTCATGGACATATAAAGTTGACTTAAGCCCACTCGAAGAAAGCAGCCTTTTTCATTGGTTGATTCAAATGGTTGGTTCAAAAACAACCAATCAGATGCAAGCCGGTCATGACTGGTCCTAGATGTAGAATTTACATTTGAAGTTTGAACAATCATAGATAAATAATCACATTATCTTTGGTCAAATAAAATGAGAATTAAGTTGTTGACAATAATTACATGTACATACGACCTTTATCATTTTAAGGGCATTTTAAATAACATTCAAACATTTCACATTGATGATTTGGCGATATCATTTGCATCACTAGTAAGTTGCATGTTTTCAACAGTGAGTATGGTATATAACCATGAAATCAACTTTATTACTTGTCTGTGATACATCACGTGATGAGTTAAATGCATTTAAACATAAAATGCATAATGATTTTTGACTGAGTACTTCTACCCAATGATTTTGTGACTTAAGTTGTTAAATGAGATTATGTATGGTGGCATATTTCTGCATACACTGGTACATAAATATTATTTAAAGGCAGTATCATTAATAATTAGAACCGGATTAATTTTATTATATTATAGAATAGTAAGGTATTCATGACAGAACAAGGACAGTACGTTTCCTAAACAAAAGGTGCGCCATCAGTATATCGGATGAGATCTTGTTTTGGCGGCATGTGTTTGATGACAGACCTAGCTAGTATAATATTTGCTTTGGGTCGGATGACGTAACTCTTTTATTTGAATATGTTGTGATATCTTCAACAGCCGGTGCAGTTTGAGTGATGGTAGCATCTCTCGGGTAACAGTATTACACTTTATAATGAATGAAACTGAAGTAGAATCTCCATACGTGTGTGTACAATAAAATCTCACTGAAACATTGCCTCAATATTACGTCCACTTCGTTATAAAGAGTACCTTTTTTGTCAATTAATGCGATCCTCGAAACTGTTCGAATACTACCGGCATTATGGTGAAGATTAATGCATTATTTCACACTTAGGTAATAAATAATTTTACAAGATAAAATAAGAGTCAAGTTTTTTATTTTTGATATTTTCAATGTTCCATTTTGAAAAAAGTCATAAAGTTTAACTCTCCATAGTCGTAAATTTTATGTATTATTCAAATAACAAAAGTCGATTGACCCTAAGCATTGCGAATTACAATAGTCAAGACCTTTACAATGTCAGGGTAGAACATTTGTCAAAGTATGTAAAACTGTGGATATTACTGTATATAAACACATGTCAGAAAAGTTTGAATCGTAAATATTCTCAAATAAGCACGTGGTTACCGAATCGATTAAACTTCAGTCGATATTATTCCAATTTATAAAGAGAATAACCTATTGTTGGGCAGGCGATCTACGCCACACTTTGCCATGGCCATAAACAGAAGAGAGCTACTTTGAGTAAATATCGGTACAGTAGAACCTCGCTTAGCGAACACTTCACTATTACGACCATCACATTATTACCAATCTTCGAACCGGTTTTAAATGTTTTCTTCATGTTTTATCTTGTTGGTGGGGCTACATTATTAAGACCGCTGTTTGTGATACTAAAGAAGGTCGTTATACAGAGATTCACTGTAGTCGTTTTAAAATCTACGGAATAAAGGTTAAATTTCTATATCATAAATATTTTTAAAATGTTTAAACCAACATTCCGTTCATAACTGGATTACGAGTCAAATGTAAACATTTATACCCCCCTAATGTGTAATGGGGGCACCCAGCAAGTATTTACATAAAAAGGTGCTTAAGAGAAGTCGTTAAAATTATGATGATCGAAACTTTCTGAGGTTAACCACTGTGAAACATTGATAAAGAAGACGTGTAGGACGGTGAAGGTGGTCTGAACCAATATGTGGCTACAATGCGTCTGCTCTCGTCCAGAACGCCATTACAGTTTATTTCGATAAAGATGTCCTTTTAAACATTTTACCTGTGACCTAGTATACTTGTATTCATATCATTCATAACATGAATTTATAATAATGCAACGCACGCATAATGGTGGGGTAGGGTTAATTCATATTCGTCCGGCTGCAGACGACACACACCGCACTTCGTGACCTGACTTGGAATATACGTCCGACATCAAATATGATTGAAATATACTCAATGAGACGCGTATTTCATGATAAGACACGAACTATTCGTCCTTTTTTCCAGACGCCTGGTTGAGAAGAGACACAACGTATTTTCCGACAGGCTATTGAACAGTTTCTATTTCACAAGCTGAAAACAAGTTCAGTTTGTACAAACGATAGATTGGTCTTAGATTGAACAAACAGTGCAGCAATGAATGATCAATTCAGAAATTGACAGCACTAAATTATAGCATAAGATAAAAAGACCGGTTGAAATCGATGGTGACAAAGCAATAGCGCCCAGCCCTCGTATATTTACGGACGACCTACAGACTACAGGAAACGAGGTTCAATTTAAGAGTACAATTGATCTAATTCTGCTTTACGGAAAAGCAAAAGTTAAGTCGTGTGTTCCGAGTTTAATCGAAGTTGATCGAACGTTTGTCCTCTGAAATATAAGCGCCTTTGTGGTGTTCTGTTTCAAAGAGGTTCGTTAAGTCAACAAATACGGTATGGAACGAACTCTGGTATCGAGAACTGTTGAGTAAATTATTAATATTCCTTATGTTGGAATCGACATTTTTCAATAAGGAATTTTAAGTCCAATTCTAAAGAATGTTCGGCCTACTACAACCGTGTTTAACTCTGTTTTTTTTTTGCACGGACAACACGAAAAACTGTGTTTACTGCCTCGGTTGAACGAAAGGGTAACTTTCAATTTGCTACTTTGATGTTTTTGGCCAATTCAAAAACTTGATGTACTTTTGTCCAATGAACGAAGTTTATATTTGTGCTCATTTATTTAATTGCCTTACACCAAAACATGTGTTGCTCTGCGATCTATTACCTCGGATAAATTGTGATTGGGGAAAGACTGTCAACAAACATATACATGTAGCCTGTATTTCTTAGTTTCATATAGATAAATAGAACTTAACGTGCTCATTAGTTGTGGATTAACCATCCAAATTTATTATAAGGAAAAGGTAGGTCGATCGGTATTTGTAGATTACTGACTGCCAGTTTCGCGATAATGTATTGTGTTATTTGTAAGGAATCGATTTGTGGGTCGTCCAGAATCAGCTGTAGATAATTATACTATACAATGTACTTGCAACATACAGTAAAACTTTGTCATTACGAGCATCGATATGACGAGCACCCGACTTATCTAGAGGAGTTTTTAAAGACCCGTCGTTTTTTATTTATTAGTCGTGTATAATTTTCAACTAACAAACAAATACGTTGTTATTGCGAGCACCACGTTTATCTCTAGCATTTAGTCTGTTCCGATGACCTCTCGTGATAACGAGGTTTTACTGTATATATAATATTTTAATGCACACACTGGACTGAGACAGAGTGATTATAACATATACATACACGCTGGAGAAATTAATAATTAATTGATTTAATGGATATATACTAAACTGATGGCAGAATCGGTCAATAGCAAAGTCAATAGTGATACCGGGTAATAGTTAAATCAATCATGACGGTAAAAGGCTATATAAGGGCTGAAGTTTGAATCGGACAATGAGCAGATGAACAGAAACATTGACAATCCATTGGGTTATTTCTATAAACCCGTATGCCATTTTATTCCATTTTGAGAAAATCGCATTTGAAGTTTTTAACTGTAATAACTTCAAGTGAGTTACGGGCTTGTGGAATTGGGATTAACCCATTTATGATAGATCTGAAAGCATATTAGTAAGGTCGTTGTAAAAAACTCATCGAGACGAAAAAAATGATACCAAAATCACCATATTGCTATAAATTGAGTTACGGGGTTGTAGAAATAAGCCGACGAATTTGAACAAAAGAAATTACTGAAGCTATATTTTCTTACGACTTATAAATTATTAACTCGCTACGGTACTTATTAGATCTAACCTTAGTGACCGGAGATAAATACCAGCATGTCACTTCTTCATTCGTCTTACGGGCCAGACAACTGCATTATAAATATACACGTGACCTCTCGCTTGACCCCAATGATAAGGTCAAAGCTTTTGCCACTATCATTATGATGGTAATTCAATTCACTTACGTCTTGACTTAATGTAGAGATGTATTTTAAGACACGTGACAGTCAGATGTCTAACAAATACATCATATATTAAAGTAAATGAATATTTTTCGGACTAAAGAAAATTGACAGTTCACAGTGATATTTTATCAAATACAACATTGTATATGCTAATACGTGTGTTAGCATATACAATGTGCTAATACGTGTATTTGTGAAACAAAAAAGAGGGGGCACCGTGGTGGATTGGTTTTAGTCTCTGACTGGTAATCATTAGTCTCTTAACGCGTTAAGTTCGATTCCCACACAGCACGGTACCAAATTTTACATGTGAGGAAGCGTACGGAAGTTCTATGATTTTATTCAGGTGTATGCTGCGCATCTTCATCCAAAGTTAAAACTGGAAAAGTTGTGATTCTTGATGCGACTTTAACCCCACAAAAATCAGTAAGAAAAACTACAGTTGTAAACATATTATGGAATAATTGAATTACAAGAAATAAATTATTTAAAAGGCTGCAAAAAACATCTTCATTGTGTTTAATACGCTTTTCATCAACTATGTCTAACAGAAAGGATTTTGTTCAGATCATCAATAATTTAAGTACATATACACGTTTGCTACAAAGCCTGAACTCAAGCTGAAATCCATTAGTGAAAATATTACAAATATTTTAGATTTTTTCACAAGTTGTATTGTCCTCAATTCAGACCGGTTTTCTATAGACACTATAACACAACAGGTCCTTGGGGGAGACACATATTTCATGACTCAATCGGCGTATTTATACAAGCGATAAATAAATAAATGTTACGGTTTGTATACCGTTTAAGCAATAATTTAAATACGATGTATTCTGGTTCAATACCTATTTACCCGTCAAATATGTAACATGTGTACGGTATAGCATATTGTATCTACAAAAATGCGTACGCTCCCTAAACAGGGATAGTACATATTAAATAAGTATCTAGTGTGATTTCATTTGAGATAATCATAAAACTATGTCAAGATTCTTCGTTTAAAAGAACTAGAGCCCTTATCAATGATACATGCCGTGCAATCTGAAAAGTGCTCTCATTTGATAATAACCATTATAAGAATTAAGAATAAATCAAACTGTATCATGGGTTTAAATGGCCTATTTACAAAAAATGTTTGCCTTGATATTTCTGGGTCCACCTTCGGCTAAAATAGCAGTTTTTAAACTTACAAATGTTTGCTTATGGTACTTAATTCTGATTGTTACATTTATCAGCTGACAAAATATCCCTTTCCAAGAAAAAAAAATCAACTTGATAAAACACTTTTTATGTGCAATCGTTGGGTAACAATGTTTTTAAGTTAAAAAATTGCTTTTTAGCTAAGATATTTCTATGAAACGGGTACCAGATATCAAGGAAAATTTCTTCAATGTTCTGCGCGATAGAAATGTAATATAACAAAATTAGAATCACCTAACTTTCATAATTATAAAAAATAAACAAAACTATATTTAACTATATCAAATGGCAAAAAAAATTCTACGTAAGATTTCATAACAGGTATTATCAATTTCAGATGTTTTTTTTTTCACTCGAATCTCCTTTTTTATCAACAGTATTTTGGTAGAGAGAACTCTGAGGATATATTATGTTTACTTTGATCTTGAATTACTTGAATTACGAAATGACACTAAATTGAGCTGTAATAAGCGTTATTTATTCAAAGTTATTTATAGAAAAATGATGTATACTAATCATTCATGGTATCTTGCCAAAATAAACATACAATTTACTAAGTCATATATTTACACGTTAATAACTGATTATTTCGTCATTTTCTACATAGAAACAAAGACATGAGCGTAGAGCTTCACCTTACTCTTACATGAATGTATGCCTTTTCTTTGAGTTAAATCGTTCGGTATCTCCGTAATCAACTAGCTGTCTCATTCGTCTAGTAACTTACCGGTGTGCCGTTATGTATTAAACAGAAAGTTCATATAAGTGACATTTATACGGGCTTGAAACTAATTACTGATTAATGCTGGTGTCCAGAGGACAAAATTTACAAACTAGATGATAATAACTATGCATGATTCATCGCTAAGGCGGTTAATAAGATTAACATTACTTCCGAACTAAGTTGTACGGACGGAGAATGATATTAGATCAGCATTTCGATTAGTCATGTCTTCTCCATTTACACAGGGATTCTGTATTACATAGTGTCTGGTTTATTTGTTTTGTTTTGTGTGACATTGTCACTGGGGGTTTAAGCCGTTATTTCAACATTTTTTGTTATATACGTCGACCGGTTCACCCAACCAGATTTCCTGGACTGTGTACTAACCAGTACAAACGTACCGTCCCAAAATGAGCCGGCAACTTCTCCACACACGGAAGAAGATCAACAATTTTGTCAAACTTTCGTAGAAGGGTTGAACTGTCGCGACTGAGATTCGAACCCGGATCTCCGGGTCGCAAGTCCAGTGCACTAACACTGTACTGCGGTCGCGGTCCGCTCGGTTTATACAAATGAATCTCACACCTGGTCAGAAACCATACGAGTCAGAAATACGATGACCAACAAAAGAAATTACCAGCATAATACCAATGGCTTATTTGTAAAAACTACTTCTGCTATTTTAACACGTTGATTGATCGTACCGTTTAAACACAACCCTACCAAATAGCAAGTTTTTGATATTGAACGCATGTTTTTACATCTGCGTAAGTTTGTTTTATGTGACATTGTCACTGGGGTTTAAAACCCTTTTTTCAACAATTTTTCAGTTATATACGAGCGTACATCTGAGTAAAACATTTTATATTTCAACATGTACATGCACAACATATTTTTCCATTATTACAAAATTAACAATGTGATCGGGCTTAAGTTTCATGTAGCGTTTTTGTGGGTGTAATAACACACCGTTTATAATTACATGTCATTGAAATGTCTGGTGTTTTAAACATAATTAGGAGGTCGGTGGGTATATACAGATGCAAAAGAGCTTCATTCTTTTGTTTCAAAATATCATCGATTTGGAAATTTCAATATCATGTAAATATGCCTTGTCATTTCAAAACGGACACTCGATGTACGCATACAGTAATTTGATTTTAATTATGATAAAAACATGTCATGACGCACTATCTATGTCCCTAATCTTGTCATGTGGTTAAGATGAAAGATAGTGCGAGTTCGGCAATGTTGATTTTTTTGCGAAACATGAAGAAGATAATCGCAGTGTGCAAATACAGACAGATACACGTATAACTATTAATACATTTACGTGATAATTTTCTGATATGATTTTATCATTATTTGTGTCTAAAAAAGGAATAAATGCTATTTTTGACAGGAATGCTTTAAATTGTGTTAATTTTTAACACATTTTTTCGGGTAACTCAGAAAAGCCCATGACTTATCAATTTTCACAATGGACACAACTTGATATTAATTTTATATGCATGTATTACTTTTATGTAAACTACTTTAAAGGACCTGAAGATGGAAGAACGATTAGAATTGATTTCACCAAAGTGCAAATTCAGAAACAAACGCTCGATCGAACATTGATATGAGTACAATAAATGGTCGACATTAAAGTTAGCTCTTGGATCAAAGCGGTTTCAATATTAAGGATGTCTAAGCAGCAGAATCATGAAAAAATATCCAAATCTAAAAGTTCTTGATACTCTATTGATTAGTCTTAAAATTGAAGTGGTCCCTTTCTCAGTATTTAGTTAGTCCTTGTTATGCATAGTAACACATAGGACAGGCTTTTCCCTGTCAATAAGCATTTCAATGGCAATTTGTGAATTGTTTAAGGAATAAATTATATTAATAACATTTTACATTCACCTTCTTTCATTTTATTTTATAAAATAAGCTTAAATTGTTACTTAAATCCTGTCAATCATTTATGTGTTTGTGAATTTGTCGGTACAGAACAACCCCTCCAGTGCGGCCCTCTCTTGAGCAACAACCACCCTTCAACAACAGCATTTTCCCGCTGTACGATTTAACCACATTGTATCAATCTAAACACTCTAGAGCAACAACCTCAAAACAACAACACCATAATTTTGCTTCTGTCAAAGGGTGTTGCTTGGAAAGGTTGCACTGTATGAAAAATCAGATCTATAAAGAAAAAAATGAACTTTTTAGTTATACATGAATTGACATGTTTGACGCTGTTGCTGAAGATGTCGGTGTAGTTAATAAAGTCATTGAAGGGTAGCTATATGATCGATACATCCAAGTACACATTCCGCACGTAAAATTACAATAAAAGTACATTATAAATTACGATGTTCATTTTATACTCATCAAAATTAAAAACGCAACATTAAGTGTTGTCAACTTAAATTACATTTTCAGAATAACATTTACAAAACGAACAGGGCATACAAGGTACATTGTGATGAATTATTTGTAAATGATTCTTAACTTATCGTTGTTTTAATGTGTAATAAGGTCAAATAAGAACAGTCGTCTTTCCGATTACCGATCTACCATTTTATTTGATGTCGACTCAAAGTTTTTAACCAGTAAACTAAAAAAACAACCAATCGTGTTATTACGAAAATATTTGGGACGAATCGTGCCTAAAAAAAGTGAGAAAAATATGCTTAGAAATAGATGAGAAGTTTGTGACCTATCTACCGTATTTATTTTTGTCAAATAACCGGAAAAACGACTATTATTCCTGCCCTAAGCACTGAACAAAATCATACGATTTACGTTTATTCTGTTAATTGCAAATTGTGTGAATAAGTCGAAGACTGAAATGTTGCGTTTTTAAATATTTTAAGTATATATCGATATTATGATCAAGTTGAATTTTACATACCGCATAAGTGGAGACTATACTGCCGGGGGCTGTTTGTACGTGTATTTGTACTGTCACTTATTTTCACGCCGAAGGACTCCGAATGACTCAAGGCCGCTTTATAGTTACCTAACGCAATTAATTGATGATTTAATGTGTACACGTGTTCTACTTGATTATAATCCTACGAATGAGGGTTTTAATCAATATATTTTATTATAAAGTAAGACAGACTAGGAACCACGTGACTTACACCTGCCGCACTAGTTCCCGTTGACTCTGGTTGTACAGAGAGCACTGAAACATTGAACGGGGACCAGTTTACCACAGCAGATTCATTCTAAACAGACTTTTTTCCCCTCGCTACATAAAATACGGTTGATTTTAATGTTTTATTTTGTATCGCAATATCTGTAGACATAACATACACTGCGTGAGATTCGATCAAATACACCAGTTCGATAAAAACCCGATCGAGTTGACTAGTTCGGTAACTATATGATCGAATCTGGGACCAATTATATGTGAATATTGATCCCAGATCGAATCAGTTGACATATGGTTATGCTGTGCATTTCTCAATATTCTGGGCTATGAAGACGCATTAATACAAATGGAAACAACAGGAACAAAATATTCTTTACCATCAAGGTACCTGTATCATCTAATATGCTCAATACAGATAAAAACATTAATATCACACAGTATACCTTTAATGTCGTATATCGTGAACAACCACCTTTAACATCGTCATATTACATTGCTGATTACAAACCACGCGAAATGCTTAATTAAAGATACTAGACACTCGCGAAGAATACACACATTTGTATATATAAAGTACCGCTCTGAACACTGAATAGATTATAAGAAAAACCTTTACAAGTTTTGATTAGATAAACTCGAATGAATCATCATGATTATTGATTATTTAACAGAAATCTGTTCACAAACTATTAACATACATTACAAATAAGGAAGGTGTGGGTTGGATAATTCGTATGTATACTGGCCGTCGTAAGAAAGTACCCAGTAAGTGATGTTGGTATAAAATAGACAAGTAATCGAGATGAATTTAGTTCTGGAAATAGCTGAAACAATTCATGATATGGTTTATTGTTATCCATTACTGACCATAAAGTTGTTGTATACCGTTAAAATGTCAAGGTCTGTATATTAGGCCAAAATAGAAGAATTTTTATGATGGTTACTTTCTTATGACAGCTAGTATACAAATGTATATCTTTAGATTCGATTTCTATTCACAAAGTTTCTAAACGTTTATGTAAATACACGTTCATTCCAGTACTTAGGATTAGCATTAATAAAAGTGACATCCCTTCCTGAAAGCCGTTAAATCATTAATTGGAGAAAGAAAATAATGACTTTAGAATTGAGTATACCGTAGACTTAGATCAGACTTAGATCAAGACCTGTCTGTATGTTTATCAAAATACGCACTTTTCTGTGTGCTTTTTTTGGTCAGGTGCATTAAAAATCAACTGTGGTTTTATCACAACTCTTATGTATGCAATAATGTGTTGCTTTAAATCGTTAATCACTTTATATTAGGCTGGTGGTGTGTCTGGTATCTATGTCTGTATGTATATACAGTACAAAAGAGTGGTACATGTAGCTTACTTTGTACTTCTATTTGGCATTGAACTTAATTGTTTAACTATAATCCTCTTTTAATGACCGCAGTCAGTTTAAACCTGAGTATTTGAAACCAGTTACAGAAAGCAGTCCTGCGATTAGTCAATTTGAAATCTTCAATTCAAAAACAACTATAAACCATACTTAAAGTTTAGGCATACAACTCAGGCTGTTAAATAACACACTGGTGGATTTGAAATTATCTCGATCTAAATCAGTGATATGGGTTCAGCAAGAACGTGTTTATATGGTTAGAACTTTACGTTTAAATCGCACGTGGTTTGTGCGCTTGGTTTCGTCAGAAATGTACACGTGGATACAACACGTGGTGTCTCCAGCACGTAAACATAATTGCGCACGTAGTGTCCGGAGATCGTGCGCGTAGTTTGTGCATGTGTTGTCACCAGAACGTACAGGTGGTTTGTGCACGTGGTAACACGTTGATGTGCACATGTTTTCTTCACATTAGGGCACCTTCAAACAGCTTGTTACAGACACATTACCGGTAAATCTGGGAGACTAGTAAATAAATTATTTCACTACTACGCTTACTTCATAATCACATGACACAAAAATATCATTAATTATATACTCGGTGAACTGAACAGCCGTGTTATGAGCATTGTTGTCTAACACGTGTTTACTGCGTGCGGACATTTTTGTCAAATATGCAGTAGGATGTAATTAGCAATTCTTGTTTATTCTTGTAACTGTATTTTACTGGTTTAAAAATGATTTGTTGCTATAATTACGAAAGGCGTTCTACATTTGAAGTCGGTGTGATGTTTATGGAGTAAAAAGAGGCAGTAATTTATTTGGCAAATATTCAAGACGTCACAAGCGCCAACTTATCAGATATGAAGGGTTATATTCGGAGCACATACTGAAACATTAGACAAGTTTGCTTGGATTTCAGGGGGTGGGTTACACGGGAACATACCCAACCCACCCATGTAACTATCATGCAGGATAAATAATTATACACACATTTCAGGAAATGAGTTCAATGTTGTATTTAATATGTCGTCATTTTGAAAACAATACAAGAAAGCGAAGAGTTTGATCTAAAGATTTCAAGCACCTAAATATTACAGTGTGACAGAAACATGATTTTAATGATAGAAATACGAAATCCTTACTTTAAAGAGTGTTCATTTCATACAAGTTGATCTTACCAAAAAATACAGCAAATTTGACAAACAGGTTAGATGCTTAGCGAAATATATAAGTAATGCCTGCACGGGTCAAGATATAGGGCGAACTGTGTAGGTGGACTGATCAAGCGTCAACCCACTTTATAGAAACACTGTCAGAATTACAATATATCTGAAACACGTTCATTTAAACTTCTAAAGACGAATTTCCCAAGATTTCAGATTAAAGTTTCGTCTCAAATAAAAAAAATGAACATTTAGTGTTATTTTATCTTCAGGAAGATAAGAGTTTATGACTGTATTCTCGTTTTAACAAAATGTTAAGTATATTTAAACTTTACCATGAGTCAACATAATTACACATTCGTTTGTCTATTGTTGTAACAAAACACTAAATTTACGCAGACCTAATTTTAAGAAAACAATAATTAGAGTTTAACTTACCTTAAGGCAGAGTATTACCACTTTATAGATCCATGAATATTTTCACAGAGAGATGTTTTAAAAAACGGAATGTTTTAACCAAAACTGACACGGAAACTTTACTTAATTTTAATCGTCAGTAACACTTAAGTCTCCGAGATGGTCGCGTAAGCTATACTAAATATACCATTCACTTAATTGTATTCAATGTTTAAAATAATAATCCTCAAAGCTATTTATAAATATTGAACGAATAGTGATATTTGCTTGCCGGTCTTAAACAAATGGTTACCACTACTTATTTCGATCATTAACTAGGACATCCATATGTATATATCTAATACATATGTAAACTCAAAACCACTCCGATTTTTTGTGAGTCACAATCACCTACACATTTCTCCTATTATTTCGACACCCCACCCCGGTTAGTCTTAACATGGGTATATATCCACAATCGGGTGTATAGTATAACATGAAACGCGAATGGAATGTTCAAATAATTTTAAATCGATACCATGATACCTTGCAGAGCTAACGTAGCGGTTATATTCGTATTTGGTCACGCACCTGTTGAAATCCTTTGTGTGTTCTATTTTTACCTGCACAGGTAAGGGCGGATAATCGGGAAAAGTAAACTCGATACCATAGAAACGTGTCATTGACTAAAATGCGAAACATAAACAAATGACAAACTGTTTAAATAAAACTGTTAAGATTTGTGTTTGTTGTTTAAAGAAAAGAAATCGTTTTTATTACGTGTTATAATTGAACTATTGTCTTTTTTATTACCTGTACAAGCGGGGTCGTAATCTATTTCGACCTTACGTAACCTGATTCTCCTTCCAAGACCCGTGAAAGCAAAATCTTTTAATCGGATTATGTTGACAGATTTCGATGGATTTAAAGATTGCACTTTTATTTTCATAATCCAAATGTTTTATGGGGTGTTTTTTAACAAAATATATATGCATGAATATTTAAGCAATGTTATACATAAATAAACATCACTAACTCGGCAAAGTGTAGATTAGACTTACACATTCATCGATATTAATGTTTATTTGGTGTTATTTTGTAATGATTATAGTATTTATTTATTTATTTATTCATTCATTCATTCATTCATTCATTCATTCATTCATTCATTCATTCATTCATTCATTCATTCATTCATTCATTCATTCATTCATTTATTTATTTATTTATTTATTTACTTTGAGAAATCATTAAGTTTCGTTATCCTTTTTTAAAGCATGTTTTTTTAATACATGGTTCTAAAACAAAATATAAATCAATTGATTATAAATTATCGGTTAAAAGAAAATACTTATAACGAATAATGATAATAATTAATGATTCCTGATAGAAAATAGAAAATAGCAAATTTTTAAAGTTCTTCTTCGTCTTTTATCTTAAGCCTGTTTACTCCGGCGTGTAGCACAGGCCGCTCAAATCTCTCGTCATCTCTGTCTGTTTTAGGCTTCGTTCACAATGGTGTGACAACAATGTCTACCCTCCCTCATTGCTGGTTCTGAACGTCTGCGCCAAGTGATCCTGGATCTCCAACTCTCGCTTTTTCTTACCTTCAGGCCTTCTTATACCTATAGAAGACACCAATGTAGCCGTACACGCGTGGTTCCTGATTTCGAATGTGCTTTAACTAGTCATAACATGATTGTTAAGTTAATATATTTTTTTCATCATGTATTATTTAATATATTGTTTCTATTGAACAGTTAAACTGAACGTGTCATTGTCAACTGTCTAGTGTTTCTGCAGTACCTCCCAGAAGTCTTATAACTTGCTTATGACTTTTATTTAATTGTTTTGTAATCATTATATATCTCAAGAATTTGGAGTAAATGAAGGCATATGTGATCTGTATAGAATAAGTTACACTGCTGTCATAATCGATAAGTATGATTTTTGTTTTACCATAGAGTATTAAAAACATAAATTACTAGTTGAGTCTGGAGGCCGATCTCAAAATGTATAATCTTGAGATCATAATGTTAAAGAACGACTCATAATCTTAAGGCCGGAAAGAACAGCCTTGTTTACGGTATCTGGCTGATGCTGCTTTTTGGTGCCGACATTAAAGTCTTTAACAAGAAAATCCGAAGTGTGCAGATATTAGGGGAAGAAACGTACCTCCAAAGTACGAAAGATATGCTTAGTAATTAAAAAAGAGAAACAAATGCAATCTACCAACCCTATTTTGGGGGTAAAGTAACACAGCACATGACTATATTTTCCAGGTTTAAGTATGGCTAGCATAACAATGGGCTTTTTACACGAGTGAAAACTTGTTATGATCCGTTTTTATATTGATAGAAGCAAACGAAGCGCTTAGGAAATTATAACATACACACTAATGCATTCATAAAATCGTATTTTGATGTGTGGGTTTTGTAAACCTTTTGTATTCCTCCACTGAACCAGTCTGTTTTAAGCATGTTTATTTACTTTTCATTATCAAAATATTATTCAAGATTGCACTATTTTCTATGATCTAGCAAATAGAATAAAAAAATAAAAATAGTATTGGCCTCTCTTTAAACAATGATTAGGTATTAAAAGGGCTAAAAGGAATAAAATGCCTGTATTCTTACGTAGGTCTTTACAGGCCTTTGATCTTGCTACAGATATGTTCGGGGCCTCCGTGGTCGGGTGGTTATGGTCTCTGAATTGTAATCACTTGCCTCTCACCGCTGTGAGTTCAAATTCTACCCGGGACCAAATTTCACAGAAAGCTGAGATGAGAAAGCTGTCCAGCTTTTTATGGAAGGTCAGTGGTTTTATCAAGGTATAAGCCTGGGGTCTTCCTTCACCGTTAAAGCTGAAAAGTCGCTAAATGGCCATGGCTTTTGGTGCGACGTTAAAATTCCGATGCAAATAAAAACAAATATGTACGTTACTTTCAATGTTTGAAATATAAAGACAACATCAGAACAAACGCACGGCCTGGATACTGACTCAAGTGAACATGATTCACAATTCATTTAAACAATATGGATGGACTTAAGGCACCCAGTCTTGGACAAATGTCAGGAAATAGTAATACAAATGTAATAAATGTTTACAAATGATGACTTCTAGGGTTTAGTGTGGTTAGTATTTTTTATGTCGATTTTTTATAAATATGTAAAATCTTTTTTTTTTAATTAAAACATCATTATATCATATTTCTTCTTACTGATAGACGCTTTTATTTTGTCTTACATATCTGTAGATCTTAACAAGTGTTGTAGTCAATAAACAAGATAATCAAACCAATAACATCATTCAGCATTTAGAATTAAATGAATGTGGATTTTGAAACCTACAAAATCAGTCCAGAGAGTAATCTCTGGAAGACAGAATTTTTAATTTTAAGAGCAAGTTGAAACACGACGATAGTTATTTCGTAATTCTCTCAGAAGTGCTCGTAGATCTAAATCAATCATAGCAAATAAGCGCATGATTTAAACCAAATTGTCTGGATAATAAAGAAAGACAACCCGTAAAGTCTTTTCTACATGTCTGATTGAGTTCTTTCCCTTGATCAATTTTACGTAAAATCTTAATCATCAATGTGTTAGTTTACTTTTAAATCATTTCTATTTCCGTTCAATGTCTCACTACCCTGCTGATCCCATGACGCCGTCACCTAAGCTTAACAATTGACGACATTACATAAGCTTATAAAAATAAAGTACAGTTAAACCTCACTTAGCAACCAACTATTTATAACGAATGTCTTATTATAACGATCGCCTCGACAAGAGGACCATTTCATTATAACAACCATTTATTATCTGTAACGTTTTCAACCTGATAAATAAACCGCCTTAATATTAAACCGATTTGTTGATCCGGAATGTTGCTATAATATTGAGGGTTTACTGCGCTGGAGGTTCAAATACCGGTCGGCAGGTCATACTCTTCTATGAAAATCTGACAAAAATATCGATCTTCCTCCATACTTGGAGAAGTTGCCGGCTCCTAGTGGAAAAGTAAGTTAGTACTGGTTATTTTACAGTGCAGGGGAACTGGTTAAGTGAACCGGTCGCCGTATATAAGTTGTTGAAAAATGTTGAAAACCGGCGTTAAACCCAGTGAAAAATGTCACATAAAAAAACAAACAAAGCAAATACAGCACTTGAATCATTGAAACTTGCAGTGTTATATCCCATTAGTCTGAAGAGAATCGCATACCGACACAGCTCTAACGGTTTTTGCAGTACTTCCGGAATATGATAATTATTCCGCTCGGATTTAAACTTACACGTTTAGTGCCAGATGATCGATGCTCTACGCATAGACCAAGATGCATTTACAAAGTATAAAATAATTAATTGCTTTTGAAGATGTTTTTCGTTATAGTGCGTTAAAAAGTAAATTATGGAGATATAACAAATTGAGTCTTTGCGGGACTTGATTATCAAATTTCTTCACTACATTATGAATAAATAATGGATATAATTTCCTAATTTACATATCACCACTATTCATGTAGAGTGACTTATCTAATGTTGTTATCTAGACAAGATGTCTTGGTTCCTGGTATTTTAACTGAGCCCATCCAACTAGCTCAGACGGAATCGAGAGTTCGAAGCCCCTACGAAGGATATATTTCTGATGTAATATAATTGGGTGTAATGAAGTAAATCTGGTACTAAACCCGAGGGTTAAACCCCTGCATTTAATGAATTCGAATTCTGAACAAAATCCCCAGAAAACATTTAAATCAGTCTAAATGATCTTTCATGTATTTGAACAAGTTTGGACATCCCGAAGATCTTCAACAAATCATGTACGCCAATCACAAACTAATTGCCCTGCAGGTATTGATTTGTAACAATACACCAAATCAATACGACTGATCAATGAAAAGATATCGAATTCGACATGTTTGTAATAAAGCCTCCTTAATAAAGTCTCCTCAACGATAAAAAAAGATTGGCAGAGATTTTAATATAACTTTTAAATTATTGTATAGTTGAATGAAATCTGTTATTGTAACACAGCAATATTACGAAAGATATATTGAACCCGGACGTTCTAGAGATTTTTTATACACTCATATAAACATATAATGCCTACCCACCTAGGTGTTAAAAGCTTGGATCGCGCATCGCGTAACTAACACCAAGAATTTTGAAGCACGGCCTGAATATACCGTTTGATGATATAATCTATATTGATCAATGTATTTTTGGACTGTTTTGTTATACATGGAATAAATATAGTCAAACCTGTGAACAAAGGCCACCCTTGGGAAAGACAAAATGTGGCCTTTATTGACAGATGGCCTTTATTCGGAGATCAGTTTGTTCTAAATAATCAGTGATGGTTTGCAAAGAATGACCTTTATTCACATGGAGACCTTTATTTTAGGTGACCGCAAACACACTGTTTGACTATACACGTAATATGAAAGTGATGCTACACCGCGTCTTGGGTTAGTATATGGAATGCTACGGGGTTCAGATTTCATTCACTTTGTGTAAATTTTAAACAGTTTCAAGTACAGTAAATGTAAAGCGAAAAAAAATGAGTTTAATGAATATTCCTTTTCTTCACCAATGTCCTTGCTGTTCGAACACGTCCGTAGTCAGTAAAATAAGAAAAAGTATACAAAATGTACTCAATACATCAATCACGGTGTACATTGTATTTTGTTGCGTTCAGCAAGAATTAATCTAAACTGTGTAAGTTTTATTGTCTTTTGTTGCCATGGAAATTAGGACATTATTAAATTAAAATGAACGTTTATTTCATTATTTCCCTTTGGACAATGGAACAGGCATATAAAAAGGTTTGGTTTGTAAAATATAGAATTTATTGTATCGAATTTTTAATGACTCAATTGTGTAGACTGTAATACACACTTAGGTCAATGGTATTATGAACAATGATGTCACTAACGGTATACCGTAGTTAAGGTAAAAGGTAAACAAACATTAAATTCATGACAAACTTTCCCTTCTATTTTTACTCTATTGACCGTGCGTGACAATAACATACATTTAAAACCGACTTTTTGAGTAAACAAACGTGGCTTCCTTAATCAGATAAGTTGTCAAAAAATATCAGATTTTTATTTGTGTACCATGAAAAAACTTTATTATCTGTATTTCATTTTATTCGAAATAAACCTACAAAGCTGATTTTACGATCTCCTGTGAATAAAAACAACTACGGGTGTATACAACAGTCATTCTCACGAACATATTCAATGATAAAAAATAACCAACCAAAACCTTGTATAAAAGTCAACTGTACAAACAGGTCAACAGTACATAAAGGTCAACTGTACATAAAGGTCAACTGTACATAAAGGTCAACTGTACATAAAGGTCAACTGTACATACTGGTCAACTGTACATACAGGTCAACTGTACATACTGGTCAACTGTACATACAGGTCAACTGTACATACAGGTCAACTGTACATACAGGTCAACAGTACATAAAGGTCAACTGTACATAAAGGTCAACTGTACATAAAGGTCAACTGTACATACTGGTCAACTGTACATACAGGTCAACTGTACATAAATGTCAACTGTACATAAAGGTCAACTGTACATAAATGTCAACTGTACATAAAGGTCAACTGTACATAAAGGTCAACTGTACATAAAGGTCAACTGTACATACAGGTCAACTGTACATACAGGTCAACTGTACATAAAGGTCAACTGTACATACTGGTCAACTGCACATACAGGTCAACTGTACATAAATGTCAACTGTACATAAAGGTCAACTGTACATAAAGGTCAACTGTACATACAGGTCAACTGTACATAAAGGTCAACTGTACATAAAGGTCAACTGTACATAAAGGTCAACTGTACATAAAGGTCAACTGTACAAAAATTTCATATTCTCACCTTTATTCATTGGGTTGATTGTATCCTGATTTGACGGAAAATTAGGTTTCCGATGAAATGTCAGATAGTATATAATGTATTCAGATAGTATATAATGTATTCAGATAGTATATAATGTATTCAGATAGTATATAATGCATTATCAGGCTGCATACTTTCTCAGGTAAGTATTGTTATCCTGAGAATGAAATGAACTAATGTAGTCGGAGACAACTTAATAAACAGACACAACCAGGGATTACTGAAACTAAAATCCAAAGTCATAACCTATAATCAAATCTCTACATCAAAATCTCAGCCCTAAATGTACAACCCCTTTGAATCATGCTTAAGAAATGAATTATTTTACCAAAATAAGTACTTATTTTTTCTAAATGGTCCAAGTCCTTTGGGATTCCGTATGGACAAACATTCTGAGAGCAAAAATAATGTATTTGAGTGTGCACAAAAGATTTATCATACAAATCTCATTTTCTCACTCTAATCTCACGTGAGATAATATATATTAATTACTATCATACAAATATACTCTAATATATATGTCCATACGGAATCCCAATATATATATATATATATCTAACTCATTGGACAAGCATTCAGTATGATCAACAAATACCTGGATTTTCTACAGCACAAGTATTGTGAAATTGCTGCACGCATTTTATGAAAAAAAAACAAGGAGAATACTCAAACATTCTTTTTTTTAATCTGTAGTGAAACCCTTACAACAGAACAAAGAAAACTATCATTTTTTTTATTTATGGTATAATTACGAATTTATAAACATATACAGTTGACATATCTGTTCATATACTCCCTCGTGCGTTCTTTCTTCACACAAATTCATGAATGTTAATTCAGTAATAATAAATATCTAAATAAGATGCCAAAGTCTACGAAACAACAAAAATAATTCATAATTTGTAACTAACCACCATGCATTGACTCAGATTCTGACTCTTATTAAAATATTGGCCTAATAAATGGTAGAATGGTTTTACAAATTTAGAAAATGAAAACAAATGTAGTGAAGAAGGTATCTCATCTCAGAGTTCTGCAAGATGAAAACTGGTGAAATGTCGTGTATATATTTACAACATTTAATTTACAACGTGCGATACTTAAAAAATAGATGATGTTTGAAATAGTATTTTTTTTTGTTGTAAAAAAATGAGTATTATGGTAATAAGCCACTGAGTAATGACTAAATATCCTCATATATACCGTCAACATATTTAACAATATCAGAAAAAATGGTGAACATAAAACAAAATAATAAATAATAAAGAATCAACAAAATTGTATAATAATAAACGGGTACTTATCACAATATATAGCAGTAAATACTATGAACATATTGGCACTAAGACAAAGCTCAGTCGTAATATGTTACAGTGTATTTATCGTCATATCAAGAGAAAAGTTTGGACCCATCTAAGAATGTAATATTGCCATCAGTCAATTTATAGACACTACGCAGAATCACCAAACAAAAAGTTGATTTTTCAGACATTTTTTGTACAAAATGTTAGGTTTTCAACAAAATTTGAAACCAATTTCACTAAGTAACCTTGTCATTGGTCAGTTTGAAGACTACATTAAAAAACAACCAATCGAAATATTTGTTATATTTCTAGAATAATATCCGTGATCGAATTTCAGCTCAGGAATACATGGGTTTAAAAGATTGTGTAACCTAGTATCAGTTTCAGTCCAACGATTGCTCAAATTTAAGTGAACTCAGATACAACGAATCAAATAAAATAATCTTGGACCCCTTCAAATCTCAGATTCATTGCCCCTGACCCTTATCACAAGACCCAGGTTCTAATGAACAGAAAATATCGACCCTGTCTACAATATAAGTTATAACACATCCATACATGCACAAAGATAACCTGACGTTGTATGAATTATAGACGTATATTGAGTACGATTTACAATACTCAGTTAAACTACATGTATTGATGATTCGCAAAGGCGCCAAAAAGTTACTGGTTTCTGCTGACCCAACTGACCCCATATTTCTCTACCGACCCTGGACTATTTTCAGCCTCAGTTCATAACTTCTTGCCGATATTTTTATTTTCATATAAACTAAATCTCCGAACTAAATGATTTTATTTAATAATAAGTTCGACTGCCACTATGCAGACACTGTATTTTTGCGGGACGTTAGCCGAGATCAGGATTTTTTACTATTGATATTCTACCCTAACATAACAACTGACAACAAAATTAGCAACAGACATCTTGGATGTTCATACATTGCTTTGATTTGAATGGACATGCTGGTGTCACATGTGGACGGAATCAATATATCTAAGACATCGATCATCGCAGTCTTGTGACGTCATTTACACATTGTCACGTGGGATTTCCTCCCGCACTTCTTATCTAAAAGTGGAACAAGCTAAGAATTAAGTAGCTAAATACTTTCGGTTTACTTACGAACGAATAATGATGCATCCGTGTCTAAAAATGAGTAATTATAGCAGAATCAATTGATTCAATTTTATGATCAGACGGATGTTTGACATGTCCATTAGTAAACACTTTTTCGTCTTCAATATGTACATCAGTAATATCAATGCTACTATCAGCTAACGCTGGGTTAGCATGACCTCGTTCTGAATACACAGCTACTTCCGGCTTAGTTTCTCCATCAGCTTCACTTTCATTTGTTTTGTCATTTACAGCATCACCAGAAACTGTTGGCACTTCACTAGCTTCAGGGACATCAACTGAGATAGTGGTTTCTTTCTTCGCTGATGGCAAACTCCGGAAATCAATTTCCATATCTTTAAAGGCATTAAGCATAAAAATTCCGGCAACAATTGTCAAAAAACCACACACGTCTCCAATTATGTCCTTTATTGTCATTGAACCAAATTCGTTGTAAAGCACCAATGAAAGAATGGTTACACATGACGTAAACATGACGTAATACGTTGGTGTCACAACCGCTGTGTTAAATGTATCTAATGCCTTGTTTAAGAAATGTAGTTGGAACAATATATCTATAATCGCAATTCCAAGCATTACGTATGTTAACCAGTTTGTGAATTCATTTTTGCCAGCTATTGTTTCTTTTACAGCCACGCCCACTCCCTTGCACCCCATCACAGTTAATGCTCCGAGGGTCGAACAAATGAATACGTATACAGCCACATTAGTGCTTCCCCATTTCGGAGCAAAGACGACCATACCAATGATAGCAGACACAACAAAAACTCCCGCCAGCGTGAGGACAGCTAAAAACATAGAAAAAAACTTCAGGTATGCCTTATTCCCATCAAGCTTGTTAATTTTATGTGTTATATACGTTTCAAATAATCACGTTCATCATACTAGTCCCCTGAGTCACGTGAAAAAACGATGATGATTTCACGACTTTTGTTCGTTTATGACTTTGGCTTTATTTCTTTCACATTGGCCAGTACGTTTTAATCACGTTTGTTTTCATGGCAGACCCGTTTAATTTATAACAATAACACACACTATTAGCTGACGATTGTATACCTTATTAACAAGTATTTGTACGTATTCTACAAATTTTCAGAAACTTTTGAACGGTTCAAAAGTTTTTGCCGTCAAATGCGTTTGCATATGTTTCCATTACGATTTTTTATGCATCGTACATTTCTCATCATGATTGTTCACGTTTTGTGTCAATTTAAAACGTGAAATTAGCGAGAGCATGATGGGACTGAGGCAATATCGACAACCTGGATACTGTAGTATCACGAATTTTCGAAGAATATTTAATTTCGTGAATTTCGTGAGAGACCATATCTACGATTTTAAGTACCCACGAATGAACATATATGAATTTGTAAAATTTCGAGTGTTTCCGAAAGTAAAATATCTGAAATTCGAATATTCGCAGGCAAGAAATTACCAATTATGGTAAAACTTGATACCAACTAAACTTTAATTAAATTACCTGAATAGTAAATGACATTCAAAACGAACTATTTAACATTTTGACTACTTAAAACTCTTAAAAGATTGTTCAAAGATTTACAAATTTAGTCTGAAACATTTTTATATTAGTTCCTTAAGTTGCCTGAACACATTTTGTGGAATACATACCTGGTTGTTGTACTTTTTGCAACAAGTCCTCCATGTTTTGAACATCGGAGTATTTTGGTGAATGTATGACAACAATTGTGGACCCGAGTACACACAATAAACAACCAAGTTTGCCGAGTAAATTCAATCCTTCGTTAAGAAAGTACGAAGCAAGAACAGCACTGAAAATAATTGAAACAAAGCTAAATTCAGAGTGTTTGCAACCATAAATGAATATCCATGAATACTAAAGAATTCACAGCAGCGACCATCCATTATTCTCTGACTGCGCAATACAGCGCAACCTCTACAGGGCGTTCCTCTCTTGAGCAACAACCTCCCTTCAACAACAGAATGATTTTCCCCACAGTACGATTTAACTACTAATTTAAACTCACTCTATATATGCACATGAATATGAGGGAACATTGCAATAACACAGGAGAAGGCAAGGAGTCAAAAACTAATTATGCCCCCTAAAAATATAATCGAATTCTCGTAGTATAATACCTCGATATTTAGACTACTTTTGGGTCAAACAAATCGGTCGTAATATTAGGGTGGTCTTATATACCGGAAATATTGAAAATCGGTCCGTAAAAGAATGATCGTTATAATGATACTGAGATGGTCGCTAAGTGGGGTTGTACTGTAATACCTCATCACCAATTATATCCAATGAATTATTATTTTACTAAAATTATATTTAACAAAATACTGTACCTAAATATCACGCTCAGCGCACCGAGAGGAGTAACCAGGGTCGCGGGTGCGAACGCAAAAGCTACAAGGTTACAGGACTCCCCGACAAACACTGAAAGAGAAATGTGTGATAACAGAAGATAATCTGATAAGCGTTTAATTTCTGAGTGTATCGACGACTCTATTCACAGGAAAATGTATCGATATAAACATAATCAAGTGTAATATCATACAGTAATCAAATGCTTTTATTAACCGACAGAAAGTTTTGCACGCTGGTTTAATGTAATTCATTTATTTGGGAATCCTCTCATTTTAAAGACTCCATAATTATGACTTCATATTTTGAAGACTACTACATTATTAATGAAATTATGAGTCAAACATTGTCAGTCAACAAATTTAGTCATTAAATTGAATTAATTGTAATAATTGCCGAGACTTATTAAACATGAACAATAATTCGATAAACAAATATATCTTTATCACAATATAAAAATGTGACAGAATGTTTTAAATACTTACTGAGAAAGAGCCCCAACCACCATTTCCACTGTAGAAGGTATTTATGACCACCATCACCTGAAAAGAACATTTGGATTTTACTAGTAATTAAACAACAATGCAATGATAAAAAGTGATCATTTATTTCTTTGTCTCCGAACCAAGTCAACCATTCGGAAACGAAAAACTTTTGGCAATTAGATTTTACTCCCTCATATGTGTGTCTGTATTATAAAAAGCAATGCTCGTACACAGTCTATGGAACATAAAATCTTTATTACAAATACAGTCTAACCTGTGTTTGCGGCCACCTCCGAATAAAAGCCACCCTAAAATAAAGACCTTTCTTTGAAAAAGTATCATTGATTATTTAGAACAAATTGACCACCGAATAAAGGTCACCTATCAATAAAAGCCACATTTTGTCTTTCTCGAGGCTGGCCTTTGTTCACAGGTTTGACTGTACACTTGAATCGCTTATACCAAAGGTATTCATGTGACAGAAGACTACGCCAAGCATTCTTGACTAAAGCAGGATGGTTGACATGGAATCGTCAGTTCAAACATAAAATGCTAGTCTTTATTCATATTATGCTCTTTGTACGCACGAACCTAAGGCCAGAAAAACGTAGTCGTCTTTACGGTTTGCAACAATTTGCAAACAGCAAAAGCCGAAGTTTGAAAATATTTGGGGACGAATCGTTTTTCGTATTCTCACAAAAGGTATGTTTAGAAAAAAATAAAAAGGTTTATGAAACATGACTGATTTATTTCCAAACCAGCAGAACGGTAAGAAAAAGTGTAAAATAAATTACCAAAAAATATCTTACTTGCTCTAACTTCGCCCTCTTTACTTGCAACGCTCAATAAACCAAGTTTCTGCAAGATGAAACTAGTTCCTATAAAGAAACTCGAACCTACAGCGAACCCCAAACCAATCCAGAAGTTCCGTTGTTGAACATCCGGGGATTCAGTATATGGCGTCACAGATGTCGTGACGTCAGTCGTGACGTCTGGTGAGAGTGTGCTCGTCATGGTGCTAGTTGGTTACTTGTTAGCTGGACATGAGTAGATTTCTATGTCTGTAACAATAAATAATAAACGGTGAGACATTTTTAATTTGTTTCAATCTTATTACAGTCGAACCTATCTAATCCGAACCTTTCCAATCCGGAATCCTCTCTAAACCGAACACGTCAGTTGGTCCTGATGTTTTTACTATGTACTTACACTTTTGGAATCCGGAACAGGTATTTAGAAACCTCTCTAATCCGAACATTTTTGTCTGTCCGACCAAGTTCGGATTAGAAAGGTGCTACTAGTATAAACATTGGAAAAAGCAGATGCTGATATCAGCATTGCAGCTTTACATTATTGTATATATGCATACCATTTCATAGCTAGCTAATGTACATCCTATTCAGACAAAATCCAATGTTTTAAAAAATAGTATGGACTACATTTTATAAGCGACCTAATGACTGCTCATTAAGCACGTTGGGAAATCCTCGGTCGAACTCGGGACTCCGTTCCATGCATGAACCCGAATCATGCGAGTTGTGCCGTTTAATTAATGACGTCACACTAGCCCCGATAAACACGTGCGATAATTAAGATCTTGTTTCTCGAGCACCCGATATGAAACTTTTTCTGGTTGAATGATTCATTCATATTATATCAGAAAACCAATTACGCATATCTAAATGCATCTGAATTGGTGCAATTCAATGAAACATAAAGAGAGCCATAAGCTTAACATACAGATACGCAATCTGCACTGACACAACCCGTCCATAGACTGTAACAAAGTTTGCATAAATATTGATTATCTGTAAACATTCAAAATCTTAAATTCAATTAAATTTAACCATATAAATCACCGATAATTTAATACATGATGTCAAACCGTAAAGAAATCCAAACTGTATAGATCTTTTTACATATTAAGCAATATTGCAATATTTTTTCATCAAATAATGAGGCCCATTCATTACAGTGAAACCTCGAGTTTAAGACAACCTTTGGGATACATTAAGTTTAATCATACTAATGTTTTACTCCCATCTTACGTCTAAATAATGATGTAGTATTTGTAATGAGGGATCTTAATGATGAAGTGTTATATAATCTTACTGTACTACTAAAGAAATTACAGTTAGTCTATGTCGAAGTTGTGACACAGCTTATGTAAGTTTGATTAAATATACAGTAAAACCTCATATAGCGATCACCTCAATATTACGACAACCTTGTTATAACGACCACTAATTTTCGGAAAATCAACTTGATAATGAGACCAACTCATTATTACGACCGTTTTTTTGAGTCCGTAAGGTGGTCACGGTAATAAGGTGTTGCGTAATACTTTCTTGGTGCTTTTATCATTTATTAAAATTCAACATTTACCAAAGTTTCATGACCATAATTCCAATTCTCCTGAGTTCTGACTAAAGTCCACTAAGTGTTCTCAAGTTAAGTTTAAAACCCACATGCACACTATCTTTTACACCATAACACAACACAACTCTATATTTTTACAGTTAAACATAATGCAATCATCTTTAAATTTTACAATCCAAAAACAAAGTTTGCCAAATTTATTTCATTTTTCAACACGTTCATTATCTGATTTAATCTGATATAATTGGAAGAATCGATGCATTTTTATCAATAAAAAAAGTCTTATCAAATACGGAAATGGGACAATAGCAAAGAAATGTGTCACGTGTCAAACAAATATGCTCAAGATAAAAAATACGATAAAATTATATAAAATTGCAAAACAATGAGCGGCCCATACACGTTTGTTTTGACAAATTATGATAGAAGACAGGTACAGAGTCGAGAAAGTATCAAAAGAGTTTTTTTATATATACTTATGAACGGCCACAAACTGTGAATAAAAGACAGATGAAAACTTTTAAGAATATACTTACTGATGTAACTGACAAACGAAACCTCTCAATAAAAAACATCCGTTCATTCAATATAAGAATTTTAAGACCTAAAGCTGTAGATCTTGGTCCAATTATTCAATACATGTACTTTTAAATAAGGACTTTCCATAATTCTTGATATAAAAATCTAAACCACAGAAACTTCTCTCTGATAAATTCGATCCACTTTTTACAGAGAAAAGTAGATATTCGTTGGAAGGATTCTACGAAGAATACCGGACTTCCTGTTCAATGTCTAAAAATAGATTTCTTACTTTCGGTTTGAAAACTAAGCTAAGCCACACTCGTTGAAAATTATTTTTTAGGAACAAAATTCATTACGGGTGAACTAAGTCCACATTAAAACCACCAACAAAGGGTCTGTGTAAGTTTTACAACTTTAAATCAGTCACAGACTGGTCTACTAAACCAGGATAAGAACCCGAATTAAGCTTCAAAATACATCTGTCTTAAAAAAATTAAGCCACTTTTTCCGGCATAAAATCTAGGATTTTTATTGTACAAACATAACTAAATCCTTGTTCGACGCGTGTTTAGGTTTAATTAAGCTCATAATATCTGTGTCAGCAAACATAATCTGGTTGAACAACTTTCAAATCTAGCCATTAAAATCAAAATCATCCAGCAGATATAATAAAGGATAGTTTAATTCATTAAATCCATTAAGCCTTGCGACATATGAAGACATAATTTTTATGTACTTATGTAAACAGAACAAAATACAAATGTATACATGCACATATGTACACAATAGTTCATGGTAATAATGTTTAAAAAATCTCTCGTATGACGAAGCTAGGTTGAACTATCTAGGACTTACCGGTAGGAAAAACAGAATTTTCCAGTTACATAATTATAAATCCAGTCCTTCTAAGATATTTGTTCAACCATTTTTTCACGATGTTTAAAGGTGTTTTTCCCGTCATATATGGCAACCAGTTCACCTAAACAGTTTTCCTGGACTGTATACTAACCAGCACTAATTTACCCTTCCAAAAGTAGCTGGCATATTCGCTACATATGGAAGAATATCGACATTTTAGTCAAATTTTCATGCAAGGGAATGACCTGCCGCGACCGGGATTTGAACCCATATCTCCACGTTACAACTCCAGCGCACTAACCACTGGATCAAGGCCGCGGCTCAGTACATTTATAACCTAAATGTCAGTCATTAGTGTTGCAACATCATCTCCATGTAACTTGAATCTCTTTTTAAAATATCGGCTACATAACATATAAAATCTACACTGAATCCAAGAATTCACACCAAACATCAAAGCTGAACATTATCTAAAGTTGAACTTC
The DNA here is from genome assembly GCA_008271625.1 of Lutraria rhynchaena. Lineage (NCBI taxonomy): Eukaryota > Metazoa > Mollusca > Bivalvia > Venerida > Mactridae > Lutraria > Lutraria rhynchaena. The sequence continues at coordinate 1,737,681 of VIBL01000012.1, read as the reverse complement.
CAAAAGTCTACCAAAACCCTTAAAATCTACCAACACTATATTTATAACAATAATTATAAATTGAATAAAATCCACAAATATTACCTTAAAAATTGTAATATTCATTCCAGTCTATATCCACGAATTCAAACCGTGTCCTCATATATTTTTATTTGAACACAATCCTTGTTACAAAGGTGCTCAAGGTTTTGTATTAATTCATATATATTTATACCTCGAATATTTATGAAAACCTTCTTAAGTCAATTGATTTTTCCAGACGTATACTTATGAATGCATACGTGTAAACACAAGCGTGTTTAGAGTAAATGTGTGTAAATCAATACATTTTGTACTTATGAGCAGGCTGCTACTCCAGCGCGTGTTTAACTGTCGGCATAATATGTTTGAGGCTGCTTATTTATTAATGACTCAGCTTCGAGTGTGTTGTTTCTGGGATGAATAATACATACGCGTTATGAATTTACTGCGAGTTTACCGTAAAACGCGATACTCAAGCCATCTGTCTACATAGTTAATGCCACAGTATTGTACTGATTATTAAATACAGTAAAATACGGTTATAGTGAATTCGGATACAGTGAGGTATCGGATAAAATGTAATAATTAGTATCCCCGAACTCACATTTCTTTACTTCATTGTAATGGATAAAATGAAATAAGGATATAATGAGGTAATTATTGGGGTCCCTAGGAATTCACTACAGCCGTCTTCTTGTTTGTTTTATGTGACATTGTCACTGCGGTTTAACGCCTTTCTTTCGAGATTTTTCAGTTATATTCGGTGACCGGTTCACCAAACCAATTTCTTGTCCTGTTAACTAACTAGTACTAACTTACCCTTCCACAAGGAGCTGGCAACTTGTCCACATATGGAGGAAAATCGACATTTTTTTCGTAGAAGGGCATGACCTGCCGCGGCCGTGATTTGAACCCGGGTTCAAATCTTCGGGTTACAAGTCCAGCGCATTAACCCCTGGACCACGGTCGCGGCCATAGCCGTGTTCTTATGTAGATTTAGACCGACAAGAGAAAAAACTATTATGGAAAAATAATTAAAGTTACTTTATACAACATGTTGGGAAACAATTAAGCATCCGAACGTAATCTTAAATTAATATTTCGAAATCCTCAATGTTCAACAGTTATTCTCAATGACAAAGAAAAACTGTATCTGAATATTTAAAGTGTCTTCTTAAATTCAGACCCAAACCAATATAACCCATATGAAGATGGATACAGTAAGGTTATACAACACATCTGGCTATAAGTTAAAGTTATTGGATTTATTTTTATGGATGTTTGTACGGTACTTAATTGATTTTAAACTGAACAAACGCACATGTGACCTGTTTGGTATAAACGCCATGCTTATGGATGCTTTTTTCATTTAACGTTTCTAGAAATGGAGTTATTTAATAATTAAAACGCCGTACATACAATTAACCACTTTCTAATACCAGCATTATTTTTATGCTTTCAAACAGAACAGAACAGACCACAGAACAGAACACAGAACAGGACACAGAACAGAACATAAACAGAACAGAACAGAACAAAACACAGAACAGAACAGATCCTCAGATTAAATGAACAATAGATTTATTCTACTTGTATGTTGTACATCACATACAAATTCTGACTGATTTTAAGTTATATCACCTTTTATGTCATATCAATACAAATGTCATTTTATAAGTAAGATTTATAGCACGTGTTTTTTTTTATTATTTTTTTTTAACATATCCCCTGGTCTTAGCATCCTCATTTTTTTCTTTTTCATTGATATTCATTGTAACTTTCCTGTGTATTTCATGTTTAACACTTTCAAACGTAGTTCAAATATGAAAAGAGTGCTATATAGATGTAGTAAATAATAATAATAAACAATACATACATTGCTTTTACAAGAAAAAAAAACATGTTCTATATTCATTCAATCCGATGTTTTTTAATAGTTTCGTCCCGCATCCTTTTACGGTTAAGAAAAACCACGTGCATTTTGCAACCATGGTCTGTCGTTGAAATTAACTAACATAAAACGACCATGACTTGAAATGACAGTGATAATTACAGAAATGGTCAAGATATGCATTTTCAGACATCAAACCAAATAAGAATGCCGCGAAATGAATCAAGTAAAACTTTTGATCAACCTAAAATAAAATCAAATGCAGAAGTCAACATAAAGAGAGCAGGTTACGAGGTTTTGAAACTTGACTTGACATCGGTCTCCGAGCTCTAATTTCTTTTTTATTAACGTTTTCCTAACTTATTTATGACAAAACAATGACGGTAGCAATCATACATTTTTGCCGGCACAAATTGATCTGAATATGTATTTAGTTCATTTAATAGTGATACGTTTTCAACCAAATAATTGAGAATAAAGTTGTGATTTTGAGCTTAGAGACTGTTCTCAACATTTAAAATCTGGTATCAGTTTAAATGTATGCCTGGGTTCATTTTTTTTTTATAAAACTTGTGTTTCTATCTTCCTTAGTAAAATACGGTAAAACTTCAGTAATACTGAGTATGCATTATTCAATTGGCAAAATTAACATGAGTTTGCGTTTAAACTTTAAACAGCGACGTCTTTTCTGTCAAATTACTTTGAGAATGGTATTGAAATTTTGTCTCTGAAATTGTTCTAAAATTTTACAACCACTAGGCCTGAAAAACATCATTATGGGTTGTTAATTGTTACATGTACATTCTACTGCCACCACATATCGACTATTTGTTTCTGAGATCGGTTATTGGAGAGACTCGCATTTTTCAAGTTTTTTGTTCACCTTACAAAACACTTGTCAAACAATGCATTCATAAACAATTGTAATCGGTTTAAACGGTATTAGTCCGGATAAATCCACCCAGTATTTCGTGCAAGTTCGATTTTCGGTCCAATTTGCCCGGTCAGACAAGTTGAAAACACCCCAGCTATACATACCCAGTTTTGATCTTTCAATATATACATGTCTCGGATGACACGGAAGTTACCGATCAATAACATTGACTGCCTAATCATAATATATCGATCATACGATGTCACGTGATCACAAACTAATAGTGTCTTTACATTTGTACATACGTAATATGTATATATACATTTATATTCATAATTGAATCAACATTTACGTATATTTGGACGGATGAATACATGGGGTACTAGTAAATATTTATATCATCGACTATATAATGTATTAATTTGCCGTACATGAGCCAAGTTTCGTGGTTGAAATGAGAATTTATCGACTCTACAATCTGACGACCTTCGTATTTTAAGTACAAGCAGTTATTAATTAAGACGTTAATGGCATGATCAATTAACCATGTACAAATGTATGACACATGAAATCAATTTAGACAAAATCCAACACCCTGGCCTTTGCGCAATAAAGAGTATTCGGTCGTGAAAAGATTTTGTGGTAATGTTTAGCGACTGATAAATAAAATGTATAACACCCGTTCGAATACTATAAAACTAAAAGGGCTTATTAGAACATAGCATAGTAGTGTATTGTACTTTCATGAAGGACTAATTAGACTAAAGGCTGATATTTCATTTTGTGGATAGACACATTGTATTTTACCTTGAATGAGGTGACGAAAATGCAACATGCGAGTCGCGTGCTGTTATAAAATAAGTGACAATAGCTCAACGTTTCTCAGAGTTTGAAATAAAACCTCCATATTATGACCACTTTTGGTATCAAAAAGGCAATAAAAACGGAGTTATTATTGTGGTGGTCCCATTATCGCGAAATCTAAGGGAATTCCAAAAATAAGAGGTCGTTGTAAAGAGGTGGTCTTAAAATCGAAATGGTCATTAAAAGAGGTTTAACTGTGTTCCTATGAACACGTACAGATAATTGATAGAATTGTCCATTATTATGTTATTTGCAATTCCACTTAAATGAAGCGACAATGTATTGTGAAAAATATTGAATAGTCCGGAGAAGTATTGATACTTGAATAGTGAAACATGTTCTATTAGAGATCCATTAGTTCATGTTTGTTTTAATTTTTAGGTTATTGACCGCTTAGTATTCCATGACCCCCGATTTGTGATCCTTCCTACACTTGATCCATTTTATATACGGAACCTTTTTGCAATTATACATTCCATTTTAACGACCCAACACCTTTTTATACCTGTTTGATCAATGAAAGAAATGCAACTTTCATTCCGCGATTTCTGTTTCAATGTTTGTTCAAACAATTATTCCAGTAATTATCAGGAAATCAAAACATAATAACATCTATTTGAAAGTGCATAAAGTCCTCTCATTTTAGAAATCAAATCTAGTACCATACAGAAAAATTGCCGAGTTTATAATCTTTACAAATACATGTATGTGTAAACTAAATACAAAAAAAAACAACGACCGTTTATCATAACATTTGATCACATTGACAGACAATAACAAAACAGCTTTAACAAGATTTAATTTTTGCCCTTGATAGAACAATCAACCCCTAATTAGTCTCAAACATTCAAATAAAATGTACTCACCTGCTTCGCGTTTAAAGTCCTTCAATTTTATGTTTACTAATAAACACGTTTCCTTATGATCTCGAGTAATTCAATTAAGCTTAAGAGTATTGAATTTCATACATCGAAAAATCTATTTTTTTTTCACTCTGTTGAAGATCGCACGACTACTACAGAAAATCGAATCATACGTTAAAAGCTATACAGAGAATCCCATGTACACGGCGTGTATTAATATATTTCTTTAATTAAATAATAAAACGTGTTTAAACTAGACGGTTAATTCCACACTATTGACAAACATTGTGTACGGATTAAGGATCAGTCGACCGCCATATAAACGTTTGGGACCGTTGATCACGTCTGAATATTGACGTATGCACATGTCATTTCTTTTCTTTGCCATTCAGTTGTCACGCTGTCAGTTGTAGAACTGATCGATCGGATACAGGTATGGGATATTGAATATAAATAATTATTTTAGCCCAAGAATATTCAACTCCAATATACGACTTATACCCTAAAAGCTGGTTTACTATGAATTGATAATGGCGCAAAATCTTTGAATCATTCGTTAATATATTTATAAACATGAGGGATTGTTTACATCGACACCATGGTTACCGGTCATAACCCGGATTTAATCAAGGGACGTAATTAAGTAACTATCTATATGTAGAAGTAAAACAATAATTATTTCCCTTATTAGACACAATTTAATTATTATTATTTACACAATTTCATGCGTTTCTTAAATCATGACAAATATAGACACATCGCTCGATATGACCAAAAAATAAATTTTTGATTTGGATATATATGTATATAAATATCTCCCCGCCCAAAAAAGGGTCAGTTAGTCAACAGAACGTTTGTAAAATCGTTTTAGTTCGGAGATATAGTTTACAAATGAAAATATCGGCAAGAAATTATGAACTGAGATTTAAAATAAGACTAAGGTAGGTAGAGAAAAAATCAGGATCGATCAGGTTCGCGGAGACATGAATCTTGTGAACGTCTAATATAAATAAACCAACTTTCCAAAGTTTCCTTTATACTAGACAAGAAAAACGTTACTGGTCATTACTTCACAATCTCTATCATGGATAAAATACATTCACCATCTGATACAGAGAAACTTCACAAGGAGACGACTTCTGGGAATATTAAGACCACTTCAATATAAAAAGTAAATAGTTTTAGAAAAGCTCTTCTAAGTCTCTTCTAAATTATCACGTGATATCCAAAGCACATCAGAAAATTCCGGAAAACCTGTAGATATCTAAATAACACGGTTATCATGTACATTGATCTTTTAAAAAGAACAATAATTATAACTCCATTTTTTAAATAAGAAAGTGTCCACATAATCAACCATATTGTAATGAAATATAATTATGGCAGTGTCCGTGTCATTATCGTTCTCATTAAAATAGCGCGTGGCAACAAAGCTTATTACCCGCTTGAAATCCCCTGCTTGAAATCAGCTATCCAAATGTGTACTGTCCAAATATGTGTAAGTTTTACGGACGTACATGTAGGAGTCACCAGTCTATGCAATACACAATACACAGTCAAACCTGTGTTTGCAACCACCTCCGAATAAAGGCCTACCTTGTGAATAAAGGCCATTCTTTGAAAACCCGTTATGGATTATTTATAACAAATTAACCTCTGAATTAAAGCCACTTGTCAATAAAGACCACATTTTGTCTCTCCCAAAGGTGGCCTTTGTTCACAGGTTTGACTGTACATTAAGACTTGCATAAGTTCGATTAATCGATCAGAATATTTATTGGTTAACAATTATTGACATCCCTAAATAAAAGAAATATTTGTACATGTATCCTGACAAAAATACGCAACGTATAAAAGCACTTTCATAAAGTAAGGCTGCTGTATTTTTCCAATTTATCATGTATATTAATACAACTACATACATACATCGTCTATTGTTGCTACCAAATAATATTATTATATGTTTATAGTTACCTGACCTAAGCTAGACATTAGGCATTTTCCGATCTAATTCAGTCATTAAATGAAATAAATTGCCGGCTTTTCCATTCTATTTTAAGTTTAATAAAAGTGAAAAGTGAAAAACGTCATAATTAAGTTTTGCATAGGCAGTTGCTCATTTCGTGCTCATAAGACAACAATATATTATAATCAACATACATCAATAAATACAATGTACTATTTTATCAATAAAACAAAATCAATCATCGTCTATTTCAACAATTTTTCAATTATTTACAAGCGAATAATCTAATCACTGTTCCTGGATTCTGTTCCATCACTAAGGCCGTTCACCAAATGAAACTTCCACAGCAATCAGCAGTGTAGGGTGAATGGCACTGAACAAAATGTCTCCAATGAAATCATCATATACACAATCATGTCCCGTCCATAGCGTCCGAACTCACGGATTTAAGGTCAAAAGACCGAACAACCTGCCTAATAAATGAATTAAAGCCAGTTTCTGAAACTGTACACTATGTTTATTTTCTAATATCAAATGAACTTGAGTCATTTTGAAGAAATAAGAATCCAGTATCCACATGTATATATATATACTGTCACTTAATAAAATTGAACGAAGAAAATTATTAAGAATCACGAAAAAAATAAAATCAAATAAACATCCATTCATCAAAATAATTTACGTAACACGAAAATGCACTCAGTCAGAATTGTATTTATATTCGTTTAACATGATATTTTATCTGAACAAACATAAACCACAGTAAGAGTATCAGCAGATGATTGGAATTTGGACTGTTCCAGTACACCAGTACATCATGCATGGTATGTTCATGGATCGTACATGTATCATATTACCAGGGTCTGTTTTGAAATTCATTGGTACACTCAAATATGCTTCAAACTAACTTAACGCAAAAGATGAAGAAAAGAATCACGTATCCAATCAAACAGGCAATAATCCATGGTGTTTTGGCATATTTCCACTCTTCAAATATGGTGTTTTGGAATATTTGAAGAGTGGAAATATTCAGTAAGCCAGCTCTTAGGTCACTTCTTGATCTCGTTTATTCGCTCCAAAACAACGGCTAATTCATTTGCTCTAAGTGAAGAGTTTCAATTAAAAAAACATTTGTCAATAGTAAATGCAGGTTGTTATTCTAATTGGAGATTTTGAATAAGCCTACCCGTACCACAGTACCCTAAGGTGCCGCAAATTCACTGGTGATACACATCTCAATTGTAATACAGTCTACCATGTTTGAAAAGGAGCCAAATTATCAGTATAAAGACACAGCGTTTTACCACGGTCCTTAAACGATGCATAACAAAATATTTTCTTAACGCTTATTTGAGTAGCAGCAAGTACACCACACTCCATAACCAAATGATATACCATGCTATTTTGAAACATTATTTCAAATTTTTGACTTTGGTCATATAATTTCATGTAACAGTTAGGGTCATAATTTGTATATTCATGGCCACTTTGGATTTTCACGATAAACTTTCTTCTATTATTTTTATCAGGCATGTTTCCCTGTCTATAGCCAGGCAAGTCTCTATGTGGCCTGTTTATCCATATGCCGTCAATTTTGTGATACTCCTGCCATGTTTTTGTTCGAGACAGATCTATTTCAACGGTAAATTCTTGACGGAATAATTTACATATGTGTTTATGTCGTAGCCAATGTCCTTCTTGGCAGGACTTTGAACAGTACTGAGCTTTTTTACATTTTCCACAACAGCGAAGATTTGTCGACATGCAATGACAAAAGCAACATGTTTGAACTGAAGAAATTAATTTCTGCGGATGCTGTTGGCCAACGTCGTTATTTGTAATAATATTGTGGGAAGTAATCGAAGGTGGGATAGTATATTCATCGACCTCATTATCAATAGACAGATATTCCTTCACTACCTCATGAGTCAAACGGGGTAAACCGGAGTCAAGAAGAGCCTCAGAATAGATCGCCGGTCCAGAATGGTCTCGAATAGTGTTTCCATTAAATATAAGAGGGGCTGAATAGTTGATTCCTATCCTAACCCCACCACATTTGTTGTCAAATACATCATTGCCGTCAAAGTTTGTTGTTGATCTTGACTTCACATACACACCCCATAACCAGTTTTCAAATATTCGATTCCCGTAAAGAAAATAAGACCCACCATCAAGTGATACACCACTTCTACCATTCTGATTAATTACATTATTCCATATACAGCATGTCGAGCCACAATCCTCAACAAAACTATTGATTTTGTCACGATTTATGCAAAAGTCTCCCCCACACCATATTCCTTCCTCTTTATTTGCTTGAATAGTACAATAAGTTACTTTGCCTCGACCATTTGGACCGATTGCAATACCATGGAACTGATTTTTAGTAATCATACAATTATCAACTTCCACAAAACCTCCATTTCGTGACTCTACACCCATTTGTCGATTAAGTGAAATATCACAGCGTTTTATAACTAAATTAGAATGTTCACCATCACTTAATGCGCCACCACCACCACATCTTTCAAGAACACATTTGTCAATAAGAATACGTCCACCAGCTTCTGCAACAATGCCAGGGTCACCAGATTTACCAACGGGTGCTTTGTAGTTAGTGGTTTTTACTTCTTCATACTTGGTTTTACATTTGCTAGGATCTTCGTTAACACAACCCACTTTTCCATCACAATCTGGAAAATTTTCGCATCCTCTCCGACCATTTGAAAATCTGCATCTATAAAACGTTGCATTTACGTCCTTAAACACCCTAATTTGAGGAGTGTCTTCGGGGAAGAACACATTTTCAAAATGTACGTTCATCTGTGGTTTGGATAGCAAAAACAATTTATCGTTGCAAATAATCTCTACACCATTTTCAATTCCAATAATTTGTACACTTGCTGTAAATGGATACTTCATGGGATAAATCTGATACCGACCCTCATTAAGTAATAATGTGGTATATGCCATGTTTAGCACAGAATCAAACCCGTATTTCAATTGATCGGGATTGTCTATAAGCTTATAGATAACTATAGGATAGTATATTTTCAATTTAGACTCCTGAAGGCATTCAATATTAAGATGACCAGCAATAGCTGCAGCAGCCATTCAGCTTTCCATAGATACGCTTTACAGTTGGATGAATCAACTTCAATGCAATTATTCGCATCACTGTAAGCCTTTTCGTAGTCTAATGATTTCAAGTATGCTAAACTCCTACTTGAGAAAAGTCTAGAATCAGTCTTTTCTTTAAATGTGGTTATTGCTGAGGTGTAACACTGAATACTTTCATGGTATCTTCCTTGTTTGAACAATTCATTACCTTTTACTCGCAAGGCCTCTTGGTCTAGTGGTAATGCATCATTACTTTCTTTAACAGCAGCCATTATACAGCTCTGGATTTTTGATCGCTCTTTGCTTAAGAGGGGTATTTTTATGCCAATCATTTCTTGTAATTCACCATCAGATACATCAATGGCAACCAGTAATTTCAGCATTTGCTCTTGAGCCGCCAAAGCCTCATCTTGCCTTTGAAACACGCTATGATACACAGCACTAGCTTGAAGGATTTTTACAGTTTCTATGTTTCTACATATGTTTCCGTACGATGGATTGAAAGAGTACAATCCAAACATGAATTTTCTTATGGAGTTTGCATTTAGCGCAAGTTTGCTCCACAACTGCAAAGAGGTTTTATCAACATTGGCTTCTTTCAGTACTTCGTATGGAGACTTATTTGATACCAAAGCTTTATGGGTCATTTTTGCAGCACAACCCAATACAAAACATCTGCGATCATCGTCGCAAATATTGTCTCGAATAACCTCTTGCACTAAACGGTGAACAGAAAATGATTTCTGACCAGAAGCTTGGAACAATGAGAAACGTGTAAGGACCTCAATAACCTGATAAGCACCAAGATCTTCAGAGAAACACTCAACCAAATTCTTATCAGATATCAAAGGAGAACCAGAATTCAATATTTCGAGTGGTATATCATCAGGATACAGAAAAGCAGCAATTTCCATCACTGTTACAGCAGATGTTTTCAAACCCTCTTCATCCGAATGCTTGGAAACATAGTCAAAATTCAATTGCCAGGTCGTATAGATAGCTTGTCTACTTTTAGAGTCTGCATGTACTGATTGATTTGCTCGTAAAAATTGTACTCGTTTTCTTCTAAATTTTTCTAGGTAGGCACTATATGTACATTTTAGAACCTTAATATGAGCAGCAGCTTGTTCTAGAGCAAGAGGTAGACCGCCAAGTTCAGCAGCTAATGCATCAAGATCACTGTCATCTTCTGCGTGCATTTCAGAACGCAATTTTAGGACTTGAGTGCTTTCAACATGTGATAATACATCTAGCGTTATACAAGCTTCCGTTCGAACTTTAAAATCTTCTCCTGCTTGAGTTGCTTTTCGTCGCGACGTTATGATAACATGCGCATTGGCAACTCTCTGCCAGGACCCATACACCAGTTCTTTAATATTTCCATAAAGTTCATCTTGATCAAGATTATCAATTATTAGCAGCCACCTTTCCTGCAATGATTTAATCCACTTTAAAGTCCTTTGCAGCGTGTCTCTGGAATTCTCACCAACAGTATTTATGTCCATTGCAAGGCGTTGCAATGCATCTTCTAAAGCTTCATTTGACTCGGCAGACATCCAATACACGCCACCTTGATAGAAGCTTTGATACTTCCATGAGTATTCAATTGCAAGACTTGTTTTTCCAGTTCCCCCTAAACCACAAATAACGACCAAATGTTGACTTTCATCAACTTCATAAAGTATATGATGTAATTGGAGCAGTTCATCTCTACGACCAATGAAAGTTGGCACCTGGTTTGGAGGGTAAAAAAACATTTTTTCACAAGGGCGGATTGAAGATATATAAATTGTGCTGTCATCCAATTTTGTTCTGATATTTTTATTTTCAGCTTTAATGCCGGCCATGTCCTCCAGTATTTGGGTAACATTTTGATTTATTTCCTCGTGACTTTTTTTCAAACGTGTCACATCCGAGGTGACGTCTTCCACATCAGTCTTTAACATTTGAACATCTTTGCCTTGCTTGTTCTGTATTTCTTTAACAATGTCTACATCACTGGACAAATTTGCCATAGCAATTTCAGACTTTTCAATCTTGTCTTCAATTACAGAGATTGCATTGCATATAGTTTCATTAGAGTCATCTGTGTAAGTCACAACATCTAATATGCACTTACTCAGAGACCTTGTTTCCGATTTCAGGGTTCGGAACAATTCTACATCAATGGTTGTTCCATAAAGAAGATGAATACCTGGAAATAAACGACCAGCACATTCAAGTTCATTATCTACATGCACTATTAGGTACGAGTATACAACTATATTGCAGAATAAACAGTGTATTAAGTTTTCGCACACCAAAAACAACATATCACTGACTGTACTAATATAACCGACATAATAACAATTACACTAATTAAAAGTATTTCTAAGTCATTTAATTTTCTAATCAATGACTAATTGATATGCAATACAGGGTCAGCATTGGAAAATACGTCATGCTTATTCATACATCAGACGGTGGTCACATGGAATATGTGTAAACTTTAGTTTGAAATAGTGCACATAATCCACACTACAAATCTTAGGGAAATGCTGATTTAACCAAATGATGAGTATGCGAAGGAAACTGAACGTTAACTGACTAGAGGACTGACAGTCTTAAAAACGTTTTACTAGTCATAACAATCTTTCAATGTGATTACCATTTGTGTGCCAGTCATTTATCTCCTTAATGTGGTTAGCTTCTGTTTTTTTTGTGGCAACTGCAAATTTTTAACGATCTGATAAAATCTCTGGAAACTGTCCTGATATTTCAGTACATTCCATTCTTGAAAGTTACAATGAGCCCAAGGATTTCTGATATCACTTCGTAGCTGTAAGATTAGGCATAATATACTTAAGATGCAACATAAGTCGACAAATTTTGCCTTATATCGTTAGTACCGAAATGAAATATACAAATCCGACCTTGTGGTCAGCAGTATCAAAACGTCAATTAAACTTCACGTTGTATTTCATCAAGTTACTGGCTGATTACAACGAACATCACTTTCATAAACGTTTCACCGACAGCGTGTTTTGTACAAGATTTACATCATTCGAACACGTGCTCTACGTATACTTCAGTAGATGTGGGACTCGAACCCGCAACCTTCTGCTTGCAAGTCAGATGCTCTAGCAACTGAGCTAATCGGTTGGTACTATTATAAACAATTTATCTATGTAAGTACTTCATACATTATTATTACATTTCAAACGTATAACTCCTTATGCTCAATATTTTGAGGATCGCTGAAAAAACGCTTGCATGAAGTTAAATTTTCAATCTTTCAACACAGCATATACTCACTTCAGTCAAAGACACACGTGTATATTCACATCTTAACTGGTCTACATAACTGCTAAGACATTCGCAGTTTACGTGAACTGTGTATGTTGCCCTTAAGTAAATGCCACAAATTTAAAGAGTTACATTCTATGGTCACTTAGATATTAAAATCAGGCATCATTTCAAACACACTGTAAGTAAATGCTAAGTACAGGAATTTCCCTAACGCAGGTTTCTTGCGTCCCAGACACGATATTCAGCCAAGGGACTCGAATTGAGAGTGACCTCCGCATCCTCGGGTCCCCTTCCGACTCAGATTTTCCCATGGCATTTTCTGTAAAAGACCCCAAAAATCCCAAGGGACCCCTAAAATGTTGGAGATGGGAGTCTTGGGGACCCTCAGGTGAAAAATCTTAGGAAAAAACTGTAAATATCTACTCCTGTTCGCCCAAAACTAAGAGTCAGAACATGTAGTAAATCTATTTTTTTTCAAGTAGTTCTCACCTTTTCAGCTACATGTTTTACTACAGCAGGGAACGTATCAATGTTGATGATAATTCCCAACAATGCAGACATATCACAAGTTTCATCAAATCCCGTATAGTGAGTCATGTGGGTAACTAGGAACAGCTTTGAAAAGTCAACATCACTCATTACTTTGTAATCAAACTGTTTTACACCATTCTTTCCACCTTTCGGAGTTTCGGAATGGCGCTGTTGTTGTTGATCGCTTCGTAGTTAAGCGCCCTATTTGTTGGTTTACATCGTTTTAGGTGTCTCTGGTAATTTTGAGAATTTATGTTATCAGACCCACAAAGTGATTGGAAGATTTTATCCACCTCGGGCTGGACATACTTTCTCAAAATCGGTGAAATTACCGTATGAAGACATATGCCCACAATAAGCCAACGTTTCTGGTCATCTTCAAGTTCAGGCTTGCGCACTGAAAGCAAAAATTTAAGAAAGTAAAGAAACGTAATGGCAGAAACTGGTAGGTAATCTGAGAGCATTAGTTAGGAAAAATACTGAGATACGATTGAAATAAAACGTTGTAAAACAAGTTGAGAACTATAATCGTGCTAGAACATTCGAATTTATGATATACTGTAAGCATAGTGAAACTCTACCTTGGTTTGTGGAGTTAGATCCAGCAATTTCAACCAATGTGTGCAAACACTGGTTTCCAAGGCGAGAGGATAATCCCTCAAATTTCGTTTTCTTCATTTTTTCGTCAAATTAACTTTTTGGTAAGCTTTCTTCATCATCAGAAAACTAAATTAAAGACATAACAGCTTTTTATACAATCATTAAACAAGAGGGCCATGATGGCCCTGCATCGCTCACCAGAATAAATATTAATCAACTTGTTACTAAAAAGGTAATAAAGGTACACTTTAGGGCAAATAATGGGGAACAAAAATAAGGATACAACAAAAGAATATTCGTGATTACTGAAGGATGCCACAGACCAAATTTGGTGATGAACCAACCACTGGTTCATGAAAAGAAGTCATTTTAAGGTATTTCTATGTTTAGCTCTAGCGGCCCCTAATTGGGGCCAACCATTTGTATTTGAGCAAATCTGATAGAACACTAACTAAAGATGCTAAAAACCAAGTTTGGTAATAATCCATCCATAGAAACATGAGAATAAGTCATTTTAAGGTATTTCTATTGTTAGCTCTAGCGGCCCCAAAAAGGGGCCGGCCAAATTTATTTGAGCAAACTTGAGAAAGGACAATCTAAGGATGCTACAGACCAAGTTTGGAGGTGATCCATCCATTGGTTCATGAGAAGAAGATGATTAAAGTTTTTTTTTCTATTTTTAGGTCTAGTGACCCCTCAAAGGGGTCAACCGGTACAATATGAGCAAATTGCAGTTAGAAGGCTTCTGCACAGCAAATTTGAAGTAAATCCAACTAGTAGTTTCTGAGGAGAAGACCATTATTGACGCCAGACGACGGACGCCGGAGCATCCACCTACCCATCCTAACAGCTCACCCTGAACCATCGGTTCTGGTGAGCTAAAAACGTGCGCAGTGTCAACCATCATAATATTCGAGGACCATTATCATTTTTCCAAAAAAAAAACAAAAAAAACATAAAAAACATTGCTTACCGTTGTCAAACATGACTGCCCCAACCGCGGATAGTAATGCTTGAATATTTGAATCTATACCAAATTGGTTCAAACACAATACTGATAATTACTGTTCAAACTGAAAATCCTCACATTGTTTCATAGCAAAGAATTTAGCGTTAGGTTCAAGCAATTTGAGTGCTAGGGTCAAGCACAGACAGACAGACAGACAGACAGACAGACGGACGGACAGGAATGTTAATCCAGGTAAACATCTTGGTGGAGTCATCATTACTGCATCGTCAGTGGGATAGAGTAAAGTAATAAAGCATCTTACAGAACATGTTCCGTACTGTATTCTCGGTGAAACAGACCTATATACCCCATTCCGAGCCTGTCAGTAGTTTTACAGCAACTTTAAATATCAGAAGTTTTCATTGTCTGTCAAAAGTTTTTTACAAATTTGCATACATTCCTCATAAATCACCAAACAAATCAATAACATTTTCAACGTTACATTCATCGTCAGACTCATTTGGACGCTATTTTTAGCATGGCATCCGGGTACACATTGGTTAGGCAAAACGAAGTAGTAGCACCAGCTATCGTAACGCACATGCTCCTGCAAAAACAGGATGGACGTAAACAAAAACACACACATGAGTATAAAAATTTACCATTTTTACCACATTAATCAATAATTTATAACAATCAATGGTCTTACGGAATGTCTATAGTATTTCTAAATTCCGTTATGGATTTGAATGTCACATTAAATCGAAATTGTAAAAATTTGTTAGAAATAAAGTCGACGGTTGAACCAAAAAATTGCGCGTAAAATCGTTTGAATTCAACATTTTGAACAGAATATTCGTAATCTGAGCTCTCTGATGGTCATATGCTAAATAAATACATCTATTATCAGAATTCATCATTAATATACCATTTGCCATAAATGTGTTGAGATATGTGCAATTTTGTAATGCAACATGCTCCTATAAACGTTACAACATATGTGCTCCAGGCCATATTTCACTACTGATATATAACCGTAAATGCATGCAAATTCGTGACGATAGCATGCATGTTAATAAAGTAAAATTAAGTTAATAAGTAGCCAATTGTTAAAAGATTGTAAAAAAACAGAATAACTAAATCATTTCATTTTCATTTATATTGATAATTTAAGAAAATTCGACACACAAATCCCAAATTACAGATCACAAATTTGACGATGCTATATATAAATACGTATGACAAAAACGAATCATTTCAAGCAACTTATTCCTGTTATGAGAGCCGTTTTCATGATCAGTGTTAAAATGCAATAATTGATTTTTCGCTTTATCAATTAACGTGTCTCTTTCTGAAGCCGGCATTTTACTTTCTGTAACAATTGGTTTACTCTCAAATCCAAACATATCTGCATCTCCAAATTTTGCATGTAATCCCGGAGTCACCTTTTTACCATCAACACACATCATGAATACATTTCTATGCTTGTAATTTGTCATGGCCGTGACTATTTGCGGTATCAAACCGGGCGTTTTCTGATATTCATCTGCTATTGAAATCAATGTGTTTCTACTGGGCGCAGCAAAGTTTATTTCTATGAATTCATAGGCACCTGCGGGACACATATTGCATTATAGAGTCCTAGGTGGCCTTACTGATGTTTTTAGAGGTATTAATATTTGATTCACCCTCCGTTTAGGCTTGTTAAACCAACACAGCACTTGTCTTTTTGTCTTTCTTATTGTCCACTGAAAACATAAACATGTGTAAAGTTACTGGACAAAATTGATATACAGTACAGGAACATGCAAACGAATGTAACGGACAAATAATTATCATAACTGGCGCTGATTTCAATGTTAGATCAAATATCTTAGTAATCTGATGTAAGTTCTTTGTAAGCTTTTACATAACGGACACGCTCAAGGGAATAAACGCAATAAAATAATGAACCTGTTTCTTATATGTGTCCGTGATCGTTTCATAGTCAAAAAATTATAAATGATATTTAAGAACTAGAGCATTTTCGTTGTCATGTAAACGGGAGCTACATCCGTTGCTTTACAAAATTGCATATATCTCAACACATTAATGGCAAATGGTATATTAAATGATACATTCTGATAATAGACGTATTTATTTAGCATATGACCATCAGAGAGGCCCAGATTACGAATATTTTGTACAAAATGTTGAATTCAAACGATTTTACGCGCAATTTTTGGTTCAACCGTCGACTTTATTTCTAATACATTTTGTATTTTTTTTTACAATAACGATTTAATGTGACATTCAAATCCATAACAGAATTCAGAAATACAACAGACATTCCGTAAAACCATTGTTTGTTTTATATTTATCGATTAATGTGGTAAAAATGGTAAATTTTTATACTCACGTGTGTGTTTTTGTTTATGTCCGTCCTGTTTTTGCAGGAGTATTGCGTTACGATAGCCGGTGCTACTGCGTAAATCCGGAGTCATTTCTTATTGCCTAACCAGTGTGGGGTACCTGCAAATATTTTTCAACAAGCGTCTAACGCGCTATAATTATTGTAAAGCGTCTATAAACCGAAGGGAGACAATACGCATTAATGACGTTTAAGTAGAGTACGCGTTGTCTCCCTTCCATATGAAAAATGCCATGACTAAAAACGAACCATTTTACCGATTTCGGTAGAAAATTTTCGAAGGAAATTTGGCAGTTTGTTGTTCCCCGTCCGTATTGCGGAATTTCATATCAAAATTGGTAGACACCACGGCGAGATCGTAGGTGTAAACAAGTCTGGTGAAAAAGAAAACACATTAGACTTTACATGAATAATGATTCTTATATGTTTAAATAGAACTCAGGGCTCTCCTGAATTTGGGGCCGAATTTCGGCCCCATTCCCCACCTCTAGAATGTGTTTTCCCCCTATTTTGGGGGGGGAAAACACCTATTATATTAACTGGGCTTTTGAAAAAAATCCCCCTTACACTGAAAATGACGCGAAATTCACCCCCAGGGCCCTAGCCCCAGTCCCATAAAAGAGAGAGAGAGAGAGAGAGCCCTGTATCTAGAAAAGTTTAATCTTCACAATATCTCATTGTACTAATAATTGTGATGAAAAATATTAAATGCTGATATCAAAGCAGATTACACGATTCTCGAACGGAAAATTTCGGATAACAGCACTACGTCGATTCATTTTATCAGGATCCTACATTACAGTAGAGTCCCTAATTTTATGTTATCTGTTGATTTAATAAAAATCAGTTCTTATTCGGTGCCTTAAATTATTATCAATAGCGTAACGTTGTTTAGAAAGTATGATAAAGTTTTTAAGGAAACAATTCATGTACAAAATTTGTTAATCTGAAAATGTGTAGAGCTATGTATTATTTATACAACAATCAGTACTTTTAAAGATTTTGATTTTTATGTATTGTGGCAAAGAGTTCATTAAATGAGAACATTTTACAAAACTATAAACAAGTCTGAAAAACAACGCCATAAATACAGATACTGAAGCATTTTTGTATTCTTCATTTCGTGTGAAATGACTCCATATTTGACCTTAACACATACGCTTAGACTTGCACATAGACTTGGTACTTCTTCATTTATTCGTTCCCTTCCACTTATGACCTACATTAATAAAATAGTTTTTGCATGCTTGCCCCATAAATGTGAAAAAAATCCCGAAGAACAAGGAATTACTTTGGTGTTGCTTGATAGAATTTTTTTACAATTTGATTTTCCGATATTTTTAGACAGCGTGCAGAATAAGGTCAAGATGGATATAAGAGTAGCGCTCAATTTCATATGGTACAAGATTAGGTAACAAATATATAAACGCAAATATATTCCTTAGAAGTTATAGTTAGACTATGGTCCGCAGATTAAAAAAAATACGTGAAATTTTTCGTGACGGTTTTTGTTCAAATTTCGACGAGTCAAACAATTTTTACCTGCCTGGAAGAAGTCATCGTTATATTAAACATGAAAATTGTTTACACAACACGGTAAATCATCTTTCACTTACATTGTAAGATCATTCATCAATTTTGAAAAGGAAAGTAGGTTTTTCCGGTGTTTTGTTATTTATCGCTACGTATAACTTTGCGGATATATATAAAATCCGGTCTAGCTTAAGACTGATGAGTTTCCTCCCCTGACTAATATACTGCAGTACTTGCTCAGGGATGCCTAAGCCAGGGCAAAGAAGAATCTTAAGACGTTATACATTGGTTACTTCAAGATGTAAGTGTTCACTCCATTAGTCTTTGTCAAACTGATTAAACTGTTTGCAACGCCGAGATATCTTTGGTTTGGGCCCCTTCCCGCTTTGTTTGAGAGAATTGCCCATGCGAGTCATACAGTCGGCCAACTGAGTTTATGGCCACGTTAGAGCATGGGGCCAAATTCGATTTTAATCAATACGTATCAGAAGAAGACTAAAGTATTATCAATTATATATTAGAAGTAATTTCACGTGGTAGGTCAATCAACGAAATGAAATTATGTAATCTTATAGTAAAATAAGAAATGCACAAAACTATTAAACAATGACTAGCACGTGCAAACAAGTGCAAAAATGAAATAAGTTATCATACAAGATTAATGATAAATTAAAACACACAATGGCGTTTATTTTGCAGGTCGATTTCAGGTATTAAATAAAGCAATTTAAACGGAATCAGTATTCGGCTAAAAAACATGAGCTGACTTTATGAATTGAAATATCATACTTATCGGAGTACACGGAGCCGATACGCGCTACGTATCACGAATAACGATCATCGATGACCATTGACGTACATGATATAGAACTTTGAAACTCTTCAACTTACTACATTCTGATTGTGTTCTACTTTTTGTCAAGATGACCTCTACATGGTTCCCAAAATTACTGAAACCATACCATAATTAAGATAGTTAGAATGTTAAATATTTGAACACTTGTTATTTTACTTTCATACTTGTGTAAACCAATGCTATTCAATTAATGAGTTTATTGGTATAATTAATCCTCTCTTAGTGGCTGCTTCAGCGCTAAAACTTTATAATGCTATTATAACTATCTCTTAATTCCGCTGTAGCTTTGTGGTACCCTTCGGGAGATTGTGTGTTTTATCATCCATATTTTGTATGTTTCTAGTGCTGGATGGGTTTTTGGGTAGGTGGGTTTTAGGGAAGGTAGTATTTTGGTAAATGATAGAATGTTTTCTTTTTTAGGAATTCTCATTTTTATTCGGATTGGTTATCAATAATTTCCCTTCATTTCTACGTGTAAGTGAGACCACCTCAATCTAGGCCGTTTTTTGTTCCTAATGTGTTCTTAAAATTGAGGTTTTGATGTATAAAATTTGTTTAAGTTATCTTTATTTCTGGGTTAAATATTTCATCATTTCTTTAAGTAATTTCATGTTTTGTTTTCTCGGGTAAGTGTAAGGTTGGGTCCATCAAACTAGTTCAAACCCTCATGCACCTTTATTGTAGACCTTTCCAAGGCTGTACCCCTCGGAGATTTTTGTACCCTACTGATTGTATATTCGTTTGTTGGGAGGCTTTCTTGGATTTTGGTGGATCGGTGGGTTTTATGGGTGGTAGTATTTTTTTTTTTTGGTGTTGTTGTTTTTGTAGGAATCATTCTCTTATCTACATGTGTATCCAGGAAAGTAACATTTTCACTCGAATATTTGATCGCATTTTTGTATGATTTCCACGGATGAATCAAGCTATACATTCATTTGACACAGCAAACATGAATTAAATTCCAACAAACAACATGTGGCCAGTTGTTATCGAAATAGCTGTGTACTTTATCTCCCTGTTATGAGAAACACTAATAACCAACGTTTCAGAAAGGTAATAAAACTCTGCGGAAAGAATTTGTGTTTAGCATGACTAATTCCATCTTAAATTTGAAGGAGTTCTTATTTCATTCCGCAGGTGAAAGCATATTTTTATGTATCTGTGAACGAGTAAACTTCACGCAGAACAGCCATCATCAAGGGAAATTATCCGGAAAACTCTAGGAATAATCGAGGAATTCATTAATCACCGGACGTACATTCAATTCCATCACATAGAACGATATGATTACGTGAAGATCATAGGAATATTAATGTAGTCATTGTCCATTGTTCGACGGACTATTGCGTAGCGTTTGAGGACGCATTGTTCCGAAATTGGCAAGATTTATTTTACCAATATGGCCATGGTTTTCACGGGAAATTGTACTTTGTATGAGTCAACAATAATTGGACCAGGAGTTTACTGCAATTCGACAACTGATTCAGTAGCGTGTTGGCCGCCAACAATTTCCGGTCATGTCGCGAAGCAGCCATGTCCGTCTATATTCGGTGCACCGGAAGGAAGATACGTATACAAACAGTGTGGTATCGATGGAAAGTGGACAGAATCGGTAAAATGGAAAGGATTTGGTCACAGTGATTACAGCGAGTGCATTGAACACATAGCCGGGATTGACAATGTTTTCGATGTTAATTTCCACAATCCCAAACAGGAAGTTGAAAGTGGGAGCAACCCCGATTTGAATTACTTGTATATTACCTTTCTAGCAATATCGTGTGTGTGTTTACTGTTCTTTGTTTTTATGCACTGTGTTATTTCAAGGAAAGCCCGCGTGTCATCGCATAACAGGATATTAAAACAGCTTATTGGAGCTTTGACTTTCGAAGTGTTTATTACAGCCATTTTAGTATCGCTTGCTGTATTTGACAGTTTCAATGAAACAAAAATACAATCATCGTTTGTTTGCACGATTCTCATCGTAGCTAAAGAATATGTGAAATCCTGTGTTTACTTTTGGTGTATCATACATTCACACTTCTTACGACCCGAAGCACAACCACGTCTACAGCGCACTGCCATTTATACGACCTACGTTCTGATTGGCTGGGGATTATCGTCCGTACCGACCACCATTTGGGCAGTGACGTCATTTCTGATCGAAAAAGCAACGATGTGTTGGAATGATTACCAATTCATGGCTTCCATATGGATCTTGACAAGCACTCGCATAATTTCAATGATAGGTTCTATGTGGTTGATCCTAATGTCATTCGTTTGCAATTCGAAGCCATCGCTCGCATCTACAACTGCTATACATGTTCATAGAATGCGTTGCAACCTACTTTGTTGTTTTTGGATCAATATATGTATGGTTGCTATGACATCATTGAATATCTTGGAATACGCGTTTAAAAATAAATCCAAAAGCATTGCTTGGTTGGAAACACTGTGTTACATAATTCCTGGAATCAAGGGCTTTATTGTGACAATTCTTATTGCGGTTTTTAACGTAGACCTTCGGGATTATTTTAAGAGCAGGTTTCAGCGTCCGTCGCCTCGGGATATTGTGTCCATTCCTATGGACTAGTACGGTGTACAACTTCAAATGATTGCAGTCTGTTTTGTACTGATTTTTTATAACGTGTATGCTTGTTTTCATTGTTTTATGTCATTAAATTTACAAACTGTGTTCAAATCCCGGTCGCGACAGGTCATACCCTTCTATGAAAATTTGACAAAAATGTCCATTTTCCTCCATATGTGGAAAAGTTGTTGACTCCTTGTGGAAGGGTAAGTTAGTACTGGTTAGTATACAGTGACAATGTCACATGAAGGCAAACAAAACAAAACAAACAAACAAACTGTATGTACAGACTTATATTTGACCAGTTCTCCAGGATATCCTGTCAATGTTGACCTGTTCTGCCCTCGTTCCGGGGTCAACTGCCTAATTCCGACACAGATTGTAGATCGGAGATAAGGAAAAAAGATGCAATATCGTCAGTCGAAGTGTCAATGAGAAACACGTTTATGTAATTCCACTCATCTCATGATCTACATTCTTTGAGGGCGTTTTATCAACGTGTCCTACGACATTTTAACCGAGCTTTTATCTTAATTAACACTGCTTTAATGTAAGACAACCCCTGTTTTCTAACTTCAGCGCTAACTGGGTGGGCTTCATAAAGTTATACTTGTAACGACATCCATACAGTACAATGCAACGCAGCACGCTTTGGGAGAAGGAAAATTATATTGTTGAGAGTTTGTTGGTCTAGAGAGGTTGAAATAGTCGTTAAACTGTACAGTGGGAAAATCATGCTGTTATTGTAGGGAGGTTGTTCCTCAAGAGAGGGCCACTCTGAAGAGGTTGCAATGCAGATGTCATTTTACTCTTAAGTCAAACTTCTGTGTAATATATACCTTACTTATATACACACATTATTATCTACATGTTTAGTGTTTATTGTTTATTGATATTCTATGGGGAAAGTGATTGGTACTTTTAGAATAACCAGCCATTATACCGCCAGATACTATACAGTGTTTTTTTATGCAAAACAAGAGGTGTTTTTGTTCGATATAATTTAGATAAATGTGTACTAAAGAACATTTTAGTAATATGAAAATCGTTAATTATCTCATTTTGGAACTGAATTGGTCATAAAGTTCCGCTATTTTATCCAACACTCGGAATGTTTTACATAGAAAGATATGTGGCGGCTACGTTGGAGAAGACAGTTTTATTGCCAGCTTAACTCATGCCTGGCAAGTGAGGTGATTTATCATGTCAGATACCTGGTGAATATACACTTTTCCAAGTATTTTGAATATTAAATACATCTACGATAACGATCGTTGTCTTGTATATTATATTTTCAAATTTATGTGCCTGGTACGTTTTACAGTAAGGAGAAAAAAATGAAGACGGGGGGAATGTTTAATTAGCGACGGTTGGGAATCAAAGGTTTGACTTTTTTTAGAAATTCGTTCGTTCGTTCGTTCGTTCGTTCGTTCGTTCGTTCGTTCGTTCTTTGGCATATACATTATGAACTGTACTATACATTACTCAGACTAGTGTGATAGAAACTGTATGCATGTAGATGAGTTGGTTGTTGTTGGACACTATGTTAGAACACTGAAAATAGAGAACGCAATAAATCTATGGATAGAACCACAACCATGTATTTTATATCAAATACACAACACGTTCTATTCTTTATGACGATAACCATTTTGCATTTTTCTGAATAAGAAGACCAAAATAATGTGGTATCTTTTTATTGTGCTAATACATTTTACATTACACAGGTGCGAAACTTGCGTGAGTAAGTAAACGTAAAGTTTTGTTTTAGCATCAACCTTTGTCTTGTGCGGAACGGCACGGCTTATTACGGCAGTCCACCATAACTCCGTGAGAACTCGGTAAAGTCCGTTTTATTTTCAAACTGTTTCCTGTTTTATGTGTCTGCACTGATGGTGTCAACGGGGGACCAGTTTTAATAAATGCCAATTTCTTCATATTGATGTTTATTGCGAACGCTAAATGAACCGAGATCCAGTGCATGACACACCTCCAAACGTATGACCTTGACCTCAGCCATATTAGTAAACACTAGCGTCTCAACATAAGACAACTGGAATACTTCAGAAGAAAAAAGCTGCCACTTTACTTTTTTTAGGTAAGAAAATTTTTTAGACTGACCTATGTACATAATTAATTCGCGATGCATATTTTTGTTGCAATTTAATGCTATCATTTTAAATATACTTAGATAATATCAGGCAAATTTTGGCGACCGCCCAAATCTGAATAAAAAACAGTGTCAAATGAATGTAGATTTAGGTTATGTAAATGTATCACTTTGCGATCACGCCGGTTCCATGCTGTTATGTGTGATCTAACACGGGCAGACTTGTAAAATGTAATCGATATCGTCCCAAAAGTTTGACTTGATATTTTTGTCCTATGCTTTGAGTTCCAAAAATTGCTGCGTGATTTCTGCTGGTGGATTTCTTTAAAAGACCGGTGATCTGGTATTCTGACCTAAATATCCATCCAAGGCTTCATCAATTTCATGTTAGCTGCATGTATAAATTAATCTAGCCTTACTTATTTGGCTTTGCGGTTGGTCAATTTCATAAATGAATTCGGAACTGCCATCCTCATAGACTGTGATGGTCGGGGCCAAATCAAAAATGTCTCGCCATCACAAATAGTCTAATTACTAAATTAGTTGGACTAGAATTACTCATGCCAGATCGTGTGTTAAATATAAATATTGCAGCAGTTTAGTGACATACTGTCAGTGACTTCGATGTGGACTAGTTTTGCCTACCTTTGATATAATGGTCTCTGGAGTAAAATTTCACATAGTGACCAACTTACTATTTAGATAATCTCTTCATAATAACAGTGTTCTCATTAGGGACCAGCCGCCGACCCAAAAGGTCAGTTTGATCAACCTATGGATTGGTTAAAACAGGCAGAAGAAATTTTTTTAGGGTAGGGAGAGGTATGCCTAGATCCCCTTTGAAAACCTGTTACTTTTCTGATTTAAGCCTATTCAACAAATTCCGAATGAGAACACTGAATAACCTCATATTTTCAGACTTGTTTTCAGCAATTCTGCTTGCTGTTATACTTCTCAAAAGCTGTCTAATTAATTGAGATTTTCCTGCATAACAGTTCATAAATATTTTTTTGTTTAGTAATAAAAACAATGAAAAAACACATGAATTAAGTGTTGTTAGATTAAAATACATGCACATTTGTATGTATGTAGGATTATATGGAAACATCCAGTACAGACAATGTATTTATTATCTAACCAGGATGTCTGAATTCTACATAATCTACATATCAGATCTTGATCTTAATAATCAATATTGATAGTGGATAGCATTTGGAATTAATTAACCAATTATCACATTGATGCATTATGTTCTTGACATAACAAATTTATATGCTTGTGTATTGCACACGTGTGCACATCTACTTTTTGTGTTTCTTATTCTGTACGCATTATAAAATAATTTTTGGTATATTAAATATCCTCTTTATAAGTTGTATAAGATGTTTCTGCTCACCCAACTTACTGTATTTTTGTACTGACCTTGGACTTTTTGATCTCAGTCATTTTTTTCGTAACATTTTCATTTTCGTATGAATATGTCTTTGAATTTGAACTAAAAAAAATATTTATGTTTTTAAAAATCGGCCAACCTATCGACCCTGTATAATTTTTGGAGATTTTAGTAGAAACCAAGGTTTATTTTTGGCGTTAGTGTTTCTGAGTTATGTCCAATATTTAAATCATTTAAATAATAATTTGATTAATAATAAAATCTTAAATGTAACCATATAATTATTAGGCCTTTATTAGAAAATATATGAGTAAGTTACTTCATGTCCATCAGCCATAGACTGATCATAGAGTACACAATAATAAATATTGTAGGAACGTACAATATGTGGCTTGGTATGAATGTTATATAGTAATATTTGCAGTTGTGTGAAAATTCTTTCTTTAATTGTATATATACTGTATAATTAGTCAGTATTTTTATTTCAAAATCTCTATTATTGGGTATTTTGCATCAAACCTATCAAAATATAGTTGTATTGAATAACTAACACGTCAAGTATTTACTAATTTTATATAAGTATTTATCAAAGGGTCAGTATTTGTTTATTGTTTGTTAAACTGTTGTTATATTTATTTATACAATGTATATTTTTACAGCTACTTGAAAATTAATTACCTATTAAATGAGTGGTTTGAGAATTTTCCTGTCAGTCAATGGGAGAAATCAGCTTAGACGAACTAGTCAACATATGATAGCAGACTCCAGGTCTGTATGGAACAAAAGCCTTCTGTCACATCTTCCAAAGATAGCTTGCTGTTGGAGTGTTAGGCAACTTCAGACAGGAGAAAGTAAGTGGACACCTCATCTCTCTGATCCTGAAAACACCGGGAAGCGCCAGGTTGGTGTCAACTTTGACACACTGGGATCATGGAACAACAGATTGGATATGTCAATTAGTGTGAAACAGAGTATTGAAAAGGGAAGGCTTATTCCAGAAATACCAATAGGTATATTCAGTGATTATTTTTTCAATTTTGGGAAAGGGTCCAGGTCCGGTCCAATTGGGAGAAAATGCCAAAATTGGGATTTTTTAGTTAGGGATTGGGAAAAATATCTATATTTTTTAATTTGGAGGAGTTTGTTTACCTGACCCAAACAAAGAAGAAACCACTAATGTTAATTGTTGTATTACCTTGAAAACTATAGTTTGTTAGTTATTAAAATCACTCGGGTCTAGTACATAGTTGAGCTGGTCTATAATAGTGCATTAAGGCTTAAAATAACCACATAGATAAAAAAAACACAATTATCATGTACATATGCTGCCTATGCTTTAGATAATAGTGGATTTTTACTTGGGACATACAATTGCAGGATAAAATCAATCTTTTTTGCATATTACTCATTTTCAGTATGAAAATCTTTACTAACCACATGTAGTGTACCGTATTTACACATGTTAAAACTTTTGTACTGATGTAAAAATAAGATCCATTTTAATGAGCACTGACTGAAGTTGAATAGCCAGTAGCATTATTTCAGGCCATGGAACACCCAATTAGTTACTGTTATGGTTTAAAGCTCTGTACTAAATGCATGTTAATACATTTTTTCTGCATTTTGGGACAGGTACCAGTACTCACTATACTGTATTGGGAGTGGGCCTGTTTACTGGTACCTATTATTTAACTTTTTATTGGTAAAAATGCCTATGGTTGTAACTTTTCACTTAGTAGTGACTTACTATGGAATAATTTACATGCAGTCAACTTCTTTCTATCATTCTTCCAATGATGCTGTCTCAGTAAGATGGCTTTCATGGATGAATCATTACATCCCTGGCTATACTAATTGGACATGCATTATCTTGAGCTTGATTTAGATTGGATAATTGTATCATCTTGTAATGAGAGCCATATTTTGCAAACCCTTATCGCACCTTGGTCTGAGGCAACAAAATTGAACTTTAAGATCTGTTCCAGAATGCAGCTCTGCCATTGGTCAGTTATAGGAATGAACTCAGAAATATCCTATCAGATGATTGGACGATCTCAAACAATAAATTGAGTATTAGATCTATGTATAGACTAACAGCTTAAGACTGGAACAAAATGGTCATATTTACAGTTTCTTGATAAAAAATAGCATAAGTAGATTGCACAACTTTTTGTCTAAATATAAGTTTGTACTTTGGAAATTCATCCCAAATATATATATTTTTAACTTTGGATTTTGCTGTTAGAGACTTGTAAGGTCAGTGTCAAAAATGCAGAGTTGGTCGATTAAACATAAAGGTGACTGTTTTTTTCTGGCCTGATCAGGAATGTCCTTTATTCACAGATGAAGTTGGGACTGCAAGTTTGCTTGGGAGACGTAAAGTGAATGAAGACAGATTTTCTATTGAACAAATATCTGACGACTTGTTGTATTTTGCTATATTTGATGGGCATGGTGGAGATACGGCTGTTAATTTCGTGCAGAAGTTTATGCTGCGACACATTGGGTACTGGTTGACAAAGACCTCCAACCTGTCTGAGGTTCTTCAGAATAGTTTTATTGAAGTGAATAACTTACTGACTCGACACATTGTGACATATGATATTGGTATGATAATGCTTGCTGCTTTTGACAATTTTATTATCAAACATTATGAATTCTGATAAATAAGTGTTTTTCAAACATTCTTTACTGGCAGGCATTGCTTTGCAAAATTGTGATAAAAACAGCTGATATTATGTTTTTGATGTATATGTCTATAGTTCATTAAATGTCAACAACTATTAAAACCAAATCAGTTAGATTGCTAAATTATGATAGATTATGGAATTGGTCCCAATTATCTTACTGTTTTTACGAAGGATTAATCAGTACAATGGATCCCATAGGACTAGCAGCTCTCTGTTCAAATGCTTCATTTTAAACTTGTTTAACACATGTGAGAATATATTGTGTTTGCTTAATGCTAATTGAGTCAATCTTTTAAAAGATGAGTTTAAACTCCTAAAAATAAATTTCAAGTATTTGGTGGCTTTAGACATATTTTGTTATATGGCCTAAAAAAGGGTCTGTTTCCGATTACCCAATCGACCCGATATTTTACCTGCCGACTCATAAGTTTTTACGACGTCCAAATCATAGTGCTAACTATGTATTGTAATTTTCACAACCCATTAATATTGCGGTGCACATATTAGGCCTTATACTTAAATAATTGTATGATAAATGTTTTATCATTGACTGTATATAGAGAACTTCTTATGGACATTTCATGATTTTGATGCATGTGTAAAATGTGACAGCAACCTTACTGATATTTTATCAAAGTTTAACTCCTTTTTTGTATGAAATAAATGAAATCTGTTCCTGTGTTGAAAACTCATCTTAAATATGTTCTCAGGAATGGTTTGGTTGAAGAATTATGCCATGAAGGCCATTCATCCTCCACTGTTCATCATTCATGTGGAGAAATAAGGCTGTTATTGCGAGGAACAGGGTTAGTACTGGTACAGAACCTTGGAAAATGGGCTAGCTTAACAAAACAAGCATAAAACCTAAAAGATTTACCAAAAATAATATTTTACAAATTTAATTTATTGTTCATTTTTTGTAGAGTCAGAAATAAGCACTGGCACAACAGCCACGGTATGCCTTCTACGCAATGGGATTGAACTGGTCATAGGGCATGTTGGAGATTCCCGTGCAATCTTATGTCGGGAGGGTGAAGCTATAAGATTGTCGTATGATCACTCACCCGACGATCACGATGAAGCCAAGAGAATTAAGAAGAGTGGTGGTGTTGTCATTGAAAACAGCCTGGGTGTTGCTCATGTGAATGGTAGACTTACTATGACCAGGAGCATCGGCGATGTTGAACTGAAGTCTTTCGGTGTTACTGCAGAACCTTATATTCGGTCTATTAGGGTGAGAAAAATGCTCTTATATTTTGTGATTGTGTTATTTTTAGAGAAATTGTTTGGCATTGTGTCACATGCAAATGTGTGCAAATTGTGATTATGATTTGACACATCAAGTCATGTATGTAGAACTTGTTGAGGGCTGCGACTTTGGTCAAGTGGTTAGTGCGCTGGACTTGTAACCCGGAGATCTGAGTTCAAATCTCAGTCATGGCAGGTCATACCCTTCTATGAAAATTTGACAAAAATGTTGGTTTTCCTTTATATGTAGAGGAGTTGCCTGCTCCTTGTAGAAGGGTAAGTTAGTACTGGTTACTATACAGTCCAGAAAAACTGTTTAGGTGAACTGGCCGCCTTATATAACTGCAAATTTGGAAAACCCAATGAAATAAAAAGAACTTGTTGAATTAATACTCTAAACTGAATTTCAGAATGCTTACCTTCTGTTTTATAGCACTGGAAGAAAATCATTTGACACACACGATATCCAGGTGGACTTTTAATAATATTCAATTCAACATGTATTTGAATTCTCAATTTCTTTATGTAGATTGGTTGTAAGGATTGTAAAGTATAAGAATTAATTCACTTATTTTGGGTTCTTCAAAGAGTCAAGTTTCAAATGATGGATGTTTAGAAATTCAACTGTGCAGATAAGTGCCCTTGACTGCCTAACCTTTGATTGCCTTTGAATTTGGCTATGATTGATAATCTTTCACAGGACATGTATTTATTGCTTGCAGAAGGCCCAAGTTAGTACATCCATTTTGGATTGAATGACTGACTATACCATAAGAATTTTTCTCAAGTAAGCTATGTCACACCATTATCTCTCAACTTATGATGTAATAAACTATTTTTGTAATATTTCAGGTGAAGCATGGTATTGATGCTTTCTTGCTGTTAACCACGGATGGTCTCAGTTTTGTGTTGAGCGATCAAGAACTAATGGACATTATAACGAGTTGTTCAACACCGACAGAAGCAGCGCATTTTATTACCGACCAAGCATTACAGTTTGGTTCAGAGGACAATTCTACGGCTGTGGTGATACCATTTGGTGCCTGGGGAAAATACCAGAGTACAACCAGATCAATTCCATACAGTTTTGGGCGAAATTTCATATCCAATAGATACAGTTAATGAGGAAAAAATTGTCATTGCTTTGTGTTGTGTTTGGTCCCAGGGTTCAAGCATGGGATACTCATCTAGCATGTCAGAAGGTGGTTTCAAAGTCCTTGCCATGGTTTATACGGCAGAAGTCGGATTTCAGTAAGAATTTGGATGGATTTAGCACAATGGTTAGGTTTACCTTAAAAGCTTTTGTAGGACTGAACATAAATTTGAGATGAGGCTCATGTGAATGAATAAAATCTTGTATAATTTGTGTAAGCATGAAACAGCTTTCTTGAACAAATACTAGCGTTGTCTTTAAAAAGCCCCATTATATTGCAATTTGTCTTGTAAAATGTTATGGTAATGTGAGGGCCGTGTTCGCATAAATGGAGTTATGGTCATTCTGATTTGATCCTGTAGATAACTGCTTCAGGAATCTGTATTCTTGTGAAACTTCTTCATTTGTTAAGTATGATATTAAGATGTGCATGAAATTTCAGGGTCATTCACAATTTCTCATGAGTCATGCTCCCTTGATTTTATTGAAAAGTTCTCTGCATTTTAGGTAACTAGAAGTACATGAAGGGAATTACTTTCACAGATTTCAATATTATTAATCTATATCAATATTCTTTTATTTTGGATATTGTCTTTAATCTTTGCAGAGTTACCTCCCCTTGATTTTGCTTCATGACATTTGGTATTTCAGCCAATATGTTTTTTCAGTTATATTATTATCTTATATATATTGTATGTTGGTAAATAAGGTATACATAGCTTATGATATTCTGTTATGTTTATCCTTACAAAAAATAAACTTTGACTTGTAGTAAGAATATGTTTTGATTTGGGAACAATGAAACTGTGTATGTGAATTCTGATATTTGCAGATTATTTTTTATTTTTCCTGCTTTCAGAGGATTTCCTCTTTTCAGACTTTATATAATTGGTTACTAGGTTTAAGTTCTAGTCTAGATATGCTAAAAACGATACTGTTGCTAGGTAGGTGAGGTATTTTCTTCCCACCAAGAGTTTGTACACTCATAACCCTGTATTTATTTTTTAAGTTGCTTGAAGCTGTTGCTGTTTTTGCATAATACTTATTACAGAACAATTTTCAAAACACTTGTACTGACTTCTTGCTGTATTTCTGTATTGCAAATTCCTTAAAATATTGTTACCATCTTGTATAATTTATAATCATGGGGGCTAGTATGTTGTTGAGATGATGTATAATGTTGAATTTAGGCTTAAGATGACCGTAAGGACCAAAAGCACTTTATTCATTCATATATGCAAGTACAAGGATTACAACTCCTGAAATAGCAGTTTAAACAAACTTGGTGTAGAAAATGTACCAATTTAAGTCATTTTAGGTATGAATCACCTTTATACATTATCGCAATGATATAACAGACCTTTGTGCTTAAAAATGTACATTTAAATCCATCAAAGAGATTAGTAATTCATCTTTCTTGCACTTCATAGCTGTGAAATATCATGTGATGTGGGAAGAAAAAGATATATGGAATTCTTGCTGTACTATCTCTGTTTAAATTATTATATCTTCAGCATTTTAAGCTGTATTTTGTGGCCAAAATATTGATGATTGTTTGTTGTAATACTGAGTGAATTGTGTATAAATAGTACAGTGGAAATCCGGTCTCTATAAACTGGTTTTTCCTCCAAATCGGCCAAATGTTATTGTCCCGACTTCATTACTATGTAATTCAAAAATTCCCTCTTAACTGGCATCCCCTCTAAACCGGCCAGATGACCTAGTCCTGGGCTTGGCTGGGTTCTACGGGTTCTACTGTATTGTTATTTTTTCAAGTACAATTAACTTTGTATTTGTTTACTATTTCTTATATGAACTCTCATTTAGTGGTTCACTCAAACTTGTAATTTATTGGATATTTCATTATTACAGAGATCAAAAGAAAATTGACTTGAAACATTTTTTTTTGAAATCTGTATTGTATTTTCATGGGCATTATATAAAAGTCGTTTGAAACCTTTTTTGATAATTTTTAGAAAATCTCTGATATAGAAATTTCTTGTCAATTGAACTGTTGGCATTCTTTTATTTCATGATGTTTGTTGTGTTTGTTAAAAAATAAAAACATGTACATGTAGTAATTAATTTAACACTGAAGTATTTTTAATCGTTTTTCTCATTTATCTTATCTAAAATTCGTAGCAACATAGTAATAATGGAGGTAACTGATGTCTTTTATGTTAAATATTTTGGTTTTGTTACCTCCCTTGTAGATGTACTGGACTGATATTGAGAATGATCAATTTTGAGCAATCTACGAAGATCTAACATTTTATCTACTTTCAAGTGAAGGATTTTTTTTGTGGCTATAACCCTTATTATTCCGTTCTTAAATGAAAGTCATTGTACATACTGACATTTGAACAAATCATAGATTTTCTACTGTGGATTCCAAATCTTGTGATTTTGTTTTAGAGAGAAATTTAATAGTGACAAAGCTTTATACATGTCAAAGACTTAGGGATTCAGAAAGATTGGCTATTATTATATCTTTATCATTTATATTAAGTGAAAGATAATGAGAAAGGTAAATTGAGAAGTTCAATTTTAAAATCTGAAAGTGTCAAACTTTCGTCTAAGTACTAACAATATCTTGCATTACTCAGTTTCTAATCACTTCACTTCTTTTCAAATGATGTTTGATTCCTCCTGTGAATAATTGTTTCAGTCTTGGTCCAAGCTTTTCAGAATATGACGTATGACTTATTCAGCTGTGTTGAAATCCAGTCATTTAACGTGAGTTGAATTCATGATAGATGTTCCCTCAAAAGGGACATTTCTTGTTTTCTCACTATTTTTGATAAAATAATCATTGAATAACTTGTGCAAATCAAGAAAAGTTTTTAAGTTTATGGTATTGATTGCATATTATTATGTAGTCTGAGATGATGAAGATGATCATATACATAGATAAATGTAGTACAGTGCAATCTCTTGCAATACCTTGGGAGACAAAATAATGTTGTTGTTGAGAGATTGTTGCTGTAGAGATGGTAAATTAATAGTTTTAAATCATACAGTGGGAAAATCATGCTGTTGTTGAAGGGAGGTTGTTGCTCCAGAGAGGGTTGCTCAGGAGAGGTTGCACTGTACATATATAGTTACAATTATTTAAAATGATTATGCTTACATATTTTTTGTTTTTGGCATTTTTTTAAACAAATGTCTCTTTGTCTTTCCTGCTGATCTTCAGTATATTTTGTTTATTAACAACACACCTTTAATTATTATTTTGTTATTATCGGTAAATAAAATTGTTCATTTTTATAAATAAATTTTATTATTTTTTAGTCCTTTGAAAATTATGCCATTTATTGCTAAAGAATTGCTCCTTATGTGTGTTTTATTATAATTGGTACATTTGGTGCTCAGACATGCACATCTGTCTCCTTGACAATATGACTGATAATATCACATCTCAGGTCATTTATGTCATATTTCCCAGTTTCGTGTCAAACCTTGGAAGAATGGTAAAGTACTGGTAGGCCAGAGCCTCGTTGTGGTCAAATGACATTCTGATCCAAAAGGTAACAGCGAAAGAAGAAAGGTAGACATTTCAAAGTGATTTACAATTGTTGTTATTATTGTTGTTTTTAGTTGTTGTGGCGGACAGAATGTTTACACCCTTCCTTTGTTTTGTTCTGAGTGCTTGGACAGTGTACAAACTTTAAGGTCGAATTTTTTTGTCAGAATGCATACACGTCATGTCAATGTTTGAAGCTAATTAATCCTTTAGTCATAAAATTTAATCTGGTTGACATATGACATTCATCCATCATCTATGGTAATATTTATCAAAGCGTTATAAGCGAACAAATCAAGGACCACTTTTCAACAGAAATCTGATGTATCCTATTTGTGAGATTTTTGTATGGACTTCGACTTCAGAATTGAAAAATCCTAGTAATTTGTTATTTCTGTACAATGTAAACGATGAGTCAATAAGGTTACCCCACTCGAGTCTTTGTCTCGGTCTTTAACACTTAAAGTTAACCCTTTGTCTCGTAAGCATATTTTTGTGACTCTTTCAAATTTCAAAGCAAATAGACAAAACATCAATGTATTTTAGAAAATTGGGTTTTTTCTCTCTGACAGAGTGGAAACATTGTGGCTAAAGAACCCATTACTCATTGCAAGCAATGGCTTCTTTTGCCGCAATCGCCGGCTACAGATGTGAGGAAATGTGGTATTGTAAATGGTTAAGCCAAACAATCGTGCTGAATAGTAGACATGTAAAACTATATACAACTAAGAACAAAATACACAGAACTAAATTAAAATCGGATGATTTCTTCATGTATATCATGAATTTGCAAATATTTACCTGTAAGTAAAGATAAATATAAATTTATTATAGCTCGTACCTCCCACATGACTAAAACTTTGTTTTGCTACATATCTGAAGTTTAATGCTGGCATTGTAGTAAAGAAACAGCATTTGAATATTGTCAAATATTTTGGATTTCCTTCATGCTTTTTTCAACAATCAACGTTTGGATGGTGCATTCCAGCTTACAATCCTTTATTTTAGTTTAACTTCACTTCACAGATATACCCCATTCTATTTGTACATCTTGCGTCATTCCATTTCCAGTTACTTTGTCGGTATAAATGTAAACAATTTTCTCTAGTTTTACCATTAGGTTCAGAACCTTTGAAGTTAGTGTATATTTCTGACACATTCCTTTGACTTGTTGCCCATCTCCACGTTCCTTCTTCCTGAAGATCAGAAGCTCCGAGATACAAACCAAAGTCTGAGCGACCCGCAGTCTCTTTAACAGCTAAATTAACTAAGAACTGATTTTCCTCCTCTGATTCCACTTCTACGAAGCTCGCTCCGAGTTTGTCACATGCTTCTTTTGATTCTTCCCACGTCGCATCCAGTCCAATGAAATAACATGACTTATTATAGCATCTCCAGTTTGTAGTTTGGTTTATGATAAGTAACACGCCCTTGTCTAACCCTTTCAATTCATTTAGTGATATCATAAGCCGATCAATGTTGCCTTGATTTGCCATCAGTGTCTGCTTTAATGAGAGCACAGCCTCAGTTAGTTCAGCAATTGATTTAGACATTTGATTTTCTTGTTTATCAAGTCCTTCAAGATACTCTCTAATCAACTTCTTTTCTTCACCAAAAGCATGATTTATTCTAGTGATTGCTTCCATTGATTGCTTTGGCATATTCTCTGCTAAGTTGTCCATTATCTGATCATAAATATTTTCCGCTTGATCTGAAGAGTCGTGGCATCTGTTTGTACAAGCAGAAATTTTATCATTAACTGTCTCCATTACACTGTCCAAGGCTTCTCTTAAATCCTCCATGTCATTGAATTGCTTCCTTTCAAGCTTCGCTATCCGCCAACTTACATCAAATGGCCGACAATCCACTGTGATAAAGACAATAAAACCAAATATGAGTGACCAACCCATCGTAGCCTCGCTTACTAATATTTTATGTGGACAATATATATATATATATATATATATATATATATATTACGTTCATTTTTTTACAATTGTTTATACTCCAGTCAGCTTATTCTTAAAAGTGCAGAAAGGAAGCTAATTAAAAATAATGAACCACAGTGTCGCGTGTGATTGGATACATTCGAAAACTTCCTCCTTGATGTAGGCAGTAGTACG
Source organism: Lutraria rhynchaena (assembly GCA_008271625.1). Classification (NCBI taxonomy): domain Eukaryota; kingdom Metazoa; phylum Mollusca; class Bivalvia; order Venerida; family Mactridae; genus Lutraria; species Lutraria rhynchaena. Next base: position 1,701,088 of record VIBL01000012.1, on the reverse strand, counting down.
ATAACATCCCGATCTTATTGTCATATAGATAGATTGATGGATGGATGGATGGACGGACGGACGGACGGACGGACGGACCGACAGACAGACAGACAGACAGATACATAGATAGATAATATGAGAACTCACAAAGCAAATAGTTACTGTTTATACATACTAAGCAGACATATTAGCTATATAAGGCACGTCTTCTACATAAGTAAGACTTAGTAATAAATTTGGCAATTTTTCTAGTATGGTTTATCATGAAGGTTTTTAATTTATCTTCGTCCGTCAAATCAGTGTCTTGATTAAATTCAACATTTTCAAAATACTCAGCTCTGATTTGTCTGTAATTATCACATTTAAGTGGAAATGTATCTCACTTTCTACCTCGCTGTTATTACACAAACGACAAAGTCTATCCTCCGGGGTTTCTCCTATATAACGTCCGGTTTCAATGCGCATTGGTAAAATACCAAAGCGGAATTGACATAATAACGAGCGTTCATTCTTGCGTAGATCTAATGACAAGTAATCTTCTTTTTTTAATGTATCTATAAAAAGTCTATATGTTCGTAGTTTTCTTACATTACATACATCACTTGCCCATTTATCAGTATACAAGCTCTTTATTGATTCACACACATAAATCCTATCAACACAGGTTTTTGAGTCAAATTGTTGTATAAGTTCATTCATAATTGCTCTAAGTCATTACTCCAGTTAGTCGTATTAGCACATTTGTTGTAATAAAAAATAAACTCTTTCTTCGTAAGCCTATTATCGTCCATTCGGATCAGTCTATTCCAGTAACGTAATATAGACTGTTTTCTTTTGTATGAACTCGGGATCCAACCGGCGTCCCCATATAATGCTAACACTGGGGCAAATCTGTGCACACCAAAAAAGTATCTTAAGGCTCTATTATATACATAGTCTATACATTGGAATGATTTTAAACCCCACGTCATTGCTCCGTATTCTATACTGGTTAATACACAATATGTAAATAGTTTATCATATGTACTGAAACCTATGTCTTTGTGATTGCGTAATTTACTAATGATGCTCCCGAGTGCAAGGCCGCCGCCTTTCGATAATGCCTCGCAGTTCCTTGAGAAATTGCGTACAAAGACGCTCCGATTTGCTCGACCCTGCCGGAAGTGCACACATTTGGATTTTTGCGTGTTAATGAGAACCCTCCACTTTTTACATCATTCGTGCATAACGTTCGACATGGATTGTAGGTCCTCTTCCGATTTCGCCGTCAGGACGACCAGATATATATCTGGTACTTCGTGTTGGTGACGAAAACAAAAATGTGGTATGACACTTCCGTTATTTCATTACTAAAGGAATAGTGAATTCTCGCAAGTTCTAAACTATTACATACTGAATCCGGAGCTCTTTTCTGAACCTGAAATATTTTATCAATTACATGTGGACAACTTCGAGAGAGAAGGCAGGATCGGCTCTTCTATTTCAGGCCACAATTAATATAACTGTGTTACATATGCACATAGGTCTCAGACATTCGTGTTTTGTTTGCTTCTCCTGTGTTTTTATTTAGCCCCACCCTCTGTGCTCCACAGTTAATTTCTTGTGCAATTTAGTTTCTGTTTTATACACGACTGTTTATATCTGCTTAGATTGTTCTTTCTTTCTTTCAAGTTCGGTTTCATATTCTCTACAAACATGTACAAATGTGCGGAGAAACGCTATACTCTCTTTGCTGTTTGTTACGTACAGTGTCATTTTGTGTATAATTGTTGTAGGCGGTACCATTCAGCGAGACTTTTGATTGCTGTATGTTTAAATGTGTTGAGATTTTGAATTAGATAAAAATACTGCAAACTGGTCCGATTATGAACGGTTATTATAATCGGGTAGTCTTAAACTGAGATGATCGTAAACTGAGGTTTTACTGTATTATAAATCACAGCGGTGTATGCGTCAGTGGTTGAACATTGTAATACTCGGCGTACAAAGACTTATTCTTCCATTGACAAGAAATCCTCAATCACATTCTAAATCATTCATCGACCTTCTGTTTGTCTCTCCTGCAGAATTAAGAATGTGTCACGACTTGTGCTTTCGTAGTCAAGTGGGTATGGTCTCTGACCCGAAAAAAACACACGTGGGGAAGCTGTGTTGAGCCTTATATGTTACAAATCGAATATGTAACACGTGTGTGAGATACTTGACCGTAAAAGTGATATATGTCTTATGTAACATATTCGTCTACACAATTTCACTGTTATAACTTAAAACGTAGATGTTACATACGTTTTGATATAAAATTATGGAGCTAAAATTATAACGTATTCACAAACATCATCGTAATAATCGCCATCGATTCATCATCATCATCATCATCATCGTTGCAATACTTCTACTCATCATCCCCATCATCAACAACATAATCAATTATTGCAATTATTTTGATGGCCGTCATCATCACGATGTGTAGTGGCATGACAACCATAACCATCACTATCATTATCACCACAATTTTCATTATTATCATGTCGACCATCATTATTTTTATCATCATCATCATTATCACGACCATTATAACTTTGATTACGGAGATCATCTGAAGCAGCATCTTCAATATCATGCTCATCACTACGATCATAATTACTGCAATCATCATCATCGTTGTCGTCATCATCATCATCATCATATTATATTCGTTTTGGTGTGCATACAAAAACTTAAGCCAGACGAATACATCACATTTTACGTGCTATATTCGTTTGGTAAGCATGCCATATTCGAACGAATATATGACGTGTGAGATATATCCGGTCGAATTTTTCACTCGTGTTACATATTCGATCTGTGACATATACGGCTCAACAAAGCTGTCCAGCTAGCTAACGGAAGGTTGATGGTTCTATCTAGGTATGCTGTTAAAGCTGGAAAAGTCCACAAATAACCCTGGCTGTTAGTGCGACGTATAACCCCAGCGAACGTGCCGAGGATTGTTATAGAGAGGTAGATATTGATCAATGTGACTAAAGTTGAGGTTACTCTGTATGTTTCTCGCTAAGTACAAGTATAATGATTCGTTCTATTATTGAAAACTTCACTTTTGTTTGATAGGGTGTTCCTCGAATACTTTTACAGTCCTTAAAATCCGGATATGGGCGCTTGATATCAACTGAGAATAGAAGAGACACAAGTAAAGTACATAGACTGTGTAAATATACTCCCATTTATTATGACAGCATTACTAACTTCAGGCGTATCGAGTTAAAACAAAATGATAATTCATATTCAACTGCCTGGTTTCATTTTCTTTTAACCAGTCATTGTGATTGTTTCCATTGGTTGATTATTAGTCAGTGCCGTGCATCAGACAGAGACTAGAGAGCTTAGTAAACATCTTATGTTTATAAAATGACTTCAATTAGATAAAATAATGAACTTACCTTGTATAACTTTAAAGATTGTTTTGGTTTCAACATCTCCTGTATACAACTGGATGGATATAGATATACCTATTCATTCGATATTGTGATAACTAAGGTCAATGACCAGATTTTAATATTTCAAAAAAGACAATGAAACTTCGATATTGGGACCACCCCTTTTGGGGCCAAAAGAAACGGTATTAAGGTATTGAGGTGATCTCAATATCGACTTGAAATGTAGAACAATATCTTCATCTTGAAATACAGAGAAACATTGAAAGCTGGTGCATGTACGAGAATAATTAAAATATAATATGAGAATACAATTGTCATATTTTGACGTGGTCACAAAGTGATATATTTAGATATCACTGGATGCAACTCAGAACTGCCATTGACCTATTTGAACAATGTCAGAAATGAATGTGGACTACTAGTATTTTCACATGTAAAGACATATAAGTTACATTAATGGCACTGTGTTCAGGTGCGACCTGCGATCAATCATTCTGCATCACGACCGCTATTTTGTTTCAAAGCTTTATTTGTGTTAATCTCATCATTTCGTAAAGATTTCAATTTGATCGCTGGTCGCTATCATAACAGTGATTACAAATGACTGATCAGTCGATAACAAGGATATACATACAATATAAAGTTATTTTTCCATTATGCCTGTAAACCAATAAAATTACTATTTCGAACTTTTAAATTTATTGAAACACTTGTAGTGTCAATTTTAAGTGTACATAGATAATATCTTCCTTGGTTTAGGATGTAATTTCCTTTTCAATTCACTTTAAACTGATGACCTGATGTATTCATAACGCGTAACGGAAAACTGTATTTACCGCAATCGGAAACAAAACTTGGCCTATTTGAGGTCCGTACGCGGGGACTCTCAATGTGTATATTGGTTTATTTTAAAATCCTTTTTCTACAGCATTGTACTATTATTGAACTTGAAATAAATATACAAGTAAATGAACATGAATTGAATCATAAACCATAGGACCAACATATACAATGTACCGTAGTATCACCTCGCCTAACGATTATTTCAATATTATGTCACTGTATCACGACCACTTCGTCTGCTTATTTCTATAAACCGTATGTCATTTTTCCCATTTTGAAAAAAATCGCATTGGAAGTTTTGCACTGCAATAACTTTAAGCGAGTTACAGGTTTGCAGAATTGGGATTAAGCTTATTAAGGATCTACCTACGATCAGGTAAATATGGCCATTGTAAAGAGCTCATCGAGACGAAAATAAATCATACCAAAATCGCCAAAAATGAGTTACGGAGTTGTAGAAATAAGCCGACGACTTATTTTTGGATCGGGGTTCATACCAGTTGTTCGTCTTTATTTTAACTGGATAATGACATTCAACATTAAGAGTATCCTATTTGGAGCCAAATATGATAAAAAATCGAGATTTTTATTGTACAATAGACATCAAAGGTTACATCACCTATAATCCCGACACCAATGGCATACAATTTGTCTACGAGTTTGTATCTCTGGGTTTATTTATTTAATTGATAAAGGACATTTATATGTAATTAACACTTATCTGAATTAATGCTCTTTGGAATAAGTAGATTTCCACGAAAGCGAACTATTTATGTTGATACATATTTTTTATTATAAAGCGTTCAAATAAACAAAAGCCACATGCATCACCGTGTCTCTCTTAGTATATTACCACATTTAAAGTTGATTGACATAATTACCATGGCACTGACCATATCTCGAGTGAGTCAAGCCGTTAGACACTCACAGACGACAACTGGCATCTACAAATAAGTTTCTCTGTTGCTTTTGAAGTTGTTTTGAAGTTGAGTTTTCAACAGGGTAATTTTGAAAATTGTAAGTTTCATTTTAACGTATTTGTATGTTATCAAGATTATTGAAGCTTTTGTTTGCGTATTGATGAAGATGACCCGAGCTATAAAGCCTTGTATAATTACTTCAAAATTAGTCAAACATCACAAGAAACCGTTATTTCATTCTTTTCATTCACATTTTCAAAAGGTAATTCTAGATGCAAGGCCGTGTAAGTTGAATAAACACGCAGTGTAAAGTTTAAATACCGTATCCTGGTCACAAAAAAAACCAATCTAATTAGTACAAGCAGGTCCTCTCCAGAGTGTTAGTGTCAACAATGTGAAGTAAGGAAGAGGAATTCAGCCAATCAGAAAGCAGAAATCGTATCTATAGTAGCCGGGTACTTCAAAAGAGTACTATGCAAAAGAGAGACTTTTTAGTAGTAAACATTGTGTAGTTCTATTTTGTATTGATTAAGAATTCATACTTATACAAAGGGTTCATGTACCTTAAAATGAAACCAAAGATATTGCATCCGGGTTTGTGATCTGTTTGTAATTCATGAACATTTTTAGTCAGACCAGTCGACATATTTGTGCGCAAAAATGAGGACTATTATTCAAGTTTTTCTTTGTAAGTAGTTCATTTTAATCTATTTACAAAATAAATAATATCACTATATTTTATAATAACATAAAGCGTATATATGCGCTCGGTAAAGCTGGCGTATTTTTCTCGTTTAGCTTTTGTCTTATGATTAACATTAATGCGTTTGGTTGTTTAATGGGGCTATCTCCCAGACTTCTATTTGTTCAGGTGTGTAAATTTCTTCCATTTGATAGGAATTAGTCCTTGAAATTAACAACTAGTATAGATGATTAAATGCTACGATTATTTTCAATATGTTCAGCAAAGTCTAGAATTTATCAATGCCGAGGGCGAATTTAGGAGGGGGCGAATGTAGGAGGGGGCGAATGTAGGAGGGGACGAATGTAGGAGGGGGCGAATGTAGGAGGGGACGAATGTAGGAGGGGGCGAGCCGGCGTGCTCCCCTCTAAAAATCTAGCATGAATGAGTAAATCAAAAACGTCAATCACGAGCTGATTGTCTCCATATTCTACGTAAACATATAGACCTTACGCCCCCAACCTAACATCCTATATCCGCCCCTAAATGCGGTAAAATACGTTATAATTAAGAATCACTTTAATATTAACCTTTTTATTTGTTACGATTTTTTTACCGTTATGTCTCATTGTTGACAGTTTCTATTTTGAGCGCGCATAGTTTCGTTTATTATTTTAGCTAGATAAGCTTTGTTAATGTATTTGTAACAACTTGACTGCCTGCACTTCAGGAGTAAATGCTAATCTTAATGGAGTCTTGGTGTCAGATCATTTAGGATGTAAAATTCATTGTACATTGCGCGATGCGGACCAATGCAAACATTTCCAACTCTTTTGTTTACTGAAGGCGCGATAACGAGGCAACGTATGAAGTGATTAAGATCAATAACATGCATACTGTGCAAAAAAAGAAACATATTCACTCCTATAAGCTTTTATATTCGGACCCGGGATGTACTGTAAGGTTTAATTGTAACGAACACTTCGATAAAAATACATGTAATCGGTTCTTGGAAAATAATTCAGTCTGATTTGAAGCGTGCTTGTAAAAACAAGAAATCTGAACCAAAGCTGTTTTCAGATTATAATAATTCAAATAGGTTTCTGAATCAGACGGACTTTAGAGGTGTTTAGATTAGAGGTGTTTAGATTAGAGGTGTTTTGATTAGAGGTGTTTAGATTTAAGGTGTTTTGATTAGAGGTGTTTAGATTAGAGGTGTTTTGATTAGAGGTGTTTTGATTAGAGGTGTGCAAATTAGAGGTGTGCATATTAGAGGTGTCCATATTAGAGGTGTTCATACTAGAGGTGTTCAGATTAGAGGTGTTTAGATTAGCGGTGTGCATGTTAGAGGTGTTCATACTAGAGGTGTTCATACTAGAGGTGTTCAGATTAGAGGTGTTTAGATTAGAGGTGTTTAGATTAGAGGTGTTTTGATTAGAGGTGTTCATACTAGAGGTGTTCAGATTAGAGGTGTGCATGTTAGAGGTGTTCATACTAGAGGTGTTCAGATTAGAGGTGTTTAGATTAGAGGTGTGCATGTTAGAAATGTTCATACTAGAGGTGTGCAAATTAGAGGTGTTTAGATTAGAGGTGTGCAAATTAGAGGTGTGCATATTAGAGGTGTTCATACTAGAGGTGTTAAGATTAGAGGCGTGCAAATTATAGGTGTGCATATTAGAGGTGTTCATACTAGAGGCGTTTAGATTAGAGGTGTTTAGATTAGAGGTGTGCAAATTAGAGGTGTGCATATTAGAGGTGTTCATACTAGAGGCGTTTAGATTATAGGTGTTTAGATTAGAGGTGTGCAAATTAGAGGTGTGCATATCAGAGGTGTTTAGATTAGAGGTGTTTAGATTAGAGGTGTGCAAATTAGAGGTGTGCATATTAGAGGTGTGCATATTAGAGGTGTGCAAATTAGAGGCGTTTAGATTAGAGGTGTGCATATTAGAGGTGTTCAGACTAGAGGTGTTTAGATTAGAGGTGTGCATATTAGAGGTGTTCATACTAGAGGTTTTCAGATGGGGTTCGGTGTAGATTTCAATGCTCCAATGTAAAGTAAGAGGAACAAACTTATACTATCAAGTTGTGTTTAACCAATTCAGTTCAACATTGGCCTAAGATGTCATGATCATGAAATCATGTGAAAGTCACTCTGTGTGTGTATATATATATAACGATGTAGTATCGTTCGTAAAAGAAAAAAAAACTCTGACGTTTTATGAATGTTGATGAATATGAACAAATGTATAAGAAAAACCATGTTTCTTCTGCATGACTAATGCAATAGAATTTTTCCTACTTAAAATATATGAATACATAGGCGAGTGTAGTAATATATAAATACATAATTTATATCCTAGATTCACCTTTACCTTGTTTCTACTTTATAGTGCAATTTCTATTAAATGCGAGGAGTATCCAGATTTTAAAAAAATAAACATAAATTTGTTTTTGACTTACTGATACTATTTTTGATGACTTGGCCCCGACGTCATAACATTCTTGAGTAATTTATATATTGAGTATGATTAGAATTTTCCATTTTCACCTCGCCTATACTTTTGTCACGTGTTTTCATGTGATTAAGAATATGAAGATCTTAATTTTTGCATAAAGTATTCGCTGTTCAATCTCAGCTAAACTGCCACAAATTGATCACAAGCACTCTTTCAGATGTTCAAATGATGAGTGCTGTATCACCAGAGACCTTAGCAGACTATGGCCTACCTGGCATTTTTTCAAATACGTTTTGCAAAGACGAAATCCTTCGCTCTAAATTCGAGCCAGTCTGCAAATGTAAAGATACACACAACGTCACAGATATTGTGTCAATATGTAGGTATGGAAATGGTTTGTTTTCTCAAAAATTATAACATAAATCTCGCGGTTATTGCTATTTCTCCGTCCGGTCGAGGCAGATCATACCCTTCCATGAAAATTTGACACAAATGTCGATTTTCCTCCATAATTATGTTGAGAAGTTGTCGGCTCCTCGTGGACAGGTAAGCTAGTACTGGTTTGTATACAGTCCAGGATAACTGGTTAGGTAAACCGACCGCCTTATATGACTGAAAAAAAAACGGCATTAAACCCAGCAATAAAAAAATCTTATGTCAGGGAATGCATCTTGGTGGAATGTAGACGAGGTCAAACCTTATATCATGATGTACATACGTTAGACGAATGGACAATAGGAATAAAATTATTTTACGTGAAGAAAGTTGCAAATTTCTCACTCATTTCATGTAATACATACACAATGTAATTTTCTAGATCCTGCTAATTGAAAACACTCTCAACCTGTAACTGGATAATGCACTACATGAGGAACTGGTACTGATTTCGTACGTAACCATATAATAACAATTTTGAAAGGAATGTAAAACCGTAGTGCAAGTTATTTCAACCAGACCACGCATATTACATATTCACCAATCAACCATTGAACTTATATTCTGAATAAAGATATGTTTTTGTATCAATTTCAGAACTGTATAATTATCTCTCTTAAATCAATGTCCTGCTTTTTATAGTAAGCATGCCGAGTTTGGTCACTGTGTTGAGCATCATTTAAACCAAGATGAATGGGGATTTTTACGTCACACATTCAGCAAGAAGAAGTTCACTGTTGCTTTGAATTATATCTGTGAAACATATGACAGTAAGTATTAGTATGACTTTAAAGGAGTGCTTCTACTTATACTTCTTCACCCAATTGTATAAACTTTGGTTAAAGTTAACCACTGGATTAAACTTAAGGTTAGGTTAAGAAGTTAACCAAAAGTTAAATATATACAGGATGTCTGCACTTGTTGAACCAAACGCTGGACAACCTGAACAATTTAGACGAGTAAACAGACAAACTGAGGATCTTGACTTCTTACCTATATTAGATTCTTGGTTTAATTCTAACCACAAATAAGTCGTGGTAAAATTTAACCAAACTGTTATTGCTTTACCAAACTTTAACCCAAAATTTCATCTGATCTAAAATTTAACCCAGTGTTTAGAATTAACCAAATGTTTACAACTGGGCGCTGATCTGCCCGCGACCGTGGTCCAGTGGTTTGTGCGCTGGACTTGTAACTCGACGATCCGGGTTTAAATCTTGGTCGCGCAGATTATTCCTTCTATGTAAATTTGACAAAAATGTCGATTTTCCTCTACATGTGCAGAAGTTTCCGGTTCCTAATAGAAGGGTAAATTAGTACTGGTTAATATACAGTCCATGAAAAACTGTTAGGTGAACCGGTCGCCGAATATAACTGAAAAATTGCTGGAAAACGGCGTTAAACCCAGTGACAAATATTACAGAGAAAAACAAACAGAACAGTACTTCTGATCTTCCCACCAGATTTGCTAACAGGTAGAGCGTAGTGTGTAGTGTATCCCGTTCATGAGTTCGAGCCCTTGGCGAGCCACATATTTTCTTTGATAATTTGGTTGATTCCCCTGTGTCTAAGGCTACTCGCCCTCCACCACTGATCGTCCATATAGAGAAGCTGGTGGTTATGATTGAAAAAAAAAAACAAGGTTAGGGCATTCCAAACTGATTCTATTTTTAGTGTCATCGGGCGGGTAGGTGTTCGACGGTTTTGACAAAAAAGTGAAACTATCAAAATTATCAAGCCGATGTTACCTTTCATGAGGTTTTAAGTTCAATAAACTTGGTTTTAAAAATTGTGTTTTTGTCGTTCCATTTTTGTTGTTTTCCCGCTTGGTAGGTAGGTTTTTGGATCATCCGGACGCTAAACTTAGAATCAATTTAACATGGCCTTAGTACCGGTACAGAATTCAGGAAAATTGTGAATATTAATTGCCTGCCTGTATGTAACTGAAATACTGTCAAAACAGGCGATAAACCAGTCAGAAATACAAACAAATACATTATTACAGCCAATCTTGTATTAAGAAACCACCCATGGGAAAGACCAATAGTGGTCTCTCAATAAAACGGTCTCTTGATACATATGTTCAGGTAAAAGTTGAATAAAATAATTTTAACCAATCAGCGTATAGCAAACATTTAGAAATAAATTGAACCTTTTCACTGAATACCAGTATGTAAGCATTATATTTTTTATAGCATTTTTTTAAAAAGATATCCAAGTCCATTTTGTTAAACACACAAATGCACTGTTGTTGTTACATATTGACAACGTAATATTCTCAGGTGCAGCTGATATCATGAAATGTATAACACCGAAAGATGCCAACCTGTGTACAACAATGGTGGCAGAAAAGTTGAAGACTATTGAAAGTATTAATGAGACCAGAGCATGCAAGTAAGTACCCGGATGACTAATCATATGAGTGTTATGATGAATTATCATATGTGACTAAGCCAATGACTTTTATCACTTTTTTGTACTCGAGATAATGAGAAATGTTTTTATCTCCTAATTATTCAATTCTTCTCTCCCTATCTTCTGTCTCCAATCTTCACTTTTCCCCACACATGTTCTTATGTTCTGTATTTCCGGCTGGTAACTTGCTCCATTGTACCATCTTCCACTCACCATTTTCATAGGTTCTGCTCACCCCATGAGTTCAAATTCACAATTTGAGCATCCTTTCCACACCTCATACATTAACTGTATCTGGAAATTCTTCACTTTCAATTTCCCCTCACCCTATTTCCTCACAATCCTGATCAGTCATTCTCTTCAATGCTCTCTGTCCATCGAGTATACATTTTTCTCGGCCGATCTCAGCTCTTTCCACTATTCAATTCATATCACCTTTTCTCTTTTCTCGAGTTTATTTGTTACTCTCTTGCGTTTGTCTTACGTAAGGTTTACTTCTTTGATATCTATATGTGCACTTCCAAGTTACAAATCACAGAGAATTAAACCAGGAAACCCTAAATACAAAACAAATTCACGTGACAATATCTACTACCACATTTAAAAAAACATACGTACAAACTCAACTTAGGGAAGCACCAAAAATGAAATGCCAACAAGAAGCATGCAACCGCTTTTATCGCATGATTTCCAAGTTCATAACTGTGTCTGAAATGTGCGAGAATTTTTTTTCAGCGTTACAGACAACATATCAAAATGCACCATAAGTTTTTTGAAGAGAAGCAATTGTTCGCCCAATGTTCAGTATTTCTGGTCGAAGTTGTCAGAGTCCTATATGGCGAGTAAATGCACAAAATAGTGAGTACATTCTATCAAAATCAACAAGTCTATATTATACATTTCTTGTACTAACAGGGTGAATTTTAAAAACAGCGAAATAAATGGACAATGGTTGGGATCCCAACGCCGTAGTCTTATTCATATGCAATAAGTGTTATGTGAAACCTATTGCAAGGAAGCAATCATGTGTCATTTCATGTTTGTGGCCATTGTTGGGGATTAAATGGCAAGAGCGGATTAATGTCGCACAATTTAACTTTCCTTATTATGACAGACAATTGGTAAACCAATTCATTTTAGTACAGTGCAACTTCTCCAGAGCAGCCCTCTTTTGAACAACAAAACTCCCTTCAACAACAGCAAGATTTTTCCCTCAGTACGATTTAACTGTTACTTTAACCACCTCTTGAGCAACAATCTCTCCACGATGACAATATAATTTGCTTCTATCAAAGGGTGTTGCTTTGGAGAGGTTGCACTGAATATGAAAATGAGGCAGTAACTGTCCGCTTAGGGTTGATTATTATCCAAAAATTAACAATTTGCTATGATCGATGATAAGTTTTTACCTTGAAATTGTATTCAAAATGTATAGTTGTTGTAATAGATTGCGCATGATATTTTCACTTAGGAGAATTACTGTGCTTGCTTCATCGTCGGGTGTCCAAATAAGTACCGCTTCCGTTCATTTTGACATCGCGAGTTGTAACGAGGCATTTCATTGGTTCCAGTTGTGACAATGTACATTTTGGTCGATCAATTAACCATATCGTTATATTGCCCTATAGATGATAATAATGTGAGGTCTTTCACTGCCCGAAAAAAACATGTGATCTAAAAGCATTACATTACCTCGCAATGATAAATTGTGTTCTAATTTTACTCAGGTGTTGACGGAACCCGTTTACTTAACTAAATTAACTATTTTATTTTGAATCAAACGTATGCATACTTTTAATATTTTATTTTATATCTAATGCTAGCTTCTAATGCTAGCTTTGACTTGATGGCATTTTGAACTTATCCGTTTTTGACGATGTTTGTTTTAGCTTTTATTGATTCTGTTTTGAATAACTTTTTGTTTTGTTTGAAAATGTTCATTATAAGCATAAGGTGTACATGAGTTTTGCAAAAATGGAATAATTAACAGGGAAACTTGCAGAATTGCAGAAAAAGGTTTTGAATAGCGGCGACTTGTCAACTTGTCGCTCCAATATCACAACTGTCATTTAAGCAATGAAATATTCTGATGATGTTGCCCTCAGATCCAGTACTTTGATTTTTACAGTCTGTCTACATCTCGAGCCAGTAAATGTAGTAAAATGGAAAAATTATTTCATCCAAATAAACGAGATTACTCTTACCAAGAATGTTTGTAAGTATGACTGTGCGTTCACGTGCGTGCGTGCATTCGTTCGTGTGTTCATGCGTGTGATCGTTAATCTGTTCGATCTTTTGTCTCTTGCGTGTTTTTCATTTTATTAGTATTACATTTAATTACACAGATGAATGTATAGTTGAGAGATCTTTGATTGGTTGGTAGTTTAAGACTTGAATAAAAGGAATCCTTTCCTCTTTTTTGTGTTATCCCTGGTATTGGTGTGCATTGCATGTTTTTTATAATATTGAATATGTATAATCATAAATTTTATTTATGTAATACTATTATTTTATAGACTGATGAATTTCACAGTTGTTATTGTATTGTATTTATTTATCCATTCATTTTGTTTTAAATTGCCATGTTGTGTATACTTGCCAAATAAAATTATTATTACTATTATTATTATTATTAAGCAGTACTTTTATTATTGATTGTTATCTAATACTCTTGCAGAAATGTGGTAGACATGAAGAAAACTTGTTTTTTGTTAGAAAGACAGAATTCGATACATCATGCTGACATTTGGTACAATAAAGATTTTAAAATTGATAGACAAATCAAGTACGAAAGATTCCGGTGCCGTGTACAAGAAGAGAGAAGTAAGTGTTTTTCTCTCCTGAAGCTTATCTTCAAATCATTTCTTGTTAAGATAACTTTTTAATAAGTTAAGGTATAGTTAACTCAGACTTAATACTTAATCACTAGAAGAGTAGAGTGGTATTCTTAAAGGTACTTCACTCGTAATACATGAAAATTAATGATAATGAAAAGTACGAAAACAAGTAGGGGCTAAGTATCATTTATAATTGTCAAATGTGTAGAAATACATGAAAATTAATGATAATGAAAAGTACGAAAACAAGTAGGGGCTAAGTATCATTTATAATTGTCAAATGTGTAGATAATCTATGAATACGTCGCATCTAATTCCAAACTTAATTATTAATATAAGTCTATGAACTATGTGACTAAAGCAACAACTTTTTTTCACTGGATTTAACTGCCGTTTTTTCAACAATTTATCGGTTATATACGGCAGCCGGATCACCTAACCCGTTACCCTGGACTGTATACCAAGCAGTACTAACTTACCCTTCCACAAGGACACGGCAACATCTCCATATGTAGGGGAAAACCGACATCTTTTTCAAATTTCCATAGAAGGGTATGACCTTCCGCGACCGGTATTAGAACCCGGATCGCCTGGTTACAATTCACGACTGTGGTCTTGTGACAACTTTTTTAAACATGTCTGAAGACGAGGTATATGTTACCGTGCATAAACTCGTCATTATGCGATGTATGATATAACCAGAACTTACTTTTATGATAATTACAATCAAAAGAAATGAGAAAACAGATTTCGAAATCATTGGAATCTTATGCCTTCGAGAAGACCACTCGTCAGTTATAACGGCAAACAGGGGAAATTTTAGGTATATACAAATCAAATGGGTCAAGAACGTGCATTCTGAAACACATTTTTGTGTGAATGCTTACGAACAACTTTTGACAAGTAGAAAGACGACTGTTTTTTTTTACTATGAACTATACTCTGCACTTGATTATTTAGACCAAACTGAGCTCTGAATAAAGGTCATCTGTAACTAAAGGTCACATTTTGTCTTTTCCGAGGGAGGACTTTGTTTACTTTATGTTATTACGTTTTTTATGAACGATCATTGATTTTAATATTTTATAGAGAAGGATATTTATTGTGAGACATCACGGAGAAAAAATGAAAACAGTCTGTGCCTTGATAACCATGACAATGTGTTCAATCAACACGTTGATTTGATAAAAAATGGGTCTGATGTGCCCGTGGCAGAAATTTGTAGGTATGCTACATTTTGTATCTTAATCGTGAATATTATCATTTTATTGCTGGTCTATTATGATATTTATGATTTTAATGTCCACTTTGGCATTGAAAAATTAGAATAAATACAGGTAGCGAACACAAACAGTATTGTGAACGTAAATGCTAAGTTGGGTTTTTTATTTTTATTTTTTTTACGGTTCAAGATAAGGAATACACACGGTATATAAAAGGTGATACTGAAGACATATCAATACGTATGCATGAGCTGGTGAACACATGCCCCTTATAGCATAGTTCAATTGTATGTCATTACATTAATGTATTTTGTTCGTTTCAGATTGTACTATACAACCATGGAGTGTGTTCAAAAAGCGTTCAAAGATTGCCCGAAAGCGAACTCGGAACACCAATTGGCCAATTACTGTGGCCAAATGCCAGTGTCTTGTCATTGTCCCATCGCATTGGAAAGTAACGGATCTTCAAGGATATTTTCCACAATAACCATGTTAATCTTGATTATTTGTATGACTATTTAACGGAGGATGGGTCAATAATTTCTAATATATCAACTTATTACATGCAAATGGAATGCCTATCTGTCGCCCTGAACCTTCCAATAGATACAAATATACACGGGCATTTTATAGTGTGTTCATTTGTTCATCAATTCAAAGATAAGAGACCGCGCATTAATTCGGTAACAAAATTATAGTAAAATTATTAGACTGGTTAATAATATGGAAGCTTACTGAAAAGTTACCGTAAGCAAGCGTTTTGAATTTCAGTAGAAAAATTCGTAGACAGTCGCGGTATTTACAACCAAACAAGCCCCAGTCATTCTAATGAAGCTTTACTTTGTAGTGAAGCCAGACAATAATAATCATGTTTCTGGTGATCCCACCGATTTGATAACCGCGGGTCCTGTTAATGATTAAAAGGACAGGCCCTGTTTCCTACGCTTTGTGAGGGTGTTAATACATAGAACGACTGATCATATTGTCTAAAGTTCGTGAGGATGAACTATTTAGCAGTTTGTTCTATGAGTCGACAATGTTAATAAGGTTTATCACAGTATAGGGAGTGGAGTGAAAATGAGAAACCATATCTGGTGTTTCAACACATGGATTTATAGAATACGCTTCTTTTGTTTTAATATACAGTGCAACCTCTCCAGTGTGGCCCCTCTTAAGCAGCAACCTCCCTTAAACAACAGCATGATTTTTCCCACTGTGTTGATTTTACTTTTAATTTAACCTCTCTAGAGCAACAACCTATCAACAACAACGTAATTTTGCTTTTCCGAGAAAAGGGTGTTGCTTTGGAGAGGTTGCACTGTATTTATTTATACGTACTTTCAAGTTTTATCTCACAATATACTTTCCATGCTTTGATTACATATGAACTCATAATGACTGTATCAACTCCTGTACAGCTCTTTGTCTTGTAAAAAGAATCTAATTATTTTGGAATTAAATGTTTCACTTGAATTGTCTAATTGTTATTGCTAATTTGCATGTATACATATTTGATTACAGATAATGGTTGTCATTGCATCAATTGGACGTGTTCTTTATTATACAACGGATTTCTTCTTTTCCGAACTTATACGGACCAGAAAAAAGTCCACTCTTAAAACGTCTCTAAGATAAAAGTATAGAAGAAAAAGTTTTTTGTTGTAAACGATGTTTAATGAAAATAGCCTATGTGTTCGGACAGAATATGTTGAATTCCGGCTATGTGGGGTACGGCTTATTTGGGTCCGAATTAGAAAGGTCCGGGATGGAGAGGTTCCACTTATGTAGATGACGCCTATCGAGAGGGTCACTCTTGTGATCCTCGTCGGGGATTCTGTATCACGTCGGAGAATGATCACAGGGGTCAAATTCCAAAGCAGGAAGGAAATCTTTCCGATAGAATCATAGCAAAACTTGTGTATGAAGTCATTTGTCTCTCACCTCGTATATCCCTCGAGGTAGTCATTAGTGCCTGGTTGAATGAGGCAGTCGATGATGCTAATACTGAAACATCATAGTAAGGAACTTATACACGGCGACCGGTACATCTAACCAGTTTTCCTAGACTGTATACTAACCAGTACTAACTTATCCTTCCACAAGGAGCCAGCAACTTCTCACATAATTATGGAGGAAAATCGACATTTTTGTCAACTTTTCATAGAAGGGTATGACCTGCCGCGACCGGGATTCGAACACGGATCCCCGAGTTGCAAGTTCAGCTTACTTACCACTGGACCACACCCGCGGCCCCGAAAACTTTGTTTGCGGGGGTATAAAAATGTCGTGTGTTTCTATAATGTTATCATATTATTACAGTAATCATTTCACCAAAGCTTTCATAATGCTGATAATTTGAACAATTCATTCGCTGTCATATTATAGTGGTTTAGTAAAACAGTTCGCAGTTGCGTCTGTGAATATTTAATGAAATTACTATTTGATTTCTTTAAAATTTTGGACAAATATCCTGCATAATTATTAAATAAAATATTATGAATGTTGCAGTAGTGTATTTATAATTTATGTAAATAAATTGTTTGTGATAGTACCGACTCGATTAGCTCAATTGGTAGAGTATCTAACTTGCAAGCAGAAGGTCGCGGGTTCGAGCCTCGCATCGGGTACTTTGCTCTCCCTCGTCCAATTACATGAACATATCAAAGACAAAATGAACCGTTTAAAATAAAACATTGCAATTTATGAAAGCGGAAAACGGAATGGTATTCAAAGATGATGAGATAGAAAAAAGAAGAGAAAGAATAATTTAACATAAAATTATCTACAGTTAAACCTCGTTTATCCGAATCGACTGCGAGGTTTTACTTAAAGAATGAAACAATGTAATGTAAGATAAATCATGGTTTCGGGTAATACCAGATTTTCGAATGGAGCGGGTTCGAAATGTCGAGGTTTAGCTGTGTTGTAGAACGTAGCCATCAGCGAAAAATTTGCTATACCTCTGATTGAGTGTAAGTAATATTTAAAATTACATTCCGTTTGTTTGTGGTTGCTTGGCGCTTAACGTCGCACCAACCGTCAGGATTAATCGTTCGATGATTTTCCTGCTTTAACGGTTAAGAAAGACCCCAGGCGTACACATGGGTAGGTAATTTACTATACGTATGATAACTGGACAGCTTCTTCACATTTGTCGCGTTCGGATGGCATTCGAACTCAAATCCACTAATTTA
Organism: Lutraria rhynchaena; assembly: GCA_008271625.1. Taxonomy (NCBI): domain Eukaryota; kingdom Metazoa; phylum Mollusca; class Bivalvia; order Venerida; family Mactridae; genus Lutraria; species Lutraria rhynchaena. Next base: position 1,682,667 of record VIBL01000012.1, on the reverse strand, counting down.
AAAACCTCTAGTTAATTCTGCGGTCCGATCGTGTTCGGATTAGCGAGCTTTCATTGTGTCAGAAAAACAGGCGCCATTTTGGTATCAATATCATAAATGTAGGCTACACTGAACGTGGAACAAAAGACTAGCGGGCTCAACACCGACCATGAGTTTATATTTTGTACTGGTTCTTGATTTAATCGATCAGTTACGCAATATTTGATCTTCATATAATCAATCTATGCGTAATCGATACATCAACCTATAGTAATTGAATAATTACATGCATAAAAATACTTAATTAATGTCATATCGTATTCCAGTTTTGTAATGTCTAATTACCTATCATAATGAATTCGCTGAAATAATGACATGGATTATTTGTAACAAAAAGCCACAAAACAAAAAAAAATATTAAAGATCCGCATTCGGTGTTTTTTACGTAAAGCTGAAGAGGACATACATTTAAAACTTGTACTCGGTGCGTTTTATGAAGTTAAAGCCAATGGAAGTGCATAATGTCGTCAAGAGGAAGTTTTGGGCTTCATAAATTAAAAGGTAATAATTAATATTTAGTTTATATATGTAATAAAACGAAGTTGCACTGTATTTAGTAAAATGAGGTGAACTTTGTTCAAAAGTTTGACGGCGCGTATATATTTACATATATAATATAAATATAATATAAACGGCAAAACCTGTGAACAAAGGTCACCCTTAGGAAAAACAAAATGTGGCCTTTACTGACAGATGGTCATTATTCGGACGTAAGTATGTTCTAAACAATTAGCGACAGTTTTTCAAAGCATGGCCTTTATTCACAAGGTGGTCTTTATTCGGAGGTGGACACAAACACAGATTTGATTGTAGACAAGTATATAAATTTCATCCTATAAATACTAATAATTTATTCTGAAGAATTGAAAAAAGGTTCATACAAGTTTGTTTCTTGATACTATATTCGGCTATGCTTAAAGAAATCATTGGTTTGTTGTTGCGCGATTCAATTTTAAACAATGGGTTTGTAGGTAGGCATCTTTGTCAGTATTATAATCATGTTTGTCGTGAAAACGAAAACAAATGTCAAAATTAAAATCACTATAAAAGTAGTTAGGTCAGGGGATTTTTGATGAGTCGGACGAGTAATAGCACCAAATAATATTTTTCATTATGGCCTCATTGTAACAAATTATATGTCAACTTTATTGATTGAACACACATAAAATGTTCATGTAACATGTATAGTTTTTGAATCGATATGACAAACATTTCAAACAAACTTTATGAAAACAACTTCAGATTTATTTGAAACCAATGTACTAAAACACATTTTTTCGAAGTATTAGTCGACATTGTATTTAATGCCATCAATTCATTCATATAATCAGGTCATGGGGAACTATCTGCATTACCGGAATCTTGAACCTTATACATTCCGAACAGCCGATCAGTGCCCTACAACAAAGCTATCGTACTTAACTTCTAAAAATATCCGGCCTCCCAAAACTCGATATATTGTGGAGTATATTACTGTAAAACCTGTGTTTGCAGCCACCTCCGAATAAATACCACCTTGTGAGTGAAGACCATTCTTTGAAACATCGTCACCGATTATTTAGATCAGACTTACCTCCAAATAAAGGCCACCTGTCAATATAGATCGCATTTTGTCTTTCCTAAAGGTGGCCTTTGTTTACATTGTTGACTGTATATATGGACTTTATACGAGGTTGATGGTTAGTCAGAGGTTAATTTGGCCCCTTGTTATAACATTTCAGCTTATGTTAACGTGACACCATTATTCACAGGCTTCCATGAATTTAAGATGATCTCTCACCCAGTATTAACTGTGTACTTATTGAACAACCAGACATTTATGTTGTAAAAACAATAAGTTTATTGTATTGACTATTAACCTAAGAGCAGACAAGTGTTAATACCGATATTATCTGTCAGTATTATTGGGTTGATTTAGTACAATGAATTGACTGCTTAGTCGGGTAATTAATTGGTTGGTTGGCGTAAACAGTGGCGAGGTGCTATAATTAATCATATTGTCTTTTCACTCACAGTTTTAGTGGAAGAAAAAAACACCCACTGTCTTCTGTGTGGACAATATTTAGAACTTCCAAAAGATCTACCGTGTAAGCACACATTTTGCCGAGCATGCCTGCAAAAACACTGTCTAAAGCATGCTTTAGAGGACCGGTTTCCCTGCCCAGAATGTCAAGGAATGATTAAAATAGATGATCCTAATTTACCAATCATCGAATGGGCAGACACCATTCCAACCAACGAGGAAATTGAAAAACGTCTTCAGGCAGCTAGACAGATCGAAAAAGAGAAAAAGAGGAAGTACTGTGCAATATGCCGGGTAAAATGGAAGAAAGAAACAGCCACTAAATATTGCAAAGCCTGTCAGGAATATTTCTGTGATGAATGCGGTAATCAGCATTGGTTGCTTCGAAAGTCTAAACAGCATAGAGTATGGTACATTGAAGACTTGGAAGAGGTTGAAAAAGATCCGCTTCTTAGATCATCCCTTGACCTTATATTCAATGCTAAACTAACACACAAAAGCAATCTGTCTAAGGCAACTAGTGAGAACGACGCTGATCAGGAGAACTGTATGATAACTGGGGCGACGTTTCTACCAGACGGCGAACTAATTTTTGTTGATAAAACAAACCAGAAGTTAAAGTATTTTGACAAACATCACCGCTTTGTGTCGTCAATTGCTATTCAATGCTTCGATGTCTTAGCATTTAACAAGAGTTTCATAGTTGCGTCATGTCCCTTACAAAATCAGTTGATTACATTAAGTATTAGCGACAGTCATTTTGATAGAAAAAGCGTCGTTGATCTTGAAGACAGGTGCTATGGACTTTGTCATATGAATGAGGGGAACAACGATACAACATTTGCCGTAACACTGTTCTCAAAACCTGTTAAATTACTTTTGTACACAGGTACGAAACAAACCAATTCAATAAACATCGACAGTGGCTCGATTATAATGTGCTGTCCATCGTATATAGCATACATAAAACAGGAAAAGATGTTCGTCCTTTTAGATGATACGCATGCGTGTGTAAAATGTGTCAACCAAGATGGAGTTATAGTTTGGGAAAAAAGAATAAAAAATTGTAGAGGCCTTGCCGTGATTGATGATAACCAAATATTGCTAGGACGTAGCGATAGAAAAACAATTGACCTTGTTGACAAAGGTGGAAAGATTCTGAAATCAGTTGTATCGGATACAGACGGAGTTTCAAATATCAATTGCCTTTCTAAAGACTATTGGCAGCTTAGCCGAAATACAACTAGACTGTTAGTAGGTGACAACACAAATCTTGTCCGTGTTTTCCTTCTTGAAGATCCTTTAAAAGACGATGATATTAAAATTTATATGCGACGGATGCCAAACACAGTCTCGCCAAGCCTTTCTATAAACAGCAGTGAGCCGGATCCTAATATTAGACCGAAAGTATGTACAATATTGTAAGTCTACATTCGGTTAAATGGGACCTGATTCTGTTGTATTCTAACAATAATCAAGTAACAAAAACGATGTGAAATCTTGTGCATTTAACGAAACATTCTATTGTAACGACCTGTACTTTGCTTGATCAACCGTGATGTTTATAAAAAGCTCCTCAGTTTACTGTAATAGGGCGTACTTCATTAAATCTTGCTTATAATAATTCATTTACCTAGTGTGTCATCATTAATCTAATATTCTTACACATTTAGAATAATAAATTATCATTATTTCTAACTATGTGAAAATGTTTTCTTTGAAGTTAAACGTTGCGCCAATAGCCAGAGTTAGTTTTTTCCAGCTGTAAATGTGAAGGGAGACACTATACCTACAAGGGTTGAACCATCAACCGTCCGTTAGCTAGTTAGACAGCTTCCACTAATGTGGTTCCGGGTAGAGTTCGAACTCACGGCTTGTAATTACAAGCAAAATTCCATAACTGCTCCACAACCGAAATCCCTATTGATAATTAAACAAATAATGTAAGAACAGTACTTGGCACTGTGCCAGGTGTGGAAAAATGGTCCGATTTGATATTACTGTCATGGCTGTCATGCACGTCAACACGTATGTTTTCTAATGATGACAGGACTAGACATCGAAATGGACTCAAATAATACAACTATAATAATAATAGTATAAGGTCAGAGGTTTTTAATGCGGTTTTACCAGGAATCCTTTTCTTTTCCATTTTCACTATATTAAGCCTGATATATGGAAAAGAATGTGCGAACGAATCTACAACCGTTACAAAAGCAGAACTGAATATAAAGTATCACAACAACTTATGAGCGAACCAGAGATATAATAACAATAAAGGGTAAGCTAGAATATGTCATCGGTTGAAATTGCTCAATGTCTACATTACAGGAACCTTTTTATTTTACACAAATGAACAAAAAAAACGACAACGACGAAAGTACAAGTATAAAAGCTTTACTGTATAATCCAGAAGCAGCAGCAGCAGAAGCAAATACACAAAACAAATTTATTTCATTTATTGGCATTTCAGCAGTTAGCACTTGGTTATTTACAAAAATATTATGAAAAAGTCTTATACAATAAATCATATGGCACATCATATAGTATATCAAAATGGACAATAAAACAGCTTTAAGATAATGATAATCATTTTAACTTATAATTTTGAGGGAAACAATTCTATTCAAAGAACTTTTTGTCTGTCCATTTGGGCTTCTGTTAAAAAATTGTACATTTGTTAAACCCGAGCTAAATCATTATTTTGAGCAACTAAGGGAAAATGATATTCTGATTCAACAATGTTTTGGTTACAAATCCTGCCATTTCTATTTTCTCGTGGGTTACCACCGAATCAACAAGGTCCAATTTCTAAACAATCTTTCCTAATCAAAAACGCATGATTTGAATTTTATTACTATCATGAATTTATTTTTATCATGTCAGCATTTTTAATGAAAAATGTCTTAACTTGTTGCATAATAGTTTTACATAATCTCAGGTTTTATAAATTTGAAAAATGATATTCTTAAGGCTTAAGTGCTGTTATCAAATACATAATTAAACATTATACATATAAGACGAAATAAATAACGTCATTTGCTTCAATAAAAAATCGGCAACTTCATATTCTAAGTTACAGCTTTTGTTGCTAAGGCAATATTTGGGTCGAGGATTTGAGTCGGTCACTTAACTTGCAAACCAACAATTTTGTAAGGATCGCCTTATCACACTTTTTTTTTTAAACTTTTAATATGACGAAAAACAGGACAATGCGTACTTGTCATGTGAATGCCACATTCAACCAAGACGTAAACATTCTCTAATCTGATTATAAATTTGTTCAATCGAAGATGTTATGTACATTTTTCTTAAATAGATAAATCAAGTAGACATTGACATTACGGTATATACAGCAAACTCACATATAGCTAATACCTCTCTATTAAGATCATAACATAAAAAAACGACAACTGATTTTTGACGCTATAGATTACGTCCTCTACAACACTTCAGCAATATGACCGACTGTTTGATCACAAAGGTTGTAACATGGGTGTATTTCGGCAAATGTATATCGAGTGTCAAAACCAATACCAAGTGATTAGTATAATATATAATATAGATACAGATAGATTATTTCATACATAAAGCATAAAGCCCAACAGTTTACACGCCAATGACATACAAATAATATACAAATACAATACATGTATAATTACACATCACTCGAACATTATGATTGAACTAAGCAAAACATGTTTATAAGTTTTCTAGATAAGTAATAAAGATAATAATTATAATTATACCATGGTGGCATATTTCTGCATACACTTAGCGAGTTAATTTTCGCCAAAGCTTTTCGTGAAAAAATGTTTTGTTTTTATGAAAATATTTTATCGTCCACTTAATAAGTATATTTGCTATCTGGTAAAGAAATCTTAGGGAAAGTTATTGAATTTTCATGAAAATGTCTTCGTTTTTCATGAAAATCTGGTAGATTTTCGCGAAATTATTCTGATTGTCTTGTGTAGAAATATGCCACCATACAATACAATTAACAAACCTATCTTATATTGACAGATATGTCGTATCAGAGCTAAATTCAAATACGTCAAGAATACAGACATTACGTCTGTATAATGTCGTTCAATGTTTATACGTTTTCGGCAACATTGTCAGCCTACTGACTAAAGAATGAATCACGTTAAAAAGCATTTATATCGACCTCAGACATAATGGAGAATCGAGTAAAGTGGTGTATATTTCTGGAATACCATTCTTTCTTTGCTTTTTATGGATATAGTGAAATTAAGATGTATACTGTGTATGTTCCGGTCCCGGGGAACTCACGGCAACCGTGCTTCACTGTATTGAATTTTCCTTCTTTACCAGCCTAAGTAGCTTTTATAGCAACGAGATTTAACACCACTTTATTTGTAACTATCCTAACTATAATAATTATATAAAAAATAGTTTAGTAAATCCTGTAAAAGAAAAAACATGTGACGTCATGTATAATTTTATGTATGTTTATATTTATAGTATATGCAACAAACTAGAATTATGGTCAATCATAAACCTTTTCATATTTTAAACACAATCAGGATGTAATTAAAAGAAATATCAGAATGTCACCTCCACTGAATATCTAACTTTTGGGTGGAGTACTAACAGCTTGTTGTGGTGCCGAAGGATAAGCCGGAGGACCTTGTTGCATGTACAAACTGTTGTCTGTCGGAGCAGGATAAACTGTCGGCTGCATAATGACTGTGGGTGGTTGTTGTATACTGCCGGGGTAACCATAACTTGGACCTTGTGGATACGAAATGACTTGGACCTGGTTGTCCTGGTGCATTGGAGCAATTACAACGCCGCTTGGCTTTGGTGGTTTATTCAAGTCGCAAATAAACAATGGAACGCATACTACAAGGCAAACGCACCCCGCTATTGTTGGTAATACGAATGAATAGCCAAGTTTGGTAGAAGAAGATACATCGATTTCTGTGATGTACTCCAAAGCCTTGAGCAATTTATCGATGTGCTTCTTGCTTTCAGTACCATACACGATGATTGCAGTAACAATAGCAATTCCTGAAAATGACAATGGTAAATTTACATTTATTGCAGTCCTTCCATTTACTGAGCACGTGTCTTTTCGGGAGGCCTCAAACTGGCAAGGAACATACTTTATGAATAAAGTGGAACTCCTCTAAACTGGTATCCCCTCTAAACCGGCATTCCCTCTAGAGCCAAGGACCATGTCATTTGGGCGGTTTAGAGCGGATGCCAGTTTACAGGGGATTTTTAATTACATAGTTATGAGGTCGGGACCAGAACATTTGGCCGATTTGGAGGAGAAACCGGTTTATAGAGGAACCGGTTAGAGGGTTTCCACCGTAGTAATTCGTTTTCTACCCAAGATTGATAAGTGACAGAGATAAGATGGCAGTTGATTATGGAATATTGGCCATTATTATGATCATCATCATCACAAGCATTAACTTACAATTAGCTTACAATTAACTTACAATTAACTTACAATTAACTCACAATTAACTTACAATTAGCTCAAAATTAACTTACAATTAGCTCACAATTAACTCACAATTAACTTACAATTAGCTCACAATTAACTTACAATTAGCTCACAATTAACTTACAATTAACTTACAATTAGCTCACAATTAACTTACAATTAACTCACAATTAACTCACAATTAACTTACAATTAACTTACAATTAGCTCAAAATTAACTTACAATTAGCTCACAATTAACTCACAATTAACTTACAATTAAAACGCTAAATGATAATCAATTCATGAAGACTACTATTTAATATTCGTCCTCACCTGTCCCAACAATCGTGATAAGGTTGAATATTTTCAGTTGTTTGGAAGGCCTGCTCAGGCAAACATTTATGAAGGACAATACACATCCAGCTACCATACCAACAAGAGCAAGACTTGCAAGCCCTCTCGTCGCATCTAACCAATCTGTAACGAAGCAATGAAAACTGTATAACTCTAGGTATTGTTTTTCGCTGAGGTTAAACTTAGCACCAAATTTTCTAGCATTAATGATGGATAGACACCTTAGATATACCGCCGACCTTCCGTGACCTAACATGTGAAATCTGTCTACTCCTTGGTGGAATTCGAACTCACATCGGTGAGGGGCAAGAGGTAACTCGTGAGATACAACAATCACTCGATCACGGAGTCCCCCGGTAAAACTCTAAGGATGTACATATCTATATTCATAACAATTATATCCATATCACATAAGCCATGATTGCATATATAACGTTTTTTTTCTAAATCAAACACGTATTGAATTCTCTGAGGAGGACAAAGAACTCACTTTGCCCGTCATGGATGCTGTCCAAATCAAGTAGTTGCTACACATATATATGAACCAATTTACGTATGCAAAGTAATCATGTATGTCAATCAGTACACATTAACTGTAAATCAATATTCATTAATTTTTCTATTGTTTCACTGTAGAATAATGATAAGATCAATATATCTTTGGTGAGGAGGACATTAGGCAAATTTTGAATACATTGTCACAGTTTGTGTAATGCTTCCTTGTTCCATATATTTCTTTTGTGATATACGAAAATGATGTGGACTTTGACTACTTTATTAAATTAAAACAACTTTATTTACTATAAAATGGCAAAGTGGAACTAAACTCAAGATATAAATAAAATAAAAAAATCTGATATTCATTGCTGCGTAAATTTTGCCATTTAACACATACATTCAATAACATTCTCAACAATTCATCAACTCGTAAACGTTAAAAATAGTATTATACACGCACAGTAATAAACCGGATCCCCGGCAAAGCAAAGCAAACAAACAACTGACAAGATTTGCATGTTCTCAACACTGGGACATTACAATATATTTGATAATCAATATCTAATGAATACAAAGATTTGCAGTTAACTCATCCTGTCAATATCATTCTGTGATACAAATTAATCATAAACGTGCATAATTCATCGTCTCAAATGTATGTTTTTAAAGCAATGCATTTTAAATAATGAATATAAGAATATATGAGTTTCAGACATCACATTTCAGCATTTATGGAATAACAGGATATAACAACGATCTGCAGCGTTGCCAACCTAGCCTTACGTAAACTTATCTATGTACATGTATTACTATATGGTGTTTCACACAATGTGGCAAAGTATCCGTCCAATTCCTCCACGTTTGGAGAAGTTGCTGGTTCCTTGTGGAAGGGTAAGTTGGTACTGGTTAGTATACAGACCAGGAAAACTGGTTAGGTGAATCGGTCGCTATATATTACTGAAAAATTGTTGAAGAACGGCATTAAACCCAAGTGACAATGTTTCATAAAACAAACAATAAACAAAGGCATAGCTAAGATGTTTTTGTTGTTATTTTTTATCGAAATAATTGCTATGTTTCAATATGTTATCAGTTGATAATAACCGCTCTTGACATATTGTAATATTTTTGGTAAAGTATGTGAGTTTGATATGCCTCTTTGCTGCAGGTTGTGTACAATATGTAGGGCGACTTGTTTATAGCATCATGTTAATAAGCGTAATTTACTGCGACTGAAACGTTGTTATTTAACAAATAATGAAACAATCGATATAAAGACCGTCGCCAGCAATAAAAATGTCATAAAATCAAAGCGGTCTCAATATCATATGGTGAAATATAGAGGAAATGCACAATACAGTGCAACACCCCAAAAGCAACACCATTTTGGGAGAAGCAAAATTATGTTGTTGTTGAGAAGTTGTTGCTCTAGAGAGCTTAAATTAATAGTTAGATCGTACTGGGGAAAATCAAGCTGTTGTTGAAGGGAGGTTGTGGCTCAAGAGAGGGCCTCTTTGGAGAGTTTGCACTGTATTGAAAATCGATCCGAATATTTATAACCGTTAAGATGATGTGGTCCTAATATCATGGAAACATTTTTTGGGAGTTTCGACATCACTATAAGTGTACTAGGGGAGTATACAGGAAAACGGGACGTAAACGAAATAGTTGACGGTAATTCTGAATTTATAGAAGATATGTATATGTCGTAGGTTCAGTTTTCCATCGTAGTCTATATGTAGCTTTAAAAGTAGCTAGTAATATTTAGTAGTCTATACATTTACATTTAGTTTCATTTAACCTAACATCAACGCATGACTAACTACAAACATCACGTGACTATCCTGTGCACGATTTATTTTACCGCCCGTTACACCAGTCTTCACTGCAACGTTATAGAGAAAACATCTGCCAATTTATTGTTGAAATTTGTTCCAAACTTCAGCAGGTAAACTGATTGTATTGGTAATATCTTTTTATACTCTACTAGTTTCTTGTGTTTATCTGTATCTATGGTTTATTTGTTAAAAAGTATTGTTAAACGTGCTCAGTATTTTGTAATTATTAAATTCATATTGTTCAAGTTGGTCACGTAGGCCTACACGCACATTATCACGTGTCTGAAGTGATTCGTCTTTGTCCGTCATTTTTGTTGTCCGTGTCCGTTTTTCTTATTGTTTATTCATTGATTATTGTATCTATAAAATGATTTTTATTATTTCAGAATGAATTGTCTAAATGTTCCATTTTCTTTGGTTCGATGGAATTATTTTCATAATACATGTAATTGACACTGAAGACATTGACCTTCTCTTTTTTCAACCCACGAGACCGCAAATACATGTGGCCGGTGACATATATGTATGTAATCCCAAGTTTAACGTGTTGTTTTCTTATCATTTTGCAAATAATGCACCAAAAGATTTGTAATACGTATAACGATAAATAAAAATCATTCATCGAGCGAGTTGTGATAGTGACTTCAAGTATCGGAGAAAATCACATTTGCAAATGTGTTCATTCTCGACTACTCTGACACTGGATTTATTGTTATGAATTGGTAATATCGTTGACCATGATACGATATTAATCGATAGCTTGTAAACGAGATGTGAGATTAATCCAAATACCGATCGATGTCTGTACAATTGTAACAAAAAGAAGACTATAGTATTCAGATGACGGAGATATTGACATATCTGCTGCAAGCATTGTGCAACATGTCTCACTTACATCGATGTTATACAGCATGTACATATTTTCTGTTTGAGAGATTTATACCAGACTATGGTTGAGCATTCTGTATTTGTTTTTTTTTCAGTTTTGAACTGTATTTCTTGGCATGACGTATTAATAATTCAGTACAAATAGCTCATTCTATTGGATATTCTCATTAGCGCGGAAAATAACGTGTTGATGATTCAGAGAAAATCATTCTTTCTAATTGGTGAAATCTACCAGCATGGAAAAAATAAGACCACGCCAACTTACAGTGGGTCTGCAATAGTCAGATGTCTATGATATTTTAAGAAAATACAATATATATATATAAACACTATATTCTATAGCGCCGATTTAGCGTAAAGCGCTAATCTGATAAGCCAAATTGTTCCACATGAATTTCTGTTTGTACTGCTTTGTGCAAAACCTCTTCGGATCTGTATGTGCAAAAACTTTGGAAAACAATTCATCGCATTTTACTGTCGCCGGAAATGAAATATAACCCGTCTGGTATTCCACGAGCGTGGTAACTTACAATACACGTGACCCAGAAGAGGTTAAACAAAATATACTCAAGTGATTGTCATTCGGAACATATTATCACAAACAGTTAAAATTATACTGATCCAGTTTGAAAATATTCCCTTAACATCTCATACAGATAAGCTACAATCATTTCTAGGTTCTCAAAACAGAATTGAGTTTAGTACATTCGGTACTTATCTTTTTTTGAACGTTATTTTTGCTTAAGATGCTTCATTCATTGCACTACGGTCGATAGTAAACACATCAATTAAGCGTTTTAATGACCTGGTTATGCATGTTATTAGAAATTTCATAAAGATAAGAAAGTAGAACAACTTTATACATGTGTATATTGGTCATAGGTTTTAAAAGTGTGAAAACCATCAAAGAACAAAATTTCTTTTTTTCATTTCTACGCCGTTAGTCATTTTAAAAGTAATTTCTTGTATGATTTAAAAACTGGCTAAACATAGAAAAACAAAGCTAAGATATGTCTAACAGACCCCTGTAGTCTACCATTAATAATTTATTGTCTCTGAAGAATTCAAGCGCTCTGCTTAATATCCACAAACAGGTAATATACAAAAGGATTAAAAAGTAATCTAAAATCATGATACTTGACATCATTTTGAAATGATCATTTTGAGCAGTAAAACACGGATACAGTGAAATATTAGATAAAGTGAAATGACTATTTCTCCCGGACCTCACTATAATGCCGGACCTCTCGGAATTCACTATAACCGTATTCAACTGTATTATGAAACTATCCTGGAATGGAAAGTACTGCTGTGTTCTGCTTCCACTAAATGCCATCAGTCTTTCACTCTCACTCTCATATCTGCCATAACACTCAAACTTTCATGTACGGCGTTCAGTTGTGATCTGTCACGCATAAACAAATCTACGCACAACAAATTCTATGTCGTTGAAATCCACGCGTCTCAACATCTGCAAATTAAACTTAATTCAACATTTATTTGTTCACTTCACTTGACTGGGTTTATCTCCTCAACATTTTCTTGAATAGTGAAAACAGTATTAAATTACACGTCGCTACATGAATATTGTAACGCTTTATCTCCAAATTTTCAAAAAAGGAGATATTTATAAATTTATATATTTATATATTTATAAATTTATATATTTATATATTTATATCACTGTTTTGAGCTTGAAGAGATCTACATGAGTACCATGCGATCATTGAACTTTAACTGCGCTATACCCAGGGGCGTGTCTTGCCTAAAAAGACAGTGTAGGCAAAATTCTGGGGGGTCCGGGGGGCATGCCTCCCAAATATTGCGCGAGAATGCATCAGCATTGTTCATTTTCTATTACTTTACTGTCATGTAATAAAATATATCGCGGTGTATGCACGTGTATCATAATTTTATAAGTTGAAACAACTGATTTTATAAAAGAAGCAAATCGAAACTATTTGACATAATGCAAACCTCATTTAGCGACCACCTCAACAATACGACCACCTCAACAACACGACCACCTCAGTGATACGACCATCTCAATAATTCGGTCAGCACATTAATTAGTGACTTGATTCAGGACAAGTTCCAATTATCAAATTTCAAGATTTTTAATTAGGTGTAAAAAAGAGTCCTTGGTTTCCTCTAACCCGACAGCCGCTATTTCTTTGCCAACCTTTCACCCTTATTCGATCTTCGTCATGTTTTCTTGTAGATATTTCTATTTTCATATGAACAAGATTGTTTATCTCCGAACAAGACAAAATTTGAAAAAGAAATCTTCAAATCTGGAAATATAGTTCCTAAGAAATTGAAAATATCGGCTTGGAAAAGATTGACTGATACCGGAAAAACTCTACAGATGGTAGAGACATAAGGTCAGTCAGTCGGGTTGGTGGGAACCAAGGACATTTTACGCCTTAAATAAAAATCGATATAATATTTCAGTTTTATAGTCAGCATTACCAAAATTAGTATGTCAAAAAGGAGGGGACAAATTTTTTAGAAACTTTATCATTTTTACATGCTTTTATGATAGAAAATGATTTACCGTGGTATATACACAATACCCCTTGGGTATGCCCCCCCCCTAAAAAAAAAAAAAAAAAACACCCCTAAAAAAAATAAAAAAAGAGGGAGACCAGATTTTAGCCACTGTTCTCTCTAGGGTGGGGAAATGAGAAAAAAAAACACCCCTAAAAAATGTAAAACAATAAAAAAATACACACGTGGGGGTATAACAGAAAATTTAAAAAAAATTAAGTTGGACCGGAATTTTCACAACCGAGGCGAAGATCCCTCTGTCTTAAAGGTTGGGCCCTCCGGGCCCATTCGGTCGAAATCACTGGAGGTGATAAAATTTAATATATATATATATATAAAATGAAACAACCTACGGCTCCGAATTTATATCCAGACTTGTCCGAAGCGGAGCTCCCTGCGGCCGATGGAGACGGGGGAACCTCCGAATGGGCCCGAAGAGCCCAACCTAAAGACGACCCAAGGGTTCAAGACGGACAAAATTATAGATTGCGAAAGATATCAGAGATTGAGAAAACGTTAATTAATGAGAGAGATACTCGCAAAGCATTATATAAGAAATATAAACGTGGAATTAATATTACTGATAGTGTTGATACTACTCTAATATCAATGTCTGTTATTTTGGCAGGTGTTGGTTTAACTGTTCCAATTATGTTGCCTTTGGAAATTGCCGCTGTTGTGTGTGGAGGTTTGGGGGCTTATGTTAAACTTATTAGACGTATATTATATACAAAAACAAAAAAAACATTATGAGATTAAAACCATCGCAGATAGTAAATTGAATAGCATAAAAGATTTGATTTCTAAGGCTTTGACGGATGGTCAGATATCTGAAAATGAATTTAAACTTGTATTGGATGAATTGGAAAAATATAATAATCTGAAAGATAACATACATTCAAAACAATCAGGATTGAGTGAGATAGGGAGAAAAAACTTATCGAGGAAGGCAAAGCTCAGGCTTTAACCGAGTTAAAAAAATAGGGAGTTATCTCCCCCCGTCTCGACCCAGAGGGTCCTTCGATCGAAATGTTTGATTTTATTTAATAAAATTACTATAGTAAACGATCCTCCACCGAAATATGGGTGATTAGAGAATTTGAGGATAGTAGAAATTTCGACCGGAGGGAGCTTCGTCTTAAGGTTGGGCCCCCTCGGGTCCATTCGCCTCGGTCTCACTTCGTCTTGCACCTTTGGTGCAAAGGTTCCTATTTTTTTTAAATTCAAATAATAACGAGGCAACAGTATTAACTACAGATCCATTGTACACCAGACTAACAAAATTGATAACACTCCCAGCTTCAACCAAAAATGGGGTATCGAAATTAATATATTTTGATATCGTTGTATATAAAGTAATTTCGCACCCTCTCAAAACTGCTCCATTCACCAATACACCAACTCTTGCTACATCAATTTGCCTTTCACTCGACAAGCTAATACCAGTTATATGACCACGTCTCATCACAACATGACCAACATCTTTTTGTCTGCCGGAATTTCCAAATGAAAACACTCTACCATAAACCAAATTACCTTTTGTTTCAGCAGTTATTGTAATAGCCGATTTCATCGTCTCTTCGGGACCTATTATTCTTTTTAACACCGAATATACTCATTTTTAAAAAAATATATATAATTTCTAACACACAATTAATTGGTAATCTATTGTTGTTTATCTTCTGATTGTTCTCATCACAAACGCTTATACTTAATTCCGAAATATCACCATATGTCAATTGTTTGTATTCTGGATTATCAAAATGTGTATGAACAATATCGCCAAACGCTCTATTCTCAACAGAAACAACACCAAGGATATTACTAGGAGCGCCATCAAAGAAATTATAAGCACTATTTATCTGATCAAGATGAATATATAGTTGTTTATAAGGCGACAAATCTATTACTCCGGTATTATGGTGTGGGTTTTTATTATTATCAAATCTTCTCTTATTTTCAAACCCTAATATCCGGCATAAACCTTCACTTATTTTCACTTCATTGAGAGTAATTAAAGAAACAATACCATTTGTTTCATTTACGGATAATGTAATATTATTATTTTGAAATATATCTGCTATTTCTTGGAAACCATAATAACCATTTGTAATCTTATCGGGACGCTCACCAATTTTTTGAATATATTCGTCAATTAAATTATACCAGCCTATAGTATAAGTAAAACTCTTCAATCCAATTCTCTTAGTACCACATTTGTTATCTATATATTGTTGTAAGATTATTGTCTTATCAATATTAGAAATTGTATGATACATTTTTTAAAAATAAAAAATGATACCAAAAGAATTCAAGTATAACGATGAGGCTAATTATCCCAGTGATGGGGTATTTAACAAGAAGTCAATCAACATTATAAAACAATCTATTATCGTTTCATCGTCTCGAAGCAAAGCCTTTGAACCTAAGGGTTCAAGACGAAGCGAAGCTCCTGAAGGGCCCTATTCGGATGGGAAAAGCTTCAACGTGGATTTCCCAAATTTATTTGAAAAATATGTTTTGCCACATGTAGCATCAAATGAGATAGTACAACGCTGGAATACAAACCTCTTATCATTTTGGCAAAATCAACTAAACTTTGCAATATGGTGTGCCACTACGGGTTGTGGTATAGATATGAACAGCCATTTAAAAGCGGGTGTGTTGACCGGATCATTATTCTTGTTTCATGTTTACTACCAAACAAGACGAATACTGTTTGAGTTATCTATTGCCCTACCACAAGATAAAAGCTGGAATGCCTTCAGCAGCGGTTATGATCGCGGTGCTTATGAAAGAATATGCAAAGAGTTTGATGTTGACCCCAATACAGACTGGAGACAAAAAATGTATCCAAGTGGTGATGGTCTTGGAGTTATTTACACAACAAGTCATACTGCTTGGAAACGAACGGATTTTAGACATGATCATTCATACCAACACGTTGTTAGTAGTACAGCATCCGATCTAGATTTATCAAAAATGACATTTGGACCAGAAGTGTCAGGTGGGAGACGTTGTGGTATTTCGTCATGCGAATATCTACCACCTAAAAAAGTTCACATTGATTATCTTCAACAAGCAGATGACGTTAAAGATGCGTGGACTACATTTGTTCTTGATACATCAAAAGGTTTTACGAGAGCGGGTGTTGAACGCATTAATGAATCTATAATGACTTATTGCTGGGCTATACTCAGTTCCCAGTCCCAAACAAGAACAACTATACTCGGAACAGGAACAGCTTTTGATGCTCAAAAACAATTCCTTTCAAATGTTGAGGATGCTATTAATAGTCCTGTGGATATACCAAGTCAAATTGTAAGGTATTAAAACACACTAAAATATGCTCAAAGTAAAGTTGACTATGTTTATGGAATTGGATTGTACATGTCTCCGAGTAGTATGAAATTACGAATTGGAACAATTCGAGATTATAACAATGAATTTGTAGTAGCCACTGATAATGAAGTGCTTGGATTGAATAATGGTTTGAATAACCAACCCATTCCACCGAAGCATCATGTAGAACTTATGGGAACCAAAACGAAGAAATCTCTTCCCGAAGCGAAGCCTTGGGTTCAAGACTAAGCGAAGCTCCCTCCGGACGAAACGAAGAAATCTCTTCCCAAACATCAAGGTGTAATATCCATTAAAGAAGCAGAACAACACGAAGAAAACAAAACAGCATTAATAGTAGGAAGTATAGCAATAGGTCTTGCTGTTATTTTAATATATACTCCCTAGCAGCTGCATACAACAGTCCAACAACAAGAACAACCAAGGCCAATAAATGTTCTCCGAACCAGTTAACAACCTTTCCAGTTGTTGAAAACAACCAAGTCACAATAGAACCAATAATACCAGGCAATGCTTCTGCTGCTTTTCCTGCAAGATTAGCTAATAGTTTACCAATTTTTTTAATCCATTCTTTTATACCGTCTTTTTGAGGAGGTTTGGAGGAATAGTTCCACCACCTCCACCCGTAGTAGGAATAATAGTTTCGACAATAACACCAATAATCATACCAAAAGCAGTTAAAAGACTAACAATTGTAATTCCTTCCGGATGATAACTCACTTCACGGTTCGGGAAGAATTGAAAATGCCACGGAAGGTATCACAATACAAATAACGAAGGAAGCAGGAGATGATGAAACAATAAATATTTATCTGTTTGTTATACAAGATGCACAAATTAATTTTGAAGATGGTAGATTTAAAGAAATTAGTTATTAGCGAGCCGAATGGGTCCCTTCGGGACCCAATCTTAAAGACGAAGCGGCGCCTTTGGACCCATTTGCTCGCTTAAAAAATGGAACTACCTAAATTATTACGCCCTTATATGGCTTCTATAGATAACGAAGGAACAACTTTAAATGATCTTTATTCCATCGTACGAACTACAACAAGAAAATAAAAAAAAAAACACAAAATAAATTGACTAGAAGAAAAAAGAAAAAAGGGTTTACAGCCAAATGAGTACTGTTTAGTTTGCAAGACTATAGAAGCTACTAAATTATACTTCAAAAATTTGATGAAAGATTCAACAAAATTCGAATTTTAAACGTCATTTCCATACATTATATCAAGTATGTATTGTCAAAGAAAACGTGTCAAACAAATTAGGCATACTTAACAATATATTTAAATTCACATGTCATGTCACATCAAAGTTAAAATATAAAGTTTTCTGTTCCATAATTAATTTTAATCATAACAAGACTCAAGTGTAAACCTACGTTATTCGCGGCTTTAAACAATCAACACCGTACAAGAAACAATGCAGGTAGTTTACTTCCCTGAAAATAACAAATACCTCTAATATAGAAATGGCAAATTATGAGTAAACAGTATGGTAAATGGACAATGAGATTCAACAATGTCAAACTTATACTTTAAAGGAATATCTAATAAACTGTAAGTGAATACACAACAAATTTTAGTGGTGTAATACCTAAATATTTATACAGTGAAACGGACAAGAACGGTCTGGTGGAGCATTAGTCTTAACCCCAGAACAATGAAAAATGAAACTTCGTTATCAAATTTTAATAACAAAAAAGGCATGACAGTACAACAAACGCTCACAGAAAATATCTAGACAACTTGCAAAAATAGAAAAATGACATTTTACTTACTAAAATAGGCAAAATGATGCAGAAAACTTGATAACTAAAATAATCGTCACTTCGCGCTTTTTGGTCGACCATGCCTGGTTCATGTTTTTCGCTACTACGTGAAAATTACTCAATGGTGTCACACAAATAATTCTATAGAAAAGCGGACCCTATAGGAAAAGTGAACGCAAATAAAAAAACATGAAACAACTTTATGAGAAGAGAAATGTTCTAGAGAAAAACAAAAGAATTCAAAAATACAAGTTGAATACTGTTCCAGTACATAAATATCCACACTGTGCAATTATTTGTGGACAAACCGGTTGTGGAAAGACTGAATTTGTTTTAGACTTACTTGAAGTTGAATATAGAAATGTATTTATGTATATTGTTATACTATGCCCAACGATTCAATGGAACAAGGCATACAAAAATCGTGAGTGGATTGGTGATGTTAGAAACCCGAAAACAAAGAATGTTATAATTGTAAATCCACTGATCAAAGGTGAAGAGAAGCTACAAGAACTACTAAAAATGTTCTTCAAAAAATACGCTGGTTATCCAACTCTATACATTATTGATGATTGCAGCGCTACAAAAGAATTAACAAAGAAAAAAGATATGCTGTCAGAGTTGGCTTTCTCTGGGAGACACGCAGAACAATCAATATGGGTTATATCGCAAAGGTACAATTCGGTTTTGAAAGATTTAAGAGAACAAACAAAATGGTTATGTATATTCTACACTAAGGACAGAGATAGTTTTGAAAATTGTTCGCGAGAGAATGATGTTATTCCTACATTGGAAGAACGACAAAGAATAAAGGAAGAATTAAAAAAAAGATGCATCGTAAATTAATTTTGAAAACTGACCAACCTACCGATTATTGGGTAGTTGATTAATATAATTCGATCAACAGTGACGCTACGGTGCATTCCGTTGTTGCATTTCCTTTCAAGCAACACTTGAAATATCAACTTCAAAAGGCTTTTGGAAATTATCATGCTTCCTCAAGGTTGAATGAAGTGTAATTTCACAACCCTCTAATGGTATCCCATTTATAGATATACCCACCATAACTTCACCACTCTGCCTCTTACTCGAAAGGCCGATTCCTAATATTCGACCCCGACGCATCATGGCATAGCCAACAGAATTAGTTTTACATCCGTTCCCTTGTGAGAAAACTTCGTTCTTTGTGAGTGCACCTTTTGATTCTGCTGTTATTGTAATGAGATAAGTTTTGGTCCGTATCTGTTCAATACAGTTGTGCAATGAATGATTATTTATTGGTAGTTTTCTAAATCTCTCTTGTAAATCATTATAGCGATCATTTTGTACATTTATTTGTTTCATCATTCCACTTCTGTTATTGTGAACATCTTGTTGAAATTTTGTTATTCTTGCCTCAAGGTCGGCGGCGGGTTTTATTTTACCATATAGATTATGAATACGATTCAATAAAATTTCAATATCTTCCTTCCGTTTCTGCTTCTTGATTCCAAAGATGCTCATTTTTTATAAGTAAAAATCAAAACTCACTAATCTGTAATTCTTCGTCTTGAACCCTAGAAAAAAACAGCAAAAACCGCCACCAGTACTACATTACGTTTAACCCCAACACCGGGTAGATTCTTTTATGTGCACGCCCGATGCTGGGGTGAACTTCAGTCTTTCTTAAGCGCTCTTATCCGTTTCTTAATCCCTCCAACCTGTTGGCTCACCTCCACAAATCACATTTAACCCCACAACCCCATAGATCTCGAAACTGAACAGAGCTACGAACGAGGTAAGGCAAGTTGCTATGCCAACTCCATGGTAAAGAATCTTTTATGTGAACAACCCATAGAGCCCATAATCAATCACATTACCTATTAAATTAAATATTAAAATATTTTGATACACCCATAACATATAAATTAATAAAAGAGTTTCCTAATGTATCTGTCATACTTGCTCCCAATCTAGCTTCATAATTATCTGCGGAATAGTTTATTTATTTCTTCTGGTTTCATTGCATCAATGTCTGACATTTGTAAGTCTTTACCAATATATTGTTTACTTCCTCCACCAGCAACAATAGCTGATAATCTTTCACGTTTTGTTTCAATATTTTGATCGTCCGCTTTTCGACCGGAGGGAGCTTCGTCTGCGCATTCCTTAAGTAATTCTTCAGCATCCATTATTATAGGTATATTTTTAAGCATTACTAAAGCATTGCTAAAGCATTACTAAAGATTACTCAAGCACTACTCAAGCATTGCTTAAGTATTGCCCGGAGGGCCCAACCTTTAAGACAGAGGGATCTTCGCCTCGGTTTTGAAAATTCCGGTCCCACTTAATTTTTTTAAATTTTTTGTTATACCTCATGTGTGTATTTTTTTTAATTTTTTCACATTTTTTTAGGGGTGTTTTTTTCTCATTTCCCCACCCTAGAGAGAACTGTGGCTAAAATCTGGTCTCCCTCATTTTTTATTTTTTTTTAGGGGTGGTGTTTTTTTTTTTTTTTTTTTTTAGGGGGGGGCATACCTAAGGGGTATTGTGTAACGATCGAAAAACAAACTCCATTTCGATATCCGACTCCATTACGTTCGTAAACAAAATTGCCAATTAAATTCGCTGTTTCATTTAACCTAGAAAATCATGTTGTAAACAATAGAAAAAGGATCGCTACGATTGGCTGTATTTACTACAAAATCCCCGTGAACACGAATTTAAACCAATGACAGCCTTTTTTACTCGGCATGTTTATCACGCCTTGAGTCGGGATTCGAAATACGATCGCTAATTGTAAACACGACTTCAGTCGGGACTCGACGTTTGCTTATCAGATATAATCACGCCTTCAGTCGGGATTCGGCCTGAAAGAGTTAATAAAGACGAATGTAGGTCATCTTGCAATATTGTCATTTTTTTCTATTTTTCAACAAGGGCAATAACTCTTACAAAATTTGAAAAATGTGTCATAAAATACATTTAAGTATCTATGGTAACCATCAAAGAAAAAAAAAACAATAACTGGGCAATACTGTTTTTTAATGATTACCATTTTTGAGTAGCATTCAGCAGATGCGTAAAATGATAACCCTATTATTGATATAATATTAAGAAATATGTTCACATTTGATACCATTCTGTATACAAAAGTAAGAACAAAGATCGTTCTGGTCCATTTCTTCATCTGAAGATCCTGGCTCGTTTCTAATACTTACATGAACAATAAAACATCTAAAACTACTTTAATCTACTGGCACTAATGTTGATTTCACAGCCGCATGTAATTAACAAAAAATGTGCTATTCTTACCTGACATCAATTTTTTTGTATAAAGACATCAGGTTTTCTTTGAAATTAAAACAAGTCTAAAGAAATTTACGTTATTAAATTATTTTCTGAATCTTCCATTATCTTGGCTAAAGTTTAATAACTTCATCAATATACTGATTAAAAACTTCCTTATTATTTATTGAACATAAAATATGCTATTTTCCCATCAATTATTATTCTATATGAGTTTAGAATTAATATGGCAAATTGATTTGAGTAGTGTTATTGGTATTTGAATTCGATATTGATAACATTGCGGTAAATCACTATGACAGGGTTGCAAAGTCACATGATCAGTATTACAGGATTACAAAGTCACATGATCAGTATTACAGGATTACAAAGTCACGTGATCAGTATTACAGGATTGCAAAGTCACATGATCAGTATTACAGGATTACAATGTCACATGCTAATGAAGTAAGACAATTCTCGAATATTTTGACATATTGGTTAGGTTTAACCCTTGCTGCAGACTATTCATAGGGATGCCACTTCGAAAACTGTGTTTTATCCACTACTTTTTGTATGTTTCTATGTGTCGGTGGGATTTCATTTTGGGGTAGCTGGAAATTTTTGTATCATGTATTTTCCTAGAAATATTTGTTCGTCAACAGTAGTTGTATTTCGGAACAAGGTTAGCTCGACTTAGACCAGAGGTTCGTGATTTCTAGTGGGTCTCAAGTTCATGTTTTGCATAATTGACCGTTTTAACAGAAAAAGGTATGAGACAGATTCGACATAAACTGATCTTGTTTGGGTTTTAAGTCGCACTATCACGATCTCTGTAATGAAATATCCAGATTATTGATGACAAATCGTTATGGGCGATTGAAGACAATGATTTTTTTGTTAAAATACACTTTATGTGACCGCGCTGCAAAACTGGCCAAAAAGACATAAAATACATAATAATACATAACAATACATAATAATACATAATAATGCATAACAATACCTAATAATACATATCAATACATAATAATACATGATAATGCATAACAACACATAATAATACATAATAATGCATAACAATACATAATAATACATAACAATACATAACAATACATAACAACACATAATAATACATAACAATACATAACAATACATAATAATACATAATGATAGATAATAATACATAACAATACATAATAGCATGTTTTAGTAAAATGAACAGAGATGAAACTCTGACCTGGTGGAGAATCGATCGCATCACAAGTACATGTTTTTATTCCAAACACCTCCACACATACACAATGCTCCCAGAGACCGACCAAGTAGGAGAGTTGTACGACCTGGCCCGTTATTGTGAGCTCCGTGTCAACGGTAGACCAATTAGTCGTTGCAAATCCTGTGATAAGTAGAGCGAGAGCAATAATCATACATAATGTTAGAACTTTTAGATAATCAGAAGACTGCGAGCAAGTAGCCATTCTATGAGATACAGAATTTTATTCTCGATCTATCGACCAAATTGAAAACTATTCTCGTTATTCCAACCTGTCACATTTAACGTAGCTAAATATTTAACGCGCTTTGTTAAACTGGTTACTTTCTATGCAATGACGTATTCCACGCATCACCGACTCTCCACTTTTGTTAAGCCAATAGCTTTAAAGAAGGAAGTTACTGCTCGAGAATTGAACGTGCACACGAGGGTTGTTCGATATGAAATGTGTTTTGAACCACAGCGCAATAACGCTTTGCACGATTTCATGGATTTTGATACGCCTGAATAGCTCTATTCAATACCTTTCCTTATATATTTATATTATATTTACTCGTACACCGTCGTGTCACTATAAACAATATAGACTAATCGGAATCACGTAACATTTGTTTTAGCAATGGCGGTGTACGACTAAGATAATCCCGTTCGAAAATATAAATGTTGATTACTTGAATATTTGGGTCTCATGAACTCGGTTGCAGACCTATGTTACTGTATTTAGGACTTACTGGTCAATACCTGTATTATACTGACAATCTTGCATTAGTATGTGCAATTGGGCTATTTCAGTGTGGCCGCATTTATGTCGACTAAAAGAAATCGGGTCAAATTCTAACGTTTCTTTTTCGATTTCTCGGCAACGGCCGGGGCTAGAAGCTTAGTTTTTATCTCATTTATGCGAAAATATATACATGAAATCACTGCAAACTTTGTTTTAAAGCTTTCATCCCTGTTGGTTAAAAATTTTACGTTTTGTGAAGACAGTGGGCATTCACCAAACATGGCAGAAGGCCTGTAGTTGCCAAAAGGACCATGAGCACAAAAATGGTCCTTTATTGCATATTCTTCTCTCGTGATAGGCCGCCGCCTTGATGCAGTGGTTAGTGCACTGGACTTGTAACCCGGAGATCCGGGTTCGAATCCTAGTAGCGGTGGGTCATACCCTTCTATGAAAATTTGACAATGATGTCGATTTTCCTCCATATGTGGAGAAGTTACCGGCTACCTGTGGAAGGGTAAGTTAGTACTGGTTAGTATATAGTCCAGGAAAACTGGTTGGGTGAACCGCTTGCCGTATATAACTGAAAAATTGTTGAAAAAACGGCGTTAAAACCCGGTGACAAGAAGTCACATAAAAACAAACTCTTGTGATGAGATATCCGGTATAACGGGGATGTTATACTAAAAAAGCTCAAGAAATATTATCAGAAACGACGCCCTGTGTCAGGATTTAGGCTTGTTCGTCTACTACATTATAATGCTCCATAACATACATCTTAGCTTGTGAAGCAATTTTTGAAGTCGGAGAAGGTTACCGTCTTGCCACACCCATCCTACTCTTCAGATCTAGCCCCATGCGACGTTTTCTTTTCTCCAAAACTTAAAAAGTTCTTATCCGGTCGTCGATACAAGTCCCGACAGGCCCTTTGCTCAGCCATCAGTCAGTGTCTCAGAAGTATACCTAAATCAGCGTACCATGACGCATTTCAGAAGTGGATTCATTTCACTATTTGAGTCGAATGTTTTTGAAATGTCGTACAATACACGTTACATATCGAACAGCCCTCGTACCTTGTAATAACTCTATGACGATAAAAACGTTTGCCTAATCGTAATGACCAAACAAAAATTGTTTAAGCATACACAAGGAAAATCAAACTAACGAACATTTTTACCACAGTGATATTTTAATATTACTACCATATAACCTCACAAAGCGACCAGTTCAACTGTAAATAGGAATACCTCCTGATAACGACCTCCGTGGTCGAGTGGTTATGGTCTCTGACTAGTAATCACCAGCCGTTGTGGGATCTGCTCCGCTAGCTAACGGAAGGTCTGTGGTTCTACCCACGTGTAAACATGTGATCTTCCTCCATGGTTAAAAACTGTAAAAGTGCCAAAATGACCCAGGTTATTGAAGCGAATTTAAACTCGAGTGAAAAAAAGACTAAACAAAACCACAATCGTAAAAGGCAGGCAGGCAGTAAACATATTTACATATATAAGTTTCAAGATACAGACTAGTACCCGGCCCAATGGGCCAATGTCACTAACTGTTACTCACAAACAAAATGTCAAAAACATGTGATAGTGATAACAGATACATTGTGGAGTATTCATTTATGAAATAACATTACAAAAAAGAGCATACATTAGTAAAGCTTAAAAGTTTTTGACGCTGTTGATTTGTTTGTTTGGTAGACCTGTCCTCTCGATCATTTATAACGCGATGTTTACACAATATGTTTATGTGTAATACTGAATGACATCACGTGCGTGCTGAATGAAGTCATGCGGATCACATTAAATTTTGTCTAACAACTGGAAGGATAGCTTTTTCTGTACTGGAATAAAATGTCGGGTAAATAAATTATAAATATTTTTCTTACTGGGGTTTAACGTCGCACATAAAGGTAGGGTCATTTGACGACGTTCGAGCTTTAATAGTGGAGGAAGACCACAGGCACACACCTGGGTAGAACCACCGACCTTCCGTGAGCTAGCTGGACAGCTTAAAAATATCAATACAGTGAAATGCGAACTTTCCATGCATTTCTTGATATTGTTAGATTTAATTCTAAATGTGTCTATTACTAGGGTAGTAACATTTAAATTTTAATATTCCGTGAAATTGACTAGAAAACTTAAAATATCTGAGATTGTGTTAAACACTGTGGCCAGACAAAATAGACATGTTTACGGTCACCTGACTAATACAAAGGTAGGTAGGTAGGTTGAAACACTTTTTTTCTGTTTTTTTTTTCTTTTCAATACCTTTGGCATTTTGTACGTACGGTTCGTTCCAAACTATTTTCGTAGTTTGAAATTTCTGTCAGTAACTTAAGGCACCAAAAATATGGTCTTTTTGGTAAATGGATGCATGTCTATTGTTCTGGCCTAAGATTTAAAAACAATATTAAATGCCAAAACCTATTTTACTAATCAAAGTAATCGAAGATATTACATCCACAGAATTTTGTCATCTACATCTGTATACATAAATTTCGCCTGTACCAGTTGTTCGTTTATAGTAGATGTTAATTATGGAACGATTGCAAGACAAATTGACCATGTTGAAGGATTTATCCCGAATTCATTTTATACCATCATAAAAACGAAAACTTGCAGAACGGTTTATTTGCCTTTTATGATAGATGCTATTGTGTCGTAAGTTTACGATTAAGAAAATATGCAGCTTAATTCAAACGTATTTCTTGTATGTACACATATCTTAACAGGTATCGCCGTAAATACACACATTTTTGCTTTATTAAGAAGAGTATTTTTTTTTTAATTTTGGAAAATGGATGTTAAATCTGGGCTTTCGTCTATTTTACCAAATATTATCCCCCTTTGAGCACCTCTCACGAACGGTAATGTGACACCGCGATTATATGTGCGTCTAAATGTGTTCAGACAAGCTACAGTTAATGTGACTGTCAATCACCTATGGAACGTTAGACTTAAACAACAAAAGCACAACAGATGGTATTCATTCTGTTTTGCTGTGATAAAATTCAAATTACGTTTTTATAATAACCCGGAAGAAAATTTTCGTTTTTTTTTGTTCACTTATCCCGTATCGCAACGACTGTTAGCTGACCAACCAACCATTACTACCGTTATGTGTAATTATATTGTTATCCATTGCCTACCATAAAATTGCGGTGTACAATTAAATTTCAAGGTCAGTATATTAGGCCAAAATAGAAGAATTTTTATGATGTTTACTTTCTTATGACGGCCAGTATACATTCACGTGACTGGACGAGCTCATTATTGGCGTGTGCCTGTTAAATAACGCATTGAAACGATACTTCAGATAAACATGCAACATAATGATAAAAATAAAGGCCTTAAATTCACGGTTTATTCTAAGCTTCGTGTTTTACTTACATACCACCGAAAACTGTCTAATATGTAAATCAAAGTACTGAGAGGACTGTTGGTTACCGGTTTTGCAGTTTTACAAGTTCTTACAGGAGTTCATTGTTAATATACATTTTCCTCAAATCCCTTCAAAGCTAACTTTGCCAATAGAAAACCACACATATGATCAGGTTGATACATGTATTGTATTTATCTCAATGTGAGATGCAAGAAAATGACGTTACTGTCTTCAGTCCGGGTTATTTAAAGTCTTTCATATATTGCCTGCTTATCACCACTTATCTTACCACACACAGAATACTTGCTGTTGATAGGTTGAGCCGGGTCACGTGCTGACCTAATATTTTCCCGCATTAGGTCAGTAATAATTCATATCCAGGCAGTAGCCATAATTTCAAATTAAAAATGGCTAAGATGGTATAAAAGTTTGGTATGTTGATTTATGAATGTTCCTCGGTCAGATAAGTTCACTCTCGTCTAAATATCTATTTACGGACCCTGTATCACACTCTATCTGGTCAGTAAGGAGCCATTTAACTAATAATATGATTTTTCTTGTTTGATTCCTCAAGGTACAACACCTATGCAGTCAACAAAATCCAACCCCTACCATGCGGGATATGATCAAGACAATCTGCCTGGTGAGTGTATCAGATTTGTTAAGAAATCTACCCAGTTACCACAAGGCCAAAACAAAAGTTATGTTCTCGGTTACCAGTCCGACTCAATGTTTTGGCGCAAACCTTCAAGTTTCTAACGGCAAAATCCTAAATCTAAAATATTTGGAGATGGGTCCTATCTCATATTCATACCGAGGTTGTGATGTTCTTTGATATGCCTTAAATATATACAGTAAAACCAGTGAACAAAGGCCATCCTTGGGAAAGACAAAACACGGTCTTTATTTGACAGATGGTCTTTATTTGGAGGTCATTTTGTTCTACATAATCAGTGATTCGGTTTTTCTAAGAATGGCCTTTATTCACACGGTTGGGTGGGACCCACCCTGTCCTGTGGTAGTTTGGTTAAATGATTCCAAACTGATTTAAAAGACTATTGGCATAGTTTAATAATGGAATGAACGAAATGTTTGATAAACGGACATATAACCCTAACCAGCTAACTGAACGTTTATTTGAAAGTTACCTAAATTTGCATTAAAGTCTGTATATAGTGTGTGTTTTCACAAGCGTAATACGAGAGCCCAATGAAGGATCGACATGCATCTGTAACTTTAGAAGCATTGTTAACTAACTGCGCAGTAAATAAACAACGTGGTCGCGTATTGTGCGTATTGAAATCTAACATATTGGAATATTATACGCTTTCAAAATGTGATATAAACTTATGGCTCTATACAAACATTCAGGACGTGAAATAATATCCAACCTATTATACGCTGAATATGGGTTTGAATGGTTTATGACGTTGTTTGTATCTAACTATAAGTATACTGTATGTATATGAGTGTCAAACAGTTTTATGCATGCGTAAATTAAACAGATGCCCACATGTGTCACGCTGTAATACAGTAAGACCCCAGAAAACCAGACTCTCCAAAAATCGGAATTCTCTGAAAATCAGACAATTTTCCAAGTCTGCTTTTTTCTCTTCGATCACCAATAGTTCTCTGAAAACTGAAATTCTCAGAAAACCGAACTTTTGGCCCAGTCCGGAAAAGGTCCGGTGTACAGGGGTTTTACTGCACTTATATATTGTAGGAGATAATCCCCCAGCATACCAGCCAGCGGATTTGAATCCTCATCACGTTGGATACGATCAAAACAATACAAACGTTTATGGTCAAAATGCTGCACCACCTCCACAGCCGCAAAATGCCATTGCAGTGCAGGTATTTACTATAATACAAAAATTGAACATGCTAGTGTTTGTGTTAATCACTTTAATATTGGATCGATGGCAACGTAAGATATGTAACATTCTAGTTCAGTATTACCCCATTGAAAACCGAACTCCCTGAATACCGGAATTCTCTGAAAATCGGGTATTGGACTTTTGTTCCAGTTCGGAAGGGGCCCAGTGATGAGGGGTCATTCTGTACTTTGTTTGACACTTTCAGCTCTCGGTCATGTTTCGTACATTTCAGCCATCTGTCATGGCGGTCAACATTCAGCAACAACCACAAGCGCTGATAGTTAGTCCAGCAAGAGGCTCTGACCTTACACTACCATCAATCCTGGTTTGTTTCTTCTGCTGTTGGTGCACTGGATTTCCGGCCATTATTTATGCAATGATGGTGAGATCTTATACACTGCATGTAGTACATTATCTCGAAATTTTGTGATAGTTTTATATTTTATCAATCTAAATTATTTATAAGTCGATATATTTAATAGTCTGTGTACAGCATACCGTTTATTAGAATACATGTACTCTTTGCTTTGGTGATAAGAAACAGAGAATAATAATTCAATCTGCTCTGTAGCCTATGAACACATTAAGTCAGATAAACTTAACTGATAAATAATCAACACTGACCTTTCGCTTACATTAATAAATCCATTAGTTACCTATATCTCAGTTATAATATTTCGTTTATTTTCTTTAGGCCTGCCATAACATATAAGTATGTTCATTATTAATCTCATCTTATCCCTGTTAGTTGTTTCTGATATCGCTATCAGCTGCGTTCTATATAACACTATTTTATTTCTGTAGAGTTACATTACTTCAGAAACAAATCTGTATTTGCATTCTCCTTGCAGGCGCAAAACCGATATGGAGAGGGCAATTGGCAAGAAGGAGAAAATTGCCAGAGGAAAGCACGCACTTTGATGGTCACCAGTGTTGTACTTCATTTTGCAATCTGGGTTGTGTTTCTTATTCTCTACTTTACAGTCATTGGAGCCAGTGTTTCTACGTATGACAATAACTACTGATGCGCGGCGATACGTCCTACAGCGATACTATTTGTATTAATAAAATACCTTTCTATTGTAATAATTGATCCGGAAAAATGTTTTTTGAGAATGAATTACTGGTAAAAAGGACTTCAGTTACTCAGTATATATTAGAAACTGTTTCACACCTTGAATCCGCTGAAAACTAATACACAGTATATATTAGAAACTGTTTCACACCTTGAATCCGCTGAAAACTAATACACAGTATATATTAGAAACTGTTTCACACCTTGAATCCGCTGAAAACTAATACACAGTATATATTAGAAACTGTTTCACACCTTGAATCCGCTGAAAACTAATACACAGTTGTGCATTGAGTCATGTAAATGTCAAAACCCGAAGAGACTCTTGCTTTGCATTTTTCTTTTCTTTCTTACGCATATTATCCATGTACTTACCAATATATGTATATCGCTTTAAATGAAAAAAAGCTGTTTTGTAGTTTTGAATGTTGATTGATTATTATTTTATAATACCCAACAAAATGTTTTTTCGGGAAGTCATCACTTTGAAGTGAAGATAACAACATTCACTCATTTTTGTCTCTTGGATTGTAATATACCTGCTATATATATATATATATATATATATATATATATATATATATATATTAAGGATTACTAATGAAGAATTTTGGGATTTCTGCTTGAGTCAGTCAGGATGGTCTCCCCTGTCGCTTCCCGATGGTAATTTGGGAACGAAGCACGAGGGACCAGGCAACTGTTTCTCAATATCAACACGTCAAAAAATTATTGCTGGTATCCGTTCTTCTTGTGATACAAATACGATCATCGATTTGTTACCAAAGGAATAAAAATGCGCACTGTATATGTTGCATATACATGACGGCATAATATATTTATCAAATTCATTACTTAGTCTTTATGAGAATAAACTTTCAAAACACATCAAATAATCTTCAATTTTGATGGATGTATGCTCTTGCACGGCTATGGGCGAAGATATAAAACAAAAAAAAACAACGGATTATAAAAGTTCATACTTAAAGGCCCGTCTTCCTAAAAATACTTCCTTCAACAAACCTACCCAACACATAGAAACATACAAAAACATTCATAATTATAAAGATAGATAAATCATTTATCTGGAAGTTTTCTTCCATTGAAACCATAAATAAAAATTAAGTACATCATTATATTAATTGCATAATGTATTTTAGAAGTACACTTCAGCTTGTGACTTATTTTTTTAGAAATTGATAGGTAATTTTAATTGTTATGGGGACTAGGTGGTATTACCAACGCCATAAATCACCAATCTGTACGTGTCTATACGTAGTCGCCAGTAATCTGACGGTTCCTAAATCATGATAAATCAAACATTTCTTAACTGTGCTCCAACGACATATAAATAACTATCAAATATTTCGAGAACTTGTTCTAGTATTTGTTGCGTGTTAGTTGGAAGTTAACTGAACCGTAAGCTCATTTTCCATTTCCGAGGCACCGTGACGGTGTCTTCACTTTCTACAGATGTCCAAATTTTCCGAAACACGACGCCGGCATTCAATAACCATCACTATCATCGTGATATTGACCTGTATAAAGTATGTTAAATAATTTCTCATTGAAATCTGCAGTTAACACCCATGTAATCGTTTCTGTTTAATGCCTTTACAAGGGATTTAAATCGTTCGTGTACTGAATACACGCTTGTTAAATTCTTATCGATCGTATTAACTTCAACTTATCCACTTACCTCTCTTTACGAGCTTCTAAGTATAAATACAAGCGCCTTAAAAATTGCACTTATGATAACACCACAATATACATGTACCCGCTAACTGACCAAAGAAAAACATTTTAATATTAATTCTCTGGAAAAAGTACTTGAATTACCGTCAGTGAAAGTAGAGTTTTGGGGTAAATAATGTCGCGCAGTTTTCGTAAAATAACAGGCGAAGTAAAAAATATCAAAAATTCATCGTGGAGAGTAGTTTTGATTTGTGTTTAATCTTTTGTTTGTCCGTAGTGAGTTCACTTCGAATCTAACATTTTAGATTATGATTGAGTGAATAGAACAAGTTGAGTCATACTAGAACACAATGGATGGAGATACTATCATTGTAGTTAGGCAACCATTGACAAGGAATTCACCCGAGGATCATCTTAGTGATACAAACCTTACTGTTCCAGCAATTCTTGTATCAATCTGTTGCTTGTTTACTGGCATTCCTGCGACATTATATGCCATGAAGGTAGGCTTTAATTATCTTAGTTTTATATTATACCCGTCAAGTCCGTCAGCTTAACCCATTGCTTAATGTGCATATTTTAAATGCAATCGTGGTTAATTTCGAATATTTAATAAAACATCGGCTACTAATTTAGAATTTAGAATTGACTACCTAGTGTATGTTGTATATTAATGCTGCAGTAAATGGATTAAAATAAATAATCTGGTATTAGTATAACCTTAAACTATGTAATATGTCAGTTTTAAACGGATAGGGAAAAATTAAGTTGCCATTACAGACCGTCATTTCTTCATTATGTAATTATCATAGTTTCTCAAAATGGTGCGCAGCGCAAGATACAAAATGATACATGTATGTGAATTTGGGGAATTTCCACAAACCATTTAAAGACGGTATCCCTCTCTGAGACTTTGTTTTTATGTTTTCGTGTAGCAATGAACACGAATGTGTTTTGGACCTTGAGGTCGTAAACATTGCTCTTTTTCAAGGTAGGTATCATTGATTGTGAATGAACTCGACTTTTATGTCATGTCATATACTTACTTGAATGGTATCGAGTTGTTCCTTCTGGAGCTTATACCTTCTGGAGCTTACTTTCAGCCATTCTAAAATTATTCGTAACGTGACAATAAATTATAAAATGCACCAAAGTGACTAGAAAATATACATTAGAAACTTCAATGTGCTTTCTTCCATTTGGTACATTGTCGTAAACACAAACTATGACAGCACTCAACATTCCAAAACGATGTGTACGGTAAAACTTCAAAATACAGGCAATACTCAGATTCAAGCACGTGTCTGAGAATTTGGATTGCTACAACAAAACTTAAGTTAACAAGTAAATGTTAAAAGATTTTGTATTTCTGTTCAAATCGTGGAAAACAAAATGATTAAAAATACATGGGTCAATGGAGAATAGCATCATTTTTGCACATATAATGACACTTCTATTTTATCTACAGGCACAAAGATATTATCAGCAAGGACGTTGGAGAGAAGGTGAAGACTATCAAAGACGTGCTAGAGGTTGGATCACATTTACTGTTATCATTGGACTCGTCAATATTGCAATCGTCCTCATTTTACGTCAAATCTATGTATCATAGTTGGAAGTGCACGGGGAACACATGATTTGGACGGACTCTAGAGATGTGACATGTGAAGCTAGTGGTCATCTCCGGTTATGCTTTCCCCCAAAATACTCTTCTATGACAACGCATTCTTACACACCGGGCAGGAATTTTCAACAGTTACAACGGGACTGGAAAACTCTACTTATAGTCAGGGGTGCAGGATGAGTCACTTGTGGCGTCGTCATTTCACACCGTGTTTGAATTTGTATATTCTTGCCAAATCATAAGAAAAAAACGTGCCTTTTTGAATATATGAAATGTTGAGTTTAGTCGGAATAATTTGAGGCGAAAATAATATCTTACTTGCTGTAAAAGGTTGTACGAGAAAAAATCTCGGCAAATAGTATGAATATGCATAGTTAAGGGTAGTTCGAGGTTTGGCTTGTCCCATCCGTTCTTTTTAGTGAGATTCTTGCAGTCCTTGGGGAACAAGCAAGAGTCATATCTCCAGGCAGTTGTGTTAAAATGTCATACCCAAGTCCTACGTAGTTACCTCTTGTTTGTAAATATAACATAACATTTAGATTGATTGTGTTCTTTGTACCAATTTTAAAAGGAGACGTTTAAATGTATTCCGTTGACATGATTAAAAATTCGTTTCATCTGCGAGTATAAAAACATATTGAGGGTTTAAGCAGTATTAGTGTGATGCCTCAAGACTGTGGCGTATGAATAAGAATTGCAATCAAGTTAAAATTAAAATATAGAAACCAATCTATTTTACTAAACTAATACCACATTAATGTCCAATCACTGAATCAGAAATTATGTTAACAAACTTCCAATAACGGAAAGTCATTTCATGTTTCATACGCCAGTGGAAACTCAATTTAACTATTGTTCTAATGCATGTATAACGAAAATGAAGTTTGGCGGAGACTGACTTGACTTGGTTCGGCAGAAGAAACAGGGGCGGTATTGTAAGTAGACACCAGAAACCTTTTTACGCTCTAGCTGCTGGATCAGATTAGTTAAATATTTCAGTTTTTATAATGCTGTAGACGTCATTTTCACAATGTGATAATACATTTTAGTTTTAAATCATGGATTCTGTACCTGACATAGTGGATATGTCAGACAAATTCAAATCAAAGGGAAAGAACTCTGCAGCAAAACTATTTACAGCAGGCCGTTCGTGTTGTGTCCCTTATATTCAGTAGTGTTTCATCATAGAACGTCATAATTATGTGGATGGTTGTCATTATGTAAATAATGATTACCCGTATGTAACAGTGGCCTTCGAGTATCGTTGACTTGTAAATGACGGTGACCCGTAAATATCTGTAACCAGTGAACATGTTAACCTGTGTCACCAATGAATAAGGGCAACATGTGAACAAATGTCACTTTTAACATGTGCTTATTGATAAAGTAAAAGAAATAACCCTCTGAATGCAGTTCACCTGTGAATGAAAACCTTTAATGTCCCCTCTTCCTGGTGATCTTTGTTCCTAGGTTTTATTGTACATATAACATGTTTTCCGGTTATAAAACCTGAGATAGGTTTCCGAGCTGAAATCTCATATCTTGTCTTTTAATGTTTGAAAGTTAATTATGATCAGACAATGATCATATTATTGAAATATTATTTCTGACAGCATGATTGACCTGAATATGTATTTAAGCATTAATGATCTCCATCTTTTCAACCAAAATACTTTGAGAATTGAACTGAGATTTGAACGTGGAGACTGTTCTCAAGTTTTATAACCTCGAGGTCAGAGCTTAATGCTTTGGCACAGCTTGTATGCATAACACAGTCTGAAGTCTACAAAAATACTGTTATCATAATTTACTCGAGAATATTGACAGCACAAAACAGATTTGTGCTGTGACATCAAACTTTCAGATTTTATATTCTCGGACTTAGACATATATATGTTAAAATTGTATCATCGGATGTTAAAATTAAAACAAACTAATAGTAAAAAATATTCATATATTGTAATAGTGATATTTTTTATAAATATGTACAAAAATATAAGAACACTTTAATAACGGTTTTATACGATGATTTACCTGCAAGGCGTTCATGGTACAATCTATTTGTAGAAGCCTTTTGTTTAAACTTCTCAAATGGAACACTCGTAATCAACAACTTGTGTTTATTAACGTCCAAAATTGAAATGATGATTGTGCTGCATTTTTTAGTTGTTCTGTTACACAAGAAATCTCACATTGATAAATGCTTTGTTGTTACAAGAGTCATCATCATCATCATCATCATCATTACTATCACCACCACCAACATCAACATCAATATCATCACAATCGCCATCATCATCATCATCATCACAATCATTATCATCATTATCATCATCATCGCGGCCACCATAATCAGCTTCACCAAAGGGTACATCGTTGATGAAATACTCATATAAATACACCACCACTATTGACATGAAATCAAG
This sequence comes from Lutraria rhynchaena, assembly GCA_008271625.1. Lineage (NCBI taxonomy): Eukaryota > Metazoa > Mollusca > Bivalvia > Venerida > Mactridae > Lutraria > Lutraria rhynchaena. Next base: position 1,646,534 of record VIBL01000012.1, on the reverse strand, counting down.
TCAGAAAAACAGAAGATCCTAGATAATAACATGATCATAGGGACCAATTAAGAAGGGATACGTCTCATGATGTCTCGTCGTCGATTCAAAATAAGGTATATCGTTTTTTACGATTTTGGCTAAATTCACCAGAACAAAAAGTCTTTAATCATTTATGAATATAAATATATACCATATATGGTAAACACGCGAAAAAAAATCTGATTCTTATTTATCAAACAGGAAAATAAACGATAATAGACCACGAAGGAATGAAAATTACAAGAGCTCTGCAGTGCAGCGCCAATGCTCGTCTGTTTTCCATCATTCTGTTTAATAAGCAATTTTGACAAAAATCCTAAGTTAAAAAGGGGTATGTCTCCAAAAAAATAGCTTTCAGAATAATGCCCCATGTCTTGCTACTGTGCCTTGTTATGATAATAAAGTATTCCAAGTGTTGTATTGATATATTTAAAAAATGAGTAATGGGATACATTAAAGTTTTTGCACAATGACGATGCCGCAGCGATCAGAATAGCTCGTCTTCTTCGAAATAGACGAGCTAAAATGACAAAAAATGAAACCGGTAAACATTATACAGAGTAACATGTAACACGAAAACTGAAGTGACGATTATGTCCTATACTACAAGTATACTTCACTATATCTATAGTGAAATATATATTTTCGGGGAGTAGTTCACACAATACGATTCTTCACGATATCCGAGTTCGCTTTAACCGTGTTTCAGTGTAGTTCGGTAAGTGAATTTTATAATGATGAAAACAAACCGGTACCTATAGAATGAGTTCCATCACACGGTAAGATAAAATACAAACACTTATTTGAATAGAACCGAATCTGTGCATTGTATAAGCCATCCACAACACCACAAAGGGGGTCCTTTACTCTTGTATAAGCATTACTCAGCGAGAAAAACAGTACTTGACCGCTAATACTTAATTCACAAATCTGAAAACCTCAGCATTATCTAAGCTTTCTTTAATACATTGACAATGAATGAAGCACGATTCTACGTTAGTCACTTCCTTACTTTAGCGTATAAATCGTTTCTGTCAAAATCACTGAGTGTACCGTTGTCATGGTTTTGCGTGTTTTGTTTTCCGTAGTAAAGTACATATTCACCGGAAGAAACGGAGCCATTTTGTTTTGGCCAGCGTAAAGCGTTATTCAGCGTATGATCTCCGTGGTAACCATTCTGGTCCGATCTCCCATCAGTTTCATCGTACTGTCTCTGAAATGGTGTTGATGTGTCCATGCTATCATAATATCCGTGGCTTGTGTTCGACAAACTTCTATGTGGAACATTAGATCGTTGGTCGAAAAACACATCGTCCTCGAAAGCAACAGAATGAGGTCTTTGTATTGGAGCAATATCTTCGCTACGGTTTGATTTTTTTCGGTCTAGTGACGATGAAACATCCGTTGAGACAGTCTTCAGCTACAAATAAAAATTCATTTTCATCAGCAAGAAAGTCATCCTCAAAATATCCGATGTATTTTCATTGAATTTATAAACGCCAACATTGCTCTGTCTCGTGAAAATGGAGTTCATGATGCGTCGGCTTATTTCTAAAACCTTGTTACACAATTTTTGGCAATATTGAGATTTTGGCATCATTATTTTCGTTTCGATGAACTCTTTACATTAATCTATCCTAAATAGGGTTAATCCCAATACCACAAACCCGTAACTCATTTAAAGTTATTGCAGTTCATAACTTCAAATGAAATTTTCTCAAAATGGTAAAAAAATGACATATGGGTGTGTAGAAACAACTCGAGGAGTTGTGACATTACTCTAAATTCCACATTATAACCTGACAAGCATTTTATTGCTGAAGAGTATGCATAAAGCTTTCGAGTCTAGCCTCACTTATAGATTTTAAAACTACACTGATACCTTCGTCTTTCATATAATGCTTTGATTTAGGATAAAGTTATAGGAGAAACCTAAGCTCATTTACACACGCGGTTTGATGTGAGGCTGGTCATGATAATGTCTGAGTGTTGTTTATAACATTATCCATAACTTTGAAAGGAATAAGTCAATTATTCCAGATAGATAAGAAAAAATGATGCACTGAATCCCCAGAAGATGTCAATCAATGTCACACACGGCTTTATGTCAATTAGTTTGATCAACTATAAACGTACAATTATCTTCGAGGCACGCGGCTTACTGAAGCTGTTTAATTACAATGAAGCGTACTTACATAATTTTTACTACTACAGTATAATGAAGCGTACTTACAGAATTTCTACTATTACTGTATGATGATAGATGCATGTTGGAGCCAAACTCCGAGTCCCTCTTTAAGGTGCTCTTCTTTGAAAGAGAAGACTCGTTCAGCCGCATCTGACTCTTCCTTCGCAGCCTTCGGTCATACGCATTTTGTACCTAAGGTGTGATACATTAAACATAGATAAGCATAGTAACTAGGTCATTATTAAGACTGATGTAATGTTACTATATTTCCATTTTTCGGTCCTGACATCTTCGATTGTTCACAGATTTGTCAACTTTTATAATCGTTCAACTATTATTTTTTAACTTTCCACTATACATAAATGCCATAAATGTATTTCGTTGATATATTTAGTATGAAACTGAGAAAGTGTAAACATATCATTTGTTTCATCGTCGTACTAACCAAACAATTTCAATTTAAATATCACGAACCAGTCTGTAAAATTCCGCTGCCATACTACAACCAGGAAGTATTACGTATTACTACTCGATATAACAGGCATGAAGATAAAAAAAGTGTTATAATCTTAGCATTAATGTAGGCTAAGGCAAAATAATAATGTTCACGGTTACTTGGCCAAAACTTGTTTATATTTTTTTCTAAACATACCTTTTCGGCGGTACGATTCGTTCCCAAATATTTTCGGACTTTTGATTCTGCAGTAAAAAACCTTAGGGTGCAAAAATATAGGATGGTTCTGATAAACATTAATGCGACAGCTTCAGCACCTGAGAAAATGTCGTAATGACGGGTGGATTAACTACTTCAGATGTTGCTAGTTGAAACTGAACGATTATGAAAGTGGAGTATCGAACAATAAGGTATTTACCATCTTATCAATCTTTACCAATGTCATGCAAAATAACACAAAATTTATTTGACATAAAAGCTAACTGTTAATGTTACTAAGCAATATTATGATATCAGTTGTCAGCACAATTTGCTGGTTAGGGCTTCTTTACTGATTTCTAAGGTTCGGGGTAAACACAGTGTTACTATACTGAATTACAAAAAAACTGTATAAGAAACAGAAAATAGTTCTGTTCTTCTGCAAAGTTAAATTGATCCAGCAAGTGCAGCAGCAGAGTTTATTGTGATAGTTTGTTTTTTAGGGGAAAACGACAGTTTTTTTAATTGTCTACAGCTGTTGAAACGGTATACAAATAAGATTTTAACAAATTGTAACAAAACGGGCTTCGAATTATCTAAGCAAACATATGTTTTCTGGAACTCTATAAACACACATGTTGAAAGAGTCTGCGTGGCAGTCGTGTGCATTTTTCCATTAAAAGGCAAACTTCAGGCTATACAAAATGAAGTTAACATATCTTGAACTGTAAACCACATTTTGTCTTAAAAAAGATGTTAATAATATTTGATTTTGACAATCCATGATTGACTTATTTATTTCGAATTTACAGTCAAATCTTTGAACAAAGACCACCCCTTGTAAAATGCGGTCTTTATTGACAGATGACCTTTATTCGGAGGTCAGCTTGTTTCTAAATAATCAGTGCCGGTTTTCCAAATAATGGTCTTTATTCACAGGGTGGACTTTATTCAAAGGATGGACTTTATTCGGAGGTGGCCTAAAACACAGGTGTGACTGTATTAGTTCAGTAAAATACGACTTACATCCGCACTGAGCAGGCAATGGAAGACGAAGAAGAAAACGCCCTGAAAATAATGACACATGTACAATAAAGAAAGAATGTGTTTGTCACTAAACGACCGCCACAATGCATAACCAAATGCGCATTCAAGGTCACGTTAATAGCACCAGACATATGTTATAAAATCTGAATGACGCCAATCAAATTGATGTCGCTGTCGTATATTCAGAGAATACTGACAGAATCGGAGATAACTTTAATGGCTTTGGCAAATTAAGAGAATGTTTTATTTTTACTGCGGACAGAGCGGATACAGAGCATTTACCTCAATTTAGACTGTAAATAGAATTTTAAACAATGGAAACAGCTTGTGGTATTGTGTTTACAACATGTTATAAATGAAGACAATATATTTCGGTACATTATTGCAATTGTAATATGAAAAAAGACTACAATACAAATAATATTGAATCAGGTATACCTGCAGCGAATTAAAGAAAGTAAAGAGGTACGTGAAGACTAGTGTTTCCTTGTTGGTAATGGACAAGAACCCAAACGTCCATGTGAGACCAAGCAATGGAAGAAGCACCGATGCGGCTTTCAATCCTGTTCTAAGAAACAACAAAACAATAAGATGTAAATGATATGATTGGATCCCGGCGCAATGGCATATGAAAGCTTTGGAACTTTGGAAAAGAACCTGCACACACAGTAGGTGGTATCTGGAGCAGGCTAAACATTTCCGTACTATCTCCTGACATTCATACACCTTAGAGTTGACTTACTACTTTGGGGAAAGACATTAAACTAAAGAGCCCACATTTTTGTTTATATTGGGATAAAGAAAATCTTATTTATGAGTGAAATTCTGTTAAAGGAATGATAATATCTGCTGCTTTCAGTTTGAAATTTGATCTTATAGATACACAGTAGTTACCACGACGAAGAGTTCTTTTCGTAATTTTAATCTAATCAAGCCAACGGCGAAAGAAGAAACAACAACCTTCTGATTTTATGTATGAATATATTTGGCGTGTCTTGTGAAGAATATATATAGAGTTCAACCTCTCCAAATCGGTCTGCTCTTAAGCAACAACTTCCCTTCAACAATAGCGTGATTTTGCTTTTCTTAAAGGGCGTAGCCTTGGATAGGTTGCACTGTATATATCAGTTGCATTAATAAAAAATGAACACATCTTATTCTGTTTTGGGCGCATATAATAAGTTTAAGGATATAAATTCGTCTAAAATCTTGAGCAGATATAAAATAACTAATATCTTAGTAATAAATAATTGGCGGAGACATCAATGCTGATAGTGTATAATATACTAACGGTCAAATTCTTATCAACAAGTTCATAAAGTGCTTTAGGTACATGTAACAATGATTGCTTCTGTACCAGGTCATCTAAGATTTCCATAACAACAATATGAACAGATCTAATCAAGTACTGACTGACATTTTGACTCTAGATATCCCATTATTCTTCATGATCCATAATAAACTTCACCGATAAGGACATTCCAGCTATCTATTTTATTTACAACTTATCCCATAAAAGCTAATTTGTTATGCCGATAATCCGGAGCATTATCGTCAATTTCATCAGTGGCATCAATTTCATCAACACTCACCTTATAGAGGATCGCTCTTCGCTGCTTGTTTTTGATCCCTTCGACAAGGAATTTAACATGATTCTCATTACAACTATCAGAACGACTGTATTGATCTGTAAAGGATGAATTGGAAATAATATGAAAAAAGAACTTCCAAGTTGCAGTCTGTAAATATAGATTGATGCATTCTTTCAGTCTTTATATGGTCAAGTAAGGTATACATTTCTTTCTCACAAAGCCACACACAATAATTGTGATACGTATATCACACAACTGATTCAGTTATCTTTTAAATCCTTGCATGATTTTCATCAGTAATGTTTGGGAATCGCGTAGGAAACTAGTCTTATAATTATATAACACATGGTGTGTCATTAGTAAAATACGTCCTCGCATCCTTTGAGATTTGTTTCTTATCCCCCAGCAACCTTTTGAGAAGATTAACATTTTGAAAGTTTCCTATTCTAATCTAATTTTTATCACGGCAATTAACTTCAAGGTACTTCGTCATTGTTCCTGCAACAGGGAATTATTTCTTCCCCGACATCTGTCTGAAGACAAATTTAGTGTGCATGTGATGCATTTTGAATAGCTTTAGTTATTTCTTTCTGTTTAATTACTAACTGTGGTCGTTTGATTGAATAAATGGTCTAAATCAACTTTGTTTAGTGAAGGTGATTGAATCATTCTCTTCGCCAGTGCAAATGGATTAGAACAATTATTAGCCTAAAAAGTAACGTAAGACATTAATTGATCCTTAAACAACTAACTTAAACGTGAAGAATTAGATAAACTGTTCGTGGGTGTGTGGTTGGAGTGGACGCAGTTATATTAATATTGAACGTTGCAGGCGCCTAAATTACTTTCAAACTATATGTTTGATTTCTTGATAGGGATCGGTCATACACTCTTGTTGACAGGTATAACATTAATTTGTCATTCTTAGTTAATATCGTACTGTCACGAGATTGCTGCGTGCTTATCATCACTTCAGGAAGGCTGCAATATGTAAAACTGGACACTTAATTATTGTAAAATGATAAAAGCTATGGTAATGAAGATGCGATTCCTTGTTTATTGGTGTTTCATCTATTGGAACAATCATCATCCCATGCAGGAAATTTGCCGTTATTTCATGCTGACAATAAACATAAATTGTCTCAATTAAATCCGTTGTATCGTCGGTTCCCAATAATAGCGAAATGTACTTTCGTATAAGGTTTCATGGTTTTGTGAAAAAATGGAATGTGAAAAAATCACCATCCATGCTATTTATTCACGTGGAGACATTCACCGTTACTTTGTGGAGAACAAGGTTTATGCTAGTACAGAATCTTAGAAAACTGGTCAGGTTATTTGCCGTAAAAATGGCGTAACCCCCGAAAAATAACGAACTTTAATTACATACATGTGTTTAAGAAGTACATGGAAGGAAGAAGAAAGGTAAAATGGCACGTTTCATAAAATAAACGACAGAGCAGCGAGCATAAGCATAATATTTGTTTACATTTTAGCGAAGGAGGAGGGGTTAACGTTGCATCAACGGCCAGGATCATTTGGCGACTTTTCTAGCATTGGTGGCGGAGAAAGACCCAAGGCGAACACCTGGATAGAACCACTGACCTGTCCTAGGCTAGTTGGACAGCTTCCTCGCACGTGAAAGTTGTCGTGTCTCGATTGGGATTCGAACTCACAGCGGTGAATGTCAAGTGATTACTAGTCAGATACCAAAACCACTCAACCACAGTTACATCCTTGAATGTTTACATAAAATTTATATACTTGTAAACATTCATTATGTCTTTATAATGTCCTTTGTGTTTACAGTCAATCCAATGACACTGGGTTTCTATATCAACTGACATTAAGCTATTTTTATTTTTTGCTAATGTCTCTACAGGGATGACCAACAATGAAAGTCGTATTCAAGTTTCAGACAATCCAACCTGATTGTGTTTTTCACCAATGCCACGATTTGTATTGTACGCATCTAAGTTCTATTTTTGACTCGTTTGTCTATAAAAAGATCCGATCAACCTTAACCTTTGATTGCGTACGTGAGTAATGAATGTCATGATCGTTTTAGTAATGCTTGTTAATTATACACACGCCACTATCTCCGAATAGAGGAAGTAGAGATTGAACGATGTGGAAGTGAATGAAACATTTCCCTGACGTCGCTTACTATACCAGAAATACCAATACTATAACACAGATTAGTTTACTGCCTTGATTATCATGTTTTGCGTTAAGCAGAATAAGGGTAGGCTTGACTTGCATCGTCATGTTTTTTTGGAGGTAGAAACCGTTTTCCGGGTTTTTGTTTGTTTTTACATTTCTTTGTATAGTTTTGGGCTTTGATGCACTATCGTTCTTTGTGGTGTCGTGTGGTTATTGATTCACTGACAGTTTTGTGGACAATAATGTAAGGGTGGCCGGAGGAATGTAAGGAATAAAAGGGGATTGTGTGTGATAGATGTTCGGTGCTTCGTTGTTTTGTGTGTGTGGTTTTTTTTGATAAAGCGTAACCTGTCAGAAGCAGCACCCTTTGTAAGGAGCAAAATCATGTTGTTGCTCTGGAGAAGTTGTTCCTCTGGAAAGGTTAATTTAATAGTTAAATTGTACAGTGGTAAAAATCATGCTGTTGTTGAAGGGAAGTTGTTGCTCCAGAGAGGGCCGCTCTAGACGAGGGGGTTGCATTGTACTTTGTCCATGATGGTTGATACATGGCTGTGTATCATGTATGGTGGAGAAGATGTTTTGTATGTTCCGTTTCTATATTCTTCTAACTTAATTCAATGCAGATAAAAATAACAATATACCATTACGTACTACGTGTCTACAGACATTCAAATGCAAATAAAGTTTTGAATGTCTATGCAGAGCCACAAACAGTGGAACAGTTATATACAAATATAAGAACAAGTCATCTTGATAAAATTAACCCTAGTTGCTTTAGTACTCTATAAATATTTCTTATATTCATATGCATAAAACACAAACTTTTACAAGATGCCCAAGCACACAAACAGAATGATGTATTTTAGGATTATTTATAATCTGGTGACACAATTTGCTGATCGAAGAATTTATTTTCAATACCACCGCTTTGGTAGTTTTTCTAACTTTCTAATGTTCCCGTGCATACATCTTTGTCATTTAATCTAAGATTTTTTTAAAGTCAAAATTTCTAATTTTCACCGACGGTGTCCATTGATCGAAATCATAAGACACATACGGCTTCAATGATTTTGGTTCTATTCTAAAGTAAAGAATTAATTCATCATAAAACATGACCCTTTGTAAATCATCTTTATCTATAATAAGTTTCCAGCCCATCCTCAGTCTATGATTAGTAATCATTGAATGATGAAAAATAAGGAAAAAATCACTCACGAGTTTCATAATACAATTTCAGCCCTAACAGACTTATATCATTTCGAACTACATACACCATCAAGTTGAAAGACAGATTGGTTGGCACCAAATGTTGTCAAGATCAACGATGATGTATTGTTTTTATTATCCTTATTCACGGAACTGGCTCCTGGTTGTAATAATACGTTATGACAATGCAATTGTTCCATCTGATTTATAATCAGCTGTTATGCGTTTGGCATTGGGGTAACCTATTGGGATAAACTAATCTATTATAGCCAGTGGGTTGTAATGCTATTATATTTTCCTATAGGAAGAATGCTGAGTAAACATTGCGAAGAGAATTGGATTTTCTATGTGAATTATTGTGATAGCGAGCTTAATTTCTGAATCTTGTGACTTTACTCTCGGTTAACCACTCTGTCTCACAAATGACGACAACTGGTTATGTAAACATATTTTTATAAAAGCGACGTTTCTGTTCTCGCAGTGTTATGTATACAGTAAAACCCGGAGTCTTACTGGACTGGACCAAAAGTCCGATTTCCAGAGAACTATTGCTTATAGAAGAGAAAACAATGGGACTTAAAAAATCGTCCTGTTTTCAGAGAATTCCGGTTTTCAGAGAATTCCTGTTTTCAGAGAATTCCGGTTTTCAGAGAATTCCGGTTTCAGAGTCCGGTTTTCAGAGAATTCCGGTTTTCAGGGGTTGTACTGTACATGTATCTATAAGTATTTTTCTTCACATTATGTCAGTTATACATAACGGTCAGATAAATTATTCATCGTTCCTAGGTTATTATATCAAGGATTTAGTGGAAACCATTAGTGCTTAAATTGAAAAGATAGCTTAAATCTTATCAATATACACTGAAGAAGAGTTAAATTAAACACTGATTTATTTCTTCAGACTTATGCAATTGTTTTGGAATTAAATCATTTACATCATAGACATACGTTGAGTTTTCGTTTACTTTAATCAATATCAAATTAAAGTCATTCCCAAATGGAAAAAAATACGAATGTAAGCAATAAAACCTGAGTTTAGTTTGTTTCAATTGTCAGGAGATGTTCGGTTGATGACTTGATTCACTTAATCAGTTTATAATACAAAAACATGTTAAAAATGGCGACAATGCCACCGAAACAGGTTTCAACAATTTATTGAGCTGAAACCGTTTTCCTTCTCTAGTAATAGCGACCCTGACCTTACAGTCAAAATACAAAATATAATACCAACCTAGGCCTTCAGGCTACATATGAAATATCAATTTGATCTAAACATATTGAATGGAAACCAATTGCTTAATGTCACCGCCCGCTCAAGAACTTACCCCAAACAAATAAACATGTTTTCAACTTTGTATGTCGCCAGAGAATACATGAACAACGCGAATGATTAGAATTCACTTACCATAATGACTAAACCAACGGGAGGAACAAATGCGATCAGCTGGACCTTCGTGCTTAACCAACAGCTGTAAAACAACAAACTTTGATAAATCACACAAGTTTTATACTGTAAAGGAATAAGTGCATCAGATTACGCGTGAATGGCGAGTCAGAGAACGGAGCGCTCAACTGTCCATACGTAATTTATTAACATTTAGTTATGGTTATCCATATTTATGTAGGGTCTGTATCTTCTGTGCGCATATAATCAGTCAAGTCATGTATATATTTATATAACTTGACAGATTTTAGGTGTATATATATATATATATATATACAAACACATGTATATGCTTAACAGTTATTTATGCTTGAAGTATTGGGCTCTGAATGAATATATCGTAAATACGGGCATTTTATCAGTCATGCAGTAAAACACGACTGTATGATATTTCGGATACAATGAGGTATTTTTATTCGACAAATACGTCATTTTATTCTATAATTGTGGATGTGATGAAACAAGTGTAAATGAAGTGATTGTATAATCGTGTAATTATGTCATATAACAGATTTGTGTGGTAAACGTTATACCAACCTCTAACAAAACAAGCCCTATCATTTTACTGTTAACCTGACATGTTTATCGTGTTAATATGCTAGTTATGGCATCAACAGAACACATACGTGATATACTGAGTCCGATTACAAAGGTCACGGAGATGGAATCTATCATTTCTCCTATTTACTAAATGATTGTAAATGAAACTGCTTGCCATGTTATATCATGAACTATTCTTCTAAAGGTATAAATAGATATTGTAAGTGAAACGACAAGTTGAAATGCTGTTTTCATTCTGGTCAGCAATTCTCCGTTACTCATTATGTAATGTTTGTTATATGTGTACCTTGTTGGTAACTCAGACATTTGTGTAAAAATATTAATTTAACGAAAATTCAGTTTTTTCTTATTTGTCTTGCCTTTTCTGTGGACGTAAAATGTTGATGATTATTAGTAAATGTATATTACAATAACAAAATAAAGAAGACGTTACAGCTTAGGGATATTCGGTGCTAATTGGGATTTTCAGTTTGTAAACATGCGTAAACAATGCCAAATCATTAAATGTAGTACACATTTACGGAATTGAGTGACTGTTGAAAAAGTCCCATAAATGTATATTCAACGTCATTTTTTTCATAAAATAATGACGCCATCGTAATCTTTCTAACCGATTTTTATTTGTCCCTGACTGCCATAAAGGAAGCAAAAAAATTCGTAAGTTTGGAAGTATTTTATGTACAACATTCTACAAAAGGACAAGTTGCACTAATATGTTAATATCTCTACACTCTACAATCTACCCTCTAAAACTTGATCATATATATATGTTTCTGATGTTCTATCATGCACGATAGGTATATATGGATGTTCATAATAAGCGTGGTTGCATCGTGTGGTGATTGCCTCTATTTCTGAAAGCTTTTGTAGTCGCTTTTAAAGAACCTGCTCATGATATCAGTCTTCATACTGCCTTCATGAAAGGCCAATAGTCACAAAGCAAAAGTTGGAAAATGCACATGGTATTGAATTTTTAACACTTACACTTTTTCAGAGCCATATTCATCATGAAAGATCGACGCTGATATTCCAACAATGATGAACGGCACTCCTGAAAGTCATAGCCGATACTGTACATTGAATTATACGGAATCTATCATACCATACGGTATTGTACTGTTATTACAGCACTACAATTGGTTCACACTCGCACAGACACACCATTGGCAAGGAACGTTTGAAACCTGACTGGTTATTTGTAATTTCTGTTCGATTGGATGACCGGATGAAAGGTGAATGACAAATGGCATTGAACGCATGAAAGCTATCTACACTGGCTTTTATTTATAAACTGAATGCAATTAATTGTCAATGTGCTTTGAACAAGAGTATTGAGTACTAAGGATTCGTCTATGTGATTATTTTAATTTGTACCAATAGAAAGAGGAGACCGTTGTTTCTGATACAAAAACTCCGAACAAGGATTTAGAAGTCGCTAACATCTTATTCATGCCTGGACCATAAATTTACGACCGGTATTGAAAATATATCATTATTCGATCCATATACTGTATTACACCCACATCATTATAACACTACTTATTTCTCAACAGATTTACAATATTTCAATATATTCCAACTCGGCAACGTGTCCTCTGCATTAATTAGACTACTTCTTCTGGTCATGTAGAGGATATGTTAGTGGTGTTATGCCAAGTATTTAACTCGCTTACCCCATCCGACGGCAAGATACTTTTTGAAGTTTGACCTGGCTTTGAAAACTTTCACCAGGACCAAATAAAGATGAGCTCCTTCAACGAACATCCAACTAAACATCGCAACAAGGAAGTAATGCAGACATATGGCCATCGTCATACACACGTACTGAAATATAACACAGAAAGAACTGACTATAAATAAACCCATTCTGATTGGTCAGCTCACTACGTTCTTCTTATATGTAGACATATACTGAACATTGAATTTTGTAACGTTTAGCTTTATGTTCTTTTTATGTTTTATGTGACTTATTGTCACTAGGGGCTAACGCCATTTTTTAGGTATACGGCGACCGATTCACCTCACTAGTTTTCCTGGACTGTATATTAACCAGTACTAACTTACCCTTCCACAAGGAGCCGGCAACTTCTCCACATATGGAGGAAAATCGACATTTTTGTCAAATTTTCATTGAAGGTTATGACCTGCCGCGACCGGGATTCAAACAAGTTACAAGTCCAGCGCACTAACCATTGGATCACTACCGCGGCCCGTAACATACAGAGCATCTTACATTGGTCAATATGGGTCTCTTCAGTACTATTTAGTAATATACGCTTCTGCATTTTTTCAAGTGTCTAAAATGCTTTAGCTCTCGTTAATTAATTGTTTCACATGCATAAATAAATATGTAACTGCCATATATGCAGCAATTTGATCTCGCACTAAATGTTTAAAGATAAGATGATATATTAAACTGAATGTTGATGAAGCAGACTCTTCTATGTATATACGACATGTTAACACCATGGTCTATTTACAGTGTAACCTCTTACAAGCATAATTGAGTCTCACATCATCACGTGCCTAGTCCTGAGACTGATTTTACTTTTTGCTTATGCACTGAAATTCATTAAACAACAAAGATGACTTCACTTAAGAACACCACTGGCTATCTCTGTGTTTTGTTAATCAAGTGTAATTAAGCACATGATTGTCTGACATAACACGTGGACGTCAGTATATTCCTTTTTTACAAATAAGAAGTGACTACAATTTCTCCTGTCTATCAGCAGACATTTATTACAACAATATATTGTTGCTAAATCTTATTATTATGTAATTTCTGTAGCATAAGAACAGATTTCCTTCATTCTGGAAGCACATTTGCAAGTCAGATATTGCGCAACATATCTTTATGTCAATAAGAAGGAAAAAATCTGATTTGTACTAAAAGCAAATATCAGTTAGATCTCATTCAATAATTTGATATGTGAATGTGATTGTGGTCACTTAGAGTCAGACTGTGAGACCACGCGTAAACCTGAATTCTGATGATTTCCATCACAAAAACCCTTACAGGAATTCATCTGATTGGCAGAACAATGCGATGTTTTCTATGAAATTAAATAAATCTTATTATCCGTGGCATTTAATCGCTATAGATATAAATATATCCATTGACTTTAGATACATCAAATGGTTAATATGGCTTCAAGGTAAAATTAACGTACGTCAAACGCATTGGCTTGCAATTTCAATAGACATTTTATTGATATTATAATGCTGATTGCTGAGGGATATTTTCAATAAACTGATTATTTTATTGTCATCGTTTTATTCTGAAGCTCTGTAGATATGTTATGATCATGATCGTGTTAGTAAGGCATTCCTTCAGATCCCTGGGGCCAAAATGGCATGAAGTTATGCTGATGAAGATTATAGAAATATTTTATCAGCATAAATTGAACAAATGCTGCAATATTAAAGTATTTGGCGAAAGTGGCCTCTGGTTATCAACAAATGAAATGCATCTTTTGTAAACATTCCTGGGTTTGTTGGCTTTGATACATACGTATTTTATAAATATTCTTGGTTTGTTGGCTTTGATACATACGTATTTTATAACAAATATTTTACAACTTTTCATTTTAAGAACGTACGAAGTCGGGTATTTCGCAAGACTATGTAGCGTGTGTTTCGCCAGAAGTTAGAATCCCCGACGACTGTCATACAAGCAATTTGACAGGGCGGATTACCGATGAACGTTTTGGTTACAACAATTTTCTACATGTACATAGTATGACATACATATTCATGTAATTATATTCAAACCTGTGTTTGCGGCCATCTCCGAATAAAAACTATTCTGTGAGTGAGGGCTATTCTTTCGAATTCTTCATTCTTCATTTATTATTTAGAACAAACCGACCTCCGAATAAAGGTCATAAAGGCGACATTTTGTCTTTCTCAAGGATGGCCTTTGTTCACAGATTTGACTGCATTTAGAACAAACTGACCTCCAAATTAAGGCCATCTGTCAATAAAGACCACATTTTGTCTTTCCCAAGAGAGACCTCTATTCACAAAGTTGACTGTATATACGGCTTTACCTTATTTTCAGTCCTGTTGATACCAACCAGGAAAAATACTTGCACCATGATTATAGTCAGGGCGAACTGTTCGTGTATCCGGACACGCTCTGTCTTCAACCTGCTCAGAAATACATTGACATTTTATACACACTGACTTTTTTCCTGCGCCTATACTTTATGTAAAGATTCAGTCATAACAATGGCACAGACAAATCATATTCCAAACACTTCAGAAATTTTTGAGTTGAGTATTTGAAAAAATACGAGTGGGCTTATTCAATAATGCGATACATTAACAAACATGGTATTAACTTCGGCTTAATCCCAGGTTAAAATTACATAAAAATGTACCGGGTGAATAGTATTGTAACGAAAAATATACTCAATGCATGTATTAATAAACAACACTATATATGCTTCAACTCCCGTTTAATTATCCACGACTCTCTTGTACCCTACATTCGTTACCCCGAGCCATATATATAGGGACTGATTAGTCCACAAATCCAAATAAGTCATATAATCGCAATAGTGCATTGAATCCAAATAATTCGTGTATTCCTTACTGTATTTTATAAATTTATCTTCGTGTTTCAAAATTGCGTATGATTTAAAAACAAACTAACAAACAAACAAACAACAAACAACGCATTTAAAGTTATTGAATCACCCAATTTCCAAGATGTCAAACGTGTTTAATACGCACTCCAGGTCTTTTAAATGAACTATTCTCATTTGTCAATCTTAACTCCAGAACGGAAACTAATTCAAACTTGTCCAATCAAAAATATGTCACATATGTCGCATTGCAAATTTTCTGCACATTTTATAACAAAAAAATTTACCTAAAAAGCTCGAAAACTATAATCGAAATTAAGCAACCAAGCACGGAGAGTCCTCCTCCTCCATAGGACATATATGTCAATATATCCGAATTAAATTCATCGATTGTGTCCTGAAATGATAAATTCAAATAACATAAGTACATAAAGTCTTATCAAGTGCATGTATTTACAATTATACATTTGTAAGTAAGAGTTTATCTAAAAAATTATAAGGAATTAAGTAACCTAAGCGAGGGGGTGGTAGCGAAGCGAAGCGCGCCTGGTTCCTTTACCCTAGCGAATTTTCTAAATATATTCCATCCGATTTAGTGTTGGCACGCCCATCGCTTTTTTACACGCCAGTCTTAATAAATCAAAATAAATTACCGTTTATATATAAAATGGCACTTAACTTAATACTGGAGAAAATTCTTTGAATATAAGTAACATTCTTCATGGATTAGAAATCAGAAAATCGGAGTTATCTGATTGGCTTAAAATGAAGGGCAAACACAAAGTCTTGAAATGAGACGATGTGATTACAATACTTGCATATAATATGCTATCACAGTCATGTATATAACGATAGATAAATTTCATGTTTATTATCCATTAAAATATGCTTCGCGTTCAGCATATTGTAAACTTGTGGTTCGTACAAATTCTGAGACAGGCGGTAGAATATTCGAATCCCATTTGGAAATATTTTGTAGAACGCCAGCCATAAAATTCGCTTCTGTGCCATAAGTCTTTATATCTCTTTTTTCGGATGTAAGTCAATTTTGCTATTTGGCAAGTGCATGAAATTACGGGAAAAAATGTGAAAAATTAAATGAACAATATATATCTAAAATTATAATACAGGTAAATCTGGCTGGATTATTTAACTTAACACTGTTTACATAGTTATAGGCACTTACTGATACTTCGTATATATCCATAAGAACAGCGAAATTGGTGAGATGGCTACAATAACAAGTGGTGTGAGTAGAATTACTCTCCAGGTCCGACCTCACACAACCATCAGACAACCATCGGGTTGTGCTCTCCCTACAATACCAGCAATAATTTCAGACAATCATTGTGACAACATATCCGTGCATGATTGGAAAAGTGCCTCTTTACAAGATGAGACGAATGTTGGATTGAAATGCAGATGAGAGTAACAGGAGCGTATACCAACTATCTGAGAATATAAGTCTACAAGACAATAACTTTAAGTGGTCTGTTTGGGATGGGAAAACTGGTTTTACTGTTAAATAATTAACGTTGATACTTCTACATTAAGACCACGTCATTCTAATGACGTTTTATTCAGGGTGGATTTTCAATGTTGCATTTCCTTTAAATTCTATATTTCAATGATAATAATTACAATATAATTTTGGTCTCAATCTATGTTTTACTGTATGCGTTTTCCCCTCTTTATTCCGTATTATTTGATGAAACTACTCGCAATCGTAGGTAAACTGCATTGCACTTCTCTTATCAACAATGATTTTTCTTTTCTCAGAATATTGCTTACCTAACTCTTTGCTTGGAACTAATACAGAACATTATGCATTCTACCTGACGATCGCGCCAAGACATGCTCGTTATGACTATTAAAATTGAATTTTATAACAACTATTTTCTATTATTGAAACTATCCACAGGTGATGCACTTTTTGATCAATTTATAATTTATATATATTTTTGCAATCGTTTCTCATTGAAACTTAACTGTATATCTCTAATACACAATAAGCTACGTGCTAAATGATTCACTTATTATACAAGTAGTTTACAAGCAACATTGTGTCAACATATCTGTGTTATGCAAGATAAAATACGGATAATTTAAGCTACTGAATATAATAACAACATAAAGAAACTCATAGAATAATTCGTTAGTTGAAAAATTCACTAATCATACTTCATTGTAATGTTTTGTCGTTTTGTGTTTTAGATAAATACGTTTTATGTTAAGTTCTTCGTATAAATTCTGTAAAATATTGACATAATCGCATTTTTGTGATCAAATAGCGCTCAGCCGTCAGAATTGTGCGTTACTCTTCCGTTCCTTTCCTTTGTGTTTGTAAACTCTTCCTTTAACTTATCAAGGTGTACAGTAAACCACTCCGACAGTGTACCCGTCCATGTAAACTTGTTTAAGGTGAATTTAAAAACAACTAAATGCTATGTTTACTTTCAAGGTGTGAAAGACAGTGTTCTGATGGTATAAGCATTCTTGTGTCGCCAAGAAAAGCTTATACAAATATGCGCAAAGAAGAGTAATTACAGTTTTTTTTCTATACAGCTGTACAAATATGATGCGACACGTATAAGGAAAAAACTGAATTTAATTTGTACATAAGTGTGAACAAATGTAAAATTGCAAAGCTACTTTGTTTGGGACTTCAAGAAGGATATTAATTAACTTACGTTGAAGAAATGTTTAAGAAGACGCATTTTTGGTGCAAACTACGGGACAAGTTTTCGTCCTGAAAGATACAAAACACAATCATGTAAATAAGGAAACCACGAAGATACAATATACGTATGACATAATTTTTTTTTTTTTTAACAAATGAACATTACAAATTCACACTTTGGTTGTTGGTTTGGCAATTTGTCTGCACATCTTTACCCTTAACTTGCTCAAAATAGGCCATTGAATTGGGAATGAATGTAGTTTCCCCTTCTTAAATAAATTCAATTCGAAAGCAGTATAAAAATCAGCATTAGAATAAGACAACACCAATTAATGCCGCAATTCATTATAGCTTTGCAAAATGGTATTGTCTGTAAGATGTAGCAACTTTGAATATTAATATATTTTACCAACGATAAAGTTATGGCTATAAGTCGTAAATTTTCATTTTTGCAACATTACACGTGGTTATGTTTGCAAATTCAAAATTCAAATGAAATCAATGTTTAACTGAATAGGTGAATTATTAGCACGGTAGAATTATGACATAATCATTACTACGTTGCTTATATGTGTGTCGTTTTACCTTCTAATCAAAACTACATTTTTAAAATGTCAGCACATTTGTAAATTCCATAATAAACTTAATTGTTTTGAAAGATGTGATAAACATTAATTTCAAGTTAAAAGGCGGTCATACATATTTTCAAAGATGCAAAAATATTTACCTTCAGTGTTAAGGAAAATTTAATGGATTTCAAAAAATAGTAAGTGCTTACCTTTAAATTGAACGAAAGTCTTACAGGTGTCAAAAGATGGGAAAATTCGTTTTCTTTAACATTTAGAACCTTGCTAGATATTATATCTGAGTTTATGACCTCTGTCAAGTTTTCTCTGTAATAATAAATGCAAAAATGCGGCAAATGTTTCAGAGTTTTTTTTACTGGTGTTTCACGTCACAACAGTGAGGGTCATCTGGTGACTTTTCCAGTTTTAAAGGTAGAGGGAGGTCTCATGCGTACACCTGGGTAGAGCCACCGATCTTCCGCTAGCTAGTATATATATATATTATTTAGTCCTGGTTGGAATTCGAACTCGCTGCGGTGAGGGATTAGTGATTACTAGTCAGAGACTATACCAACGGAAACCCCGCTCTTTTAAAATCTGGTGTGTTCAATCAATTGATAAGAAATGATGAACAAAAACACCGAATAAAGAATATAATATTATATTCAACGAACTTTTTTTCCATATTTATTATATCTTTCAATATGATTATACGTATATAAATATACATTTCAGTACGAGTTTTCATATGTCATTTATTGTATAATAACATACACTGGTAAATAGTTCATTGTATACAAGTATTCTTACAACACCCACTTACCTATAAATATCATTAGCCATATGTGTGCGTCTATTAAACATACAGAAAAAGTAACAAGAACACACAATAAAAAACCTCAAATGGGCGGATTTACATGTGACATAGACAATTGTATACTTGTTTTGGAATTCTACAAAGGACAAGTGAAATATAAATTGTATACACTACACTTTGATCAAATAGAACTTAATGACATGAACATATCAAATGTATTGCTTTTTATAAAAAATACAAAACTTACATCGGTAAATCTTTTATTAAAGCGTTTGTCTCTGACAGCAACTGCGACAAAGATGTGAACTTAGCATTGTATAAGTGGATGAATGGGTCTGAAAGATAAAACAAAAGACAAGTAAGTTAATGCTGATGATATCTTGTTGTATCTTATGTTGGTATCCATCTAGACCCAACCCACACATCCTGAGGTCACTATTCTTTTCCTTTGAAATATATGTGGTATAAAAGTTTTTGATGAAATCGAGAACGAAAAGTAACATATCTATTTTCAGACAGACATTGGAAAGTGGTGCATTTTTGGAAGACTATATTGGTTAACAATTGGAACAAAATTAATCCAAAAATAGTCGTGTTTATGGTTAGCCGACTAACCCCGAAGATTCTAACGGCAAAATCCAAAGTACAAAAACTATTTGGTGACGAACTGAACCTCCAAATTACGAAATGTATGTTTAGAAAAAAAAAACAGAATGAATGTTTTGCGACCTACCTACCCTATATTTTGGTCAGGTAGCCACAAACATGACTATTTTCCTTGCACATTTATCTAAGTGAATGTTTTTTGTTGGGGAAAAAAAGTTTATCAGAAATAATATAAAATCATGACATGTATGACATGTGTTAAATATTTCAAAGTTACCGCTAGTTTTCATCATCGCTGTTTTTAGGACGTCTGTCGGCAGTGCAAGTGAAGCATCGCCAAGCTGAAGTGATTCTAGGAAAGATGAGAAGTTCGTGGCCCGGTCCAAAACATGAACCGTGAACTCTGAAATAAATTAAAATTCCATTGTCACTGCAAAAAATTTGCATGTTTGAAAATACCATTTTGAAAAATGGATGTAAGTGTCTTACAACTCCAGCGCGTGTACTGCGTGTGCCTAATAATGGGATTTTTTTTCAGATCAAAATTCTTCAAAACAATAAAGGCAATCAAACAGAGTTTGTGTTTGAAATGCCCTTTAAATATCATGAAAAGCGAGCAAACAGAATAGTAATCGTACTCCATCCAAGCAGTTACGAATGTTAATCAAAATAAGACTTAGTCTTATTTCAAATGCTTAACTCGCAATGTCGAATTCGACTTGCAAAACCTAAGTTGTACAAATGCCAAGAATATAGTGCAAAAAATATAATACAAAATGTTGAAAATTACAATCGTCTTATAATATGCAATTAACGCCATAATTACGAAAAAGCTATCCTGTTGTTTAACATCAAGTGAGATTATTATAAATTGTTAGTAACAATGTATATAACGAATTAATGAGAATTGCTGTTATTATTTACCCACCCAAATTTTTCGTACGAAGGCCAATTCGGTTTTCTTTTGTTTCACTAGCAGAATGACCAATGTTGATATCTGATGTCTTGTCAGCAACATGTTTCGAAAGTTCTTCTAGGGAACCAAGTATTGAAGTTATCTGATTCTCTAGATATCCCTATTTTAAAAGATGCAAAGTTAACTGATCCTAGATAAAGGTCACGTGTCCTGATGTCAGGGATGGCGTTTAATCAAACTATCCGGTCTAGTAATGTAATGGTATTAACATAGCAAGAAGGACATTTTGTTTCAAAAGTAACATTGAGATAGATCTGGGTGCAACCGATGTTCCTATACTTAACAAAGACAATGGTGATAAAGGTGGTAATGAAATAGAAAATAACAGCGAGAGTTACTATAGTGATATAAAATTAATTACACCGGTCAATATCAAGGCGTAGAAATGATATCGTATAGCTAACAAATACTCGGCACCTTGATTAGTTATTTATGTGTGCTGTGTAAATGATATTGTATTCCACTGTATTGCAATTAATGATCCATTGAAAAACTTTCAATACTGGTAGTGGGACCATCCTCAACTTTTACAGTGGGTAGGTGGGTCAGCAACTCGTTTAACAGAATATGTTTGTAATGAAAACGAAAAGCTTCAATGAAGATCGAAAAAAATGTCAAAATCGCCAAAAATGTAAGGGTCGTTGGATTTTTGAATGTGTTGGTCGCATAACACCATGCAAACAATTAAATCAAGGATATCCTGGGCAACACTGCCGAGACAGACCCCCCCCCTAAAACAACGGCGCTAATGTTGCAAACATCTTCAATGAAACTTACTATAAGTGCTTTTTTATTCATAGCTATTAAAAGAATCAAACGCCATGTGATATTGTCGATATGTCTGGTAGAATTGATAAAATAGTGTAACCTTAGAAACACAGCGAAGCCTCCTGATCACCACATCGTAGCCAACTAGTCCAATCAGTGATGGAATAATCATATGGGATAGCGGTAAAATATTTAATCAAGTTCTCTATCTGGGTCGATTGCGAGATACTGAAATGCTATTAACATTACATAAGACGCCTTTAAGACTCTGTACTTCTATCTAAAGGGTCTGTAAAAGCCGCTCTGATAGGTATCAAAGCAGTGAACAACTGTTTGTTGGCATACCTGTTGCGTAAAACTCCAAACATCTGATGTCACTGGGTCAATCAAACTTGTAATTGCATTCCCAAAACCCTGAAATAACATACACGTTTAGTTTGATGTTCGTCTTCATGAACTTGTTCAAACGGATAGAAATAAAACTTGTTGTGGATATCATACATTTAAAGCCGTTTTTTTTTCGTGAAAATTTCGCTGCTGCTAAGGATATACTCAACTATATCTCTGTCTCGCACTTGTTGCTACAGGCATCGTTAAGTGCAGTTTGTGATTAATTCATTATCGGTAAAATATATAAATGAGCATTGAATTTCATGCAATAAATAACAGACATTAGGTGAAATATGTCGATGTTTTTTTGTTATTTTATGGCAAAATGGATAAAACACTAAATGCACTTTGTATAACTGTGATATAAAAACGGTGCTAGATTTTGGAGAAAATCTATCAATGCAGACGAAAGAATACACTAACGTACTTCTTAATTCTAGTCCCAACAAGAACGCCTATTTTAATGTGATTAACCTGATGGGGCTAAGTGTTAAGTGGGCGATATGATTATAGCCAATGTCCATGTGAAATATGACTTTGTTTTCAGTATTCGGACGATCTTAAAACTGGCCAGACACCTACATCTTATAACTGTATCTATCTACTAATCTACAATATACACACTATTCGAACTAATCATCAAGAACGTCGAGTGAATAAAGGTCAGGGCACTAAACCATGATTCCCGTCCCAAACGAACCTGGCACTCCCTCAAGCCAGCCGATACGTGTTTGTTTATAATTATTCAAAAACACACAGGTCATTTAAAACCACATCTAAGATTTTCCTACCAGTACTGGATAACTTAACAAGCTCATCTTTGATGAAATCGTGTGATATAAAAAATATACATCACGATGCATTTGCTGTTGCAACACGCGTGTACCGAAAAGGTTGTTAAGGCCTAAAAATAGGTTTGTTTCCGGTTACCCGACCGACGCATCTTATGCCTGCCGACTCAAACGTTTTTACGGCATCCAAATCGTAGTGCTATATTGTAATTTTCATAACAGTGTTGCCAATATCTGTAAAAAATGTAAAAGAAAAAAATCCCTACCTACCGACCAATATTTTTGGGCATGTAACCGGAAACAAACCTTTTTGTTTAGTCCTAAGCGAATATTAAACCGATAATAAATGTTTCATTACGTCAAGGTAAATGGATGTGCTTTTCTTCGCTTGTTATGATTCCTGCTTACCTCGTACCAATCCCTGTAGTGCTTCGTGTATCTTTTTTCATTTAACAAACTAAACGTTTTATCATGTTATCATGATGTTCAGTGATTAGTGGCTAATTGATCAAGTACGTGTAACTGATTGTTTGGCAAAACCAGAATGCGTGTTCGTCGTTATGATTAAGCAATGTACGTGGAACTGTTACACTTTTAAAAGCTTGAAATGCTACTAAGGGTTCATTCCTTTAAACTGAACATTTAAAACTGATAGTAACAGTGGTTAGTGCGCTAGACGTGTAACCCGGCGATCAGGGTTCAAATCTCAGTAGCGGCAGGACATACCCTTCTATGAAAATTTGACAAAAATGTCGATTTTCCTCCATATGTGGAAAAGTTACCGGCTCCTTGAGGAAGGGTAAGTTAGTATTAGTTCGTATACAGTCCAGGAAAACTGGTTAGGATTACTGGCTGCCGTATATCACTGAAAAAAGTGTTGAAAAATGGCGTTAAACCCAGTGAAAAAATATTATAAACAGTTACAGTCAAACCGAGCACCTGGTTAATAAAGGTCACTATGCCAACAACAACAATAACCTTCATGTAACACTCATTATTAACCGCTGAAAGCCAACTATGTATAAAAATGAAGGTCAACTGTGGATAAAAGATTTCATATTTGTTTTTTTCCCTTGGTGAACTCTGTTTAATTGTTTGACTGTATTGTTTATTATTATGATAGTGAATTCAGGGTACATTCATTTTGTTTCAGCAATTCAGAACCATGCAGAATATATGTAATATC
Source organism: Lutraria rhynchaena (assembly GCA_008271625.1). Taxonomy (NCBI): domain Eukaryota; kingdom Metazoa; phylum Mollusca; class Bivalvia; order Venerida; family Mactridae; genus Lutraria; species Lutraria rhynchaena. The sequence continues at coordinate 1,622,288 of VIBL01000012.1, read as the reverse complement.
TTAACATATTTAATAATGAAACATTTAACTAAATTAACAGATTAAATCATCTTTAAACAAACATCTGTGAAAAAAATGAAACTGAATTATTTAATAATTTCAGCATTGAAAGGTAAAGAACATAGGTTAGGGCAGGCACGATGCTGGCATAATACATATGTACGAACACTGTAAAAACTCGGTGCGTTTTTTATACTCCATCTATTTAGTGTAATTCAATTACATATATTATTTTGTTGATATCACGATTTTAAATGCTATTAGCTCATCAACTTTAATGGCTTAATCTATCGCTAAGTAACCAGTATTGGTATAAACAGCATTTATTATGAAACAGAGGTAAAATTAAAAATACACGAGAAAATGAGTCATTGTTTTATCGGCTCGTAAACCAATGAAAAAAAAAGAATAAACTTTATACAAGCATGATTCGAAGACTTTGGGTCATTGGGTAACATTTTTTGTGAGTTTATCCTGAGTCAGAAACAATTAACTTAAAATCTGATTTCGAAATGTTTTGAAATTATCACAGGCGCCTTACGCAATTAAGGATGGTGTGTTTAATGCATGTTATTGGTTTAGGAATTTTGAATTTATTCGACTCCATAAGTGTTGGAAATCTGGAATGAAATTCTTAAAGCCATGGTGCATGTTCTCAAAAATGTAATAGTTTCTTTAATGTAGGTTAGTGATGCAAATATTCGTACATTATATTAATTACAACAAAACCCATGTATTAGATTCAGAGCTATCAATCTCAAATGGTCGATGTTCAGGCCATCCTTAAAGAATGTTGGTTTGCAGTTACGCGGTCAGACCTTTAACGGTGGTTAGTATGTAGGCTTTTTCAGTAAGCTAATTTGTATTTTCTGTAAACGACAAGATAAAATGCAGACAAGAACTTTGTAGTTAAAATCGCCATTTTGGGGGTCAGTCACCTAACTGCAAACCAACATTTTTTAAGGATGGCCTAAGTACAAATATTTCATGTAAGCGTATTGTTGTTGATTTTTAAACACATTACGATTGATGGCGGAAAAGACCGCCTGGAATATGAGATTAGTAACAAACCTACTGAATTAAAATATTATCGATTTATTTTCGATGGGTTTTACGCCGTTTTCAATAATTTTCTGTTATATATGGTGGCCGGTTCACCAAACAAGTTTTTGGACTGTGTACTAAACAGTACTTACTTATCTTTCCGTAAGGAGCCGACAACTTCTCCTCATATAGAGGTAAATCGACATTGTGTCAAATTTTCATAGTAAGAGATTTGAACCCGGACCACACGCGCATGCACATGCACAAACACACACATCTCAAAGGTGGGTATGAGCTTAAGAAAGATATGCAAGGATGAAAGTACAATGCTATGAAAGATGATATGTACATCTGACGATAAAACATGAAATAGATGAACATTATTCAAGTATTTCTGTTTAATTAGATCAATCTTACTTTATTGGAATGTATCACAGTACTACAAAACCTCGATATTTTGTACATCTCTATGACTTAATGTTGGTTTTGATAATGAACTAATTACAATATTACACAAGTTGAACTGTAGATGCAGTTTTAAGTTTGAATGAATAAGGAAGTGTTCTTAATACTGAAGGGTCGTTGTAAGGAGATGTTCTTCATATTGAAGGGGTCCTTATAAGGAGGCGTTCTTCATATTGAAGGGGTCGCTAAGTGAGATTGATCTCTAGTTCATAGACATGGGTCATCTGGGCAATAAATAAACAAATAAATTCTAAATATATTCTGCTGTTCTAAGTGAGTTGTTTTAGTTCATATTGATACAATTATAACTATCTAACCACTGGAATAGTGAAATATGTAAATCACTGTACCACATGTTGTACACAAGTTATAAGACAACAGTTGCATCGAGTCTTAAAACACACACACACTATCATCATGTGCTTTATTTTTTTCACTAGGCTTAACGCTGTCTTCAACACTTTTTCAGTACTAACTTACCCTTCTACAAGGAGCCGGCAACTTCTCTACACATGGAGGAATATTGATATTTTTGTCAAATTTTTATAGAAAGGTATGGCCTGCCGCGACCAGGATTTGAACCACTTCAGTAATTCTCTTTCTGAATAAGTTTTTTTTATATTTCCTCTAAATTCTACTTGATTATAAGACTTCAATGTTAAAATTTGTATTTGCGTATCAATTGGTCGTCATATGGGGGTTTTGCTGTTTTTTCATCCTTTGATTTGCATAATAACAAATATAATTATTTATCCCTGGATACAAATTTCACTGATGATTATTTTGTAGGCTCCATTACCGATACATGGTAATGAGTATTCATTCTAGAGGCTGGTATATGTATAAATAATTAAATAGCTATGAAAAGCGTGGGTGGGTCACGTGGGCGGACATTCGTTAGGTGCTTTACATCAATTCATGATTCCTGGCCATAATTCAAGCTTGTTATTGGAATCAATCGACGCTAGATATGTAGGAGATAGATAAAAAATCTTTCGGAAGTATTACTCATACCTAAATGTTTTACATTACAACTTCCCTTCCCGAAATTAATTGGAATCCTTCATGATTCTTCGCAGGATGTGTGTATTATTGACATGAAAGTTCAACAAATACGTATTAACGTACATTATCTCATGATAGAATATTCTGGATGGATTAAACCACATGCCTTAAACTGTATTATTTATGAATAATAGAGCATTCTTGTATGTACGTATAATAAAACATTGTTGAGATTTAATCTATAAGTCTGTATCATATTAGTATTTAAACTAGTTTAGTTTTACGCATTCCAATTCTTTGATGTAAATTGCTGTAAGTTTCATTGTCACATGACCACTTCATCATTATGTCCCCAAATACTTGATTTCTGCTATTATCCCCCCAAGCATAGCATCGGTAGGTGGTTAAATCTGTTTCAATATTTTTTTTCGTTCTGAGTTATAGTTCATACGAAAATAAAAATATCAAAATAAGAAACTGGCCAAGACAATGAAGAGTTAGATGAAGATGCAGACAATGAATAGTTAGAAAAAATAAGGTCGGTCGGTTTAGTGGCCACCAGAAACTATTTTTCGCCCTATCATCAGTAGTCTCATCACCTCTGAGTCATCGTCCTAAGAATTATGACTAAAGAACTGTTAAATTTGAAGTAAGGATTTTGACCTCAAGGCCATTTCAGAGCTAAAAAAGGCATCACGCGGTGGTCCAAAACGTGAATTTATATAACTTCGAAAACTGTTATTATTTAACAAGTTACAATGTTAGTTCAATATCTATGTCGTATATATAACCTGTTATCACACAATAAGGCTTCTATTATACATAGCACACCTTACAGAGAATTGTGTCAATATATTAATTAAAAGCAAATACCTCACTATGATTTAGATATATATTCGTTTTATTAAATTCATTTATTATTATTACATTTATTAAATCTAGCTAAATATGCATTATTTATTATTGATTTCAAGCGTTTGGTAAAATCAATCGATGATTAATATCAGCGTGTGTTAAAAATGATAAAAATAATGACAGTGTCCGAGAGAAAACATATTATTAAATCGTTTTATGAAAAAAAAATCGAAAGATAAATAAACGTCCATTGAAAACAATGAGTAATTAATACCAGGGCTTGATAAAAAATAGCTGATGCCAAGAGTTTAATGATAAGCAATGATTGAAGTCAACGTTTGATAAAAGCACTAAGTCTAGTTAACATCGTTTGATAAAGATAAAATTCCGATCAGTATCACTGAACATAATAAAAGAAGTGATTTCATGATTTGTGAAAATAAACTAGATGTACCTGAATGAATAAAGCAAGCTTTATTAAAATGGGTCACACGTATAAAGCTCAAAAGCGGAAAAGGCAATTGAAAAAAGGGCCAGTTCACGGGAATTACAGAAAAACTGTACAGAATCGAAGTTTAGCATGGCTAAACGGTTTAAATGTAGCATGAACCCAGAAAAAGCATATTGTTACCTCTGTAATACTGCCAAGATTTGTAATGTCAGGGTTGACCTTTTGGACTAGAGTTGCTAATTTGTTGACAGTGATGCTGGCACTCGTCAGATCCCCAGCATAGAGCCGTTTGCGATTTTTATTAGTCACCGCTTCACCAATACCGGAAGTTATATTGTTTAATGCATCAGCTGTGACCTCCTCTGCTTCCGCTAGTTTGTCAGCGTCCACAGAGAAAGCATGGAACGTTGGACTTACGCATAAACTTAAATCAGGTTGAGTCCATTGTGCCTTGCCGTTAATTTCAAGACACTGACGTGTGGCTGTTCCTGAAATTAATAAAAAAATGCAACTGAATGAAATTGCAGGGAATAGATATCACCTCTCTTGTCTAAGCATTTTCTGGTTTTCCTTCTCTGTCTGCGGTAAAATTGATTCTATGATTGGTTTTGTTCTAAACGTATTTTGTCTTAGACATTGAGTCATTGAACTAACGAATACAATAAAACGCATCTTTCCAATGAGTATAATTAACAGAAATTTATCTGAAAATATTTACAGTTGTTCAATATAATTTTATTTGTGACGTTAACAAGCCTGTAGTCACACTCATATCACGATAGGAGTATGCAAGATCCCTGCACGAGTTCAATCAATTATTCATCATGTAATTTACATGGGAACCAATATTGGACCAAACAACGCGTAGTTCGGTTCTCTTTAATAGACTCCTTACATGCCAAAGGCTAAAGTAATGAATACATCTTTTACTTATTCATACATTGTTTGTCCAAATGCGAGGGCGTCCCATAAACTGTAGGGCATCAGGGCATAAGTGGACGATAGCATGGTATGTACTCCGGAGAAATCATTGACGATGAAATATGAATCAACTTACGTCCATTCTAAATAATTAATAGCCCACATTAAACATTTTGTCCAATTTGTTGGTGACTAGTCACCCAAATGTCATAGAAGTAGACAGAGTATTCAGTAATAGCCTAACATTATCAATTCAATGCCATCATCGTACGAGTGATGATTGAATAAGTAAAATAAATGAAGCTTCCGCCAATTAGGAAACAATTAATTTTCAATTTCTTCACTTTTTCGCTTTTAGTCACTTTTTCACTCACTATATGACAAACGCTTGAAATCAGAAGATAAGGGACAGTTATCTGTAAAAAATAGACGCATATTTAGATTGTCCAGGATTGTATCCTCAAGAAGAAACCTGATTGTATGTGTATAAAAAGAATCAGATAAGTGTCCGAACTTTAACCCCTCTTAATAAGTCAAATACAGTGGACCAGCGATCATCAACAGATATAACCTTCACCGAGTCAATAAATATATGTTTTAATTAGAGCTCTGTTAACTTGTATTATTTCTGACATAAAAACATCGCTCTATTAGTCGCTATTTATGTATTAAGATTATTTACATATCGTCTCAACAGCATGATTTATGTACTGAAGAAGAAAAGGAAGAAAAATGCATTTCAGAATGAATACTTTGTGTTTCATCCACGAAGCTGAACATCAATGAGTATGAGTAAGTCGTAGAATTTAACACCACCAATGACATATAAAACCAAAATAGTTCCGAAACTGCTAATCTCTTTTAACTTAATACATTATTTAAATCAGTGAATTCAATTATCCGGCCTTGTAAAAACAATGAGCGAAAGTATACATAGAACCGATCAATTAGCAATAACTAAATATGCGTACATAGAAAATTGACCGACAAAAAGCAACATGCTATTATCGTGTTAATAGCTTCTGAAAGATGGTTAAGACAGCCACTTTCCACAGTCTAAGGACATACGCAATCAGGATCAAATCTGGCGAGTGTCTAATTAAATTATCCGACATACAATATATGTAATTGTTATAAACGTGACGAGGTTTGAAGTGTTTGAAGATTTTGTTAAAAGAATGGTTCTTGAAATAAGACATCTAATACCACATTAAAGTGCAACCATGCAATATCCGGAGAGTTGATCACCTTCTAAAAGATGTAGTAATGTGTACGATACATTGAAACGTTTTCACTGGAGTTTAGCGACGCACCAATAGCCAGGGCCATTTGACGAATTTTTCTCACTTCAACAGTGAAGGAATGCCTCATGTGTGCGCTTGAACGGGACACCGACCTTCTGACTGGACTGCTTCTTCACACGTGATTTTTCTTGTCCCGGGTGGGAACACACGGTGGTAAGGTGATATTGAACACACGGTGGTAAGGTAATATTGAACACACGGTGGTATGGTAATATTGAACACACGGTGGTATGGTAATATTGAACACACGGTGGTATGGTGATATTGAACACACGGTGGTATGGTGATATTGAACACACGGTGGTAAGGTAATATTGAACACACGGTGGTATGGTAATATTGAACACACGGTGGTATGGTGATATTGATTACTAGTCAGAGACTATAACCACTCGACCACGGAGGCCCCAGGGATAGAGAACAACGTTGAAGTTAAACTCCAGACAGGGCGGGGTCATAATTCCAATATGTTTGAGCCACAAAGCAAATGCATACAGAAGATGAGTAAAGAAAAAAGACGGTGACAGTTTGAGGATACAACGTGGAGACTAGGAACACCAAATGCCTTTACAAATGGAACGGCTGGGCAGGAGAAACACGAACTGGTTTTGTTGGGGGTGAGGATAAATGATAACTACCTGGATTTTCCTCGGATTATTTCGGACTCTCGGACTATTAATGAAGTCATGAAATGGTGGGTACAAATGTTAAATAGATAATTACCGTTAGCATACGGACAAGGTTGAGTGTCGGAATTCCCCATCTTTGTGCTTTCCCAAGTAATTCTGCTCTGTGAGTATTTGTCGATGCCATGGGAACAATATGTACCATCTGTAAAATATAACGTCAAAATTTTCAAGCTCATTTCAGGGCGGATACAGGATTTTTGGTTGGGGAGGGGGCGTAAAGTCTGGATGTTTATGTATGATATGGACACAGTCAGCCCATAACTGACGATGTTTTGCCAGGTTTTAGAGATTAAACTTACAGATTTAAAATATTCATCAAATTCAGTATTAGAATTATTTATTGCATCTAATCATACAATACTGGGGTCTATAATAACAATAAATCAAATTAAGTGGAACACGGTGATAGTGAATTCCTTGGGCTCCGAAATATTTTTATATGTATTATACTTAATTATATAGATTATATAGGGAAAATGATCAATAAGTCACTATATCAGAATTTTTACTACATCCGAGTTCATTATAACCGTATTATACACTATTCTATTTCATAATTAACATTATATTTTACCATTTTCGAACTGGCACCTCTCTCCCCAGACGTTGGAAGGACATACACACTTCCCCAATGCGCTTTCGTCACAGTTGCCACCATTTTCACAAGTCACACCATAACACCACACCTTAGTTTGACAATTTAACCCAGTAAATCCACCAGGACACGTGCATTTATAATTTGTGCCCGTTGGTATGCACGTGCCACCGTTCTTGCACGGACTTTCAAGGCATGGATCAAGATCCTCGCAGAAATAGGCATCCTTGAGTGTCGTGCAGTGGTTGTCGGATGACATGCATTCGGACGGCTTACACTCTTGTTTCTCAGAACACAGAAAACAAGGATAATCGGGATCTGAAAAATGTCCATAAAACATAACTTAAAATATGAGGAAATAAAAGAAATAAATTCACTAAAAAAATCACATAAAATTAAAGTTGCTAATTTTTCGGGTTTTATGCCCGTTTCAGTGGTATTTTAGTTAAAAACCTGCATACAAAAAAATATCCAGCCCCCCCCCCAAAAAAAAAAATTTACTAACCCCGTCCTTAGCAAGTAACTGACGATTTTTTAATCACTCGGATTAAAGTCGGAGAACAAATGCAATGTCTACAACCGAATAGTAATACAGCATTTTAACAACCTGTCAACATTGACATGTTCCGTAAGACACCAGCAATACTGTAGCCAGACCCATATTTGAACCGAGGCAAACTAGGATGGTCCGGGCACATGCTGTCCCGATTTTTTTACTAAAACCTGCCATTCCCCCATTACCTGTCCAAATTTTAACCGAGGCGTGCCTCGGTGTAACCACGGCAGTATACCAGAACATTTATATACGTGTATTATATGTAAAGACATAACATTCAAAAAATCGATTGAACGTAGGATTGCCTACTGAATAGTTCAGAGTAAGTTTGAAGACGAATGGCCCTCCGTCACAATGTGACAGAACAAAATACAACACAAGTCACTCCATACCCCTAGGTTTGATTCAAATATCACCAAAGGTTGCTGTTACTTGTGCGTTAAATATGATCCGAGGTCATTAACAGACAGCCAGACCAAAAGGTCGAAAATAGTGGCAATCACAAATACACATAAAAAAAAAGCAATGAAGGATAGATGTTACGATGTTTCAACTCACATTTATATTGGATTGCGAACGTTTGGTCATTTGGGCTGTTTTCATGAGTGTATTCAATATGTAACGAACTGTTGATCGCATTCTTGTGGATGAAATAGTTCAGTGTTATGGATGGTTCTGTTCCTCTACACATTGTAGGTGGCGCTCCGAGTATACCACTGATCTGGAAGTAGAGGACGTCATAAATTTGTACAAAACCACGGTCAATATCATGATTAATTCAAAGTCCATTTAAGTATAAAAAATGATTTTAATGTATATCTTCGAAAAGCAATTTGTAACGGCTTCAATGACTTGCATATACGATGACGGGCAGATTTCATGTCTCGACGTTTAGGAACTGTGTATGAGAAAATCCATTCAAACTGGGTGGCAAAAATTCGCATGTTCATGTACTACACATACTAATCTGGTTTTAATAACATTTATCGGTATTTAAGTTAGGATTTACAATATTATCTTAGTAACACATTCAGTGCTCATGTCAACACATTTTAAAGAAATATATAGTCAGTCAAATGTCTTATTTCTACCTGCCCACACACAGTCGTCAATCAAAGTCAAGAACATCGTGAGAGGATGTCACTTTACCATCGCTTAGTAAAAATTTACCAATCAACACCTTCGTCTGTAGTTTTAAAACTGAGTTTGCAGGCAAGGGACATGTTTCATAGACTTAGCTAAGATGACAGGTTTAACTTAAAGTCCAGCAAAAATATTTCAACTTATTGATTGTTTCTGTAATATACTGTTTAAGACAGATATTTGAACTATATGCTATTTGCAAGAAGTTAAAAAAAAACGCTATCCAAGTTAAGGTCTATAAAAAGGGACCCTGACCGGGGGATACAATCAGAATTTTGCACTTTTGTACTGTTCTTTAACTTCACTTATTCTAATCATAATTCATGCAATCCTGTTTAAAACTACGAAGAAATATGTGTATATAGCTTGAAATGAGCAACCCACAAGAATGACATAATGCGGTAATGCGGGGGCTCCTTGATCGAGCAGATATAGTCTCCGACTTGTAATCAATAGCTCCTCATCGCCTTAAGTTCAAGTCCCAACCGGACGTAGACGAAGTTCACATGTGAGGAAGCTCATTAGCTTACGAAAGGCCGGGGTCTTCCTCCAACGTTAAAGCTGAAAAAGTTCCAAATGACCCTGGCTGTTGGTGCGACGTGAGAACACCCCAGACATAGAGACCATTATGCATTGTGCACGTTAGGTTGAGCTAATAATATCAGCCACCTTCATTTATTATTGTTCGTTTGTAGTACATTCTGGGTTTTAACACAAACTTGCTATTTGAAGTAGATGACATCATTTCGTTTGGCCAAATCATGGTTTACTACTTCAAAGTCTTAAGATATTTAGGTATTGTGATATTCAGTAATGTATTTATCTAAGTAAAAAATATGTTTCTAACACACGTTTGTATTTATTTTTGTTTATAATACTAAATCTATAATCCTTAAACAATTTTGAAATGATGTTTACCTTTACACGGTCGGTGTGGTCGCAGGTCGCAGGACCTTTACCATTTTTGTCATCAATTGAAAGTGTAAAGTTAATAAAAGTCAACTGGATTCTGACCTCCCCGTCGATGTTAGTAATATTAACGGGGAAAGGAATTGTCCAGTTCCTGGGGCGACTGTCGTAAAAGCATTTCTCTCGAATTGAAATGGTACCACTCCAAGGTTCAAGATCCTCCGTGGCCGCGCATTGACCGCGTCCTCTACTTTCCTCATTTCCTGAAATACGAGCATTTCTGTGTTAAATTGTTGCTGGCTACTTATGGATAATAATATAACATCAAAGGATTTCATATAATACAGGATCTACGTGGTAATGGATAGCGAAATACAGTAAAACATGTGTTTGTGGCCACCTCCGAATGTAGACCACCCTGTGGATAAAGACAATTCTTGAAGAAAACATCACTGTATATTTAGAACAAGCGGACCTCCGAATAAAAGTCAATAAAGACCACATTTTGTCTTTCTCAAGGATGGCCCTTGTTCACAGGTTTGACTGTATTTGTATTATAACATCATCAATGACAATAAACACAAAAAACACCACAAAAAAAAAACAAAATAAAAACTTCGATTCGACAATTTTTGAAAAGCAACTCTTAAGAGAGAAAAAATGACTTTAAAACAATACATGTATAAATGCTTGTTCAGATCATAATTATGAATTCGGATTCACTCAAACTACTGCCGAAGTGCACTTTCATTGACGACTAATATACGGGTTTGTCATGTGTAATATATTCTTTATACAGTAGAACACGGTTATAGTACGAATTACTTTTGGCCATATTTCGTTGTATTCATATTTCATTTATATACAACGGATTGTCTAGATATAGTGATTGTTTAAAAAAAACGTTAGACATCAGGTCATTCCTTGTAGAGATAGAATCCTATTTTACATTGGCTATTTTAAGACACCGATTAGACGCTTCGTGCAAACACATTGCTGGCGCATTTTGAAACACATGCAGTTTATTATAAACAGGCATACGAAATTTTTGGCTGTCCATTGGAACACCCTGGCTGATGGTTGTTTGGTCGATAAGTCGGTAAGTTGTTCGGTCGTGCGGTCTGTAACCATATTGCGGGGGGGTTTAATCACCATGCAGTGATAGGTCTATTTTATATTAATACAATCTCCTCTAAAATGCTGTGTTTTTCAAGAAATATCCGACTTGTTTATATTTGAGTTAACTTGTAATTTTTCAAGAAGTAATCCCTATTTAATTAGTAGGTCACCCGCAGTTTCTCCCTTTTCATATGGTATATCACGCTTGGTTAATATTCTACTGATGTGATAATAAGTTTTTCCCAGTTTTACATTGCGGCCAAACTGTCATACGAATACTAAATTGAATATTCATGCTGCGCTGTGAATGTCCGGTTGTTGCTAGCAAGATAATTACGAGTTTAAAAGCAAACATCTTTACATTAAATATCAAGTCATATACGAGTATTACAATGTTATTTTTCTTGTGTATTGTACGATGTATCCTCGCCAGATTGGCCCCCCTCTTGAGCAACAACCTCCCTTCAACAACAGTATGGTTTTCTGACTGTACGATTTTTTAACAATTAATTTAATCCCTCTAGAACAACAACCTCTCAACAACAACATAATTTTGCTTCTCCCAAAGGATCTTGCTTTGGAGAGGTTGAGTTTGCATTGTAATAATTTTGTAAATTGTTATGAAGACAAAACATTTTAGGTCATGTAATGCCTTATTCAAGTAAATGATGTCAACTGAATGTTTTATCATTACGTAGAATCTTAACTAGGTTGGTGTTAACCCAAACGATTATGACACTAAAACTGGATTCTATTTGCATTGACTTTCCATCAGAGCAAATGTCGAATTAAATTTAATTATCTTGATTGGTTGGATAAATAATTCTACTGTAACACATGAACGAATTACACAAGACATCGTTAAGCCGCATGTCCATCGATAGTATGAATTACAGGTGACTTGAATCAAATTAGAAATTCAACATTGATGTCGTCGTCAAAAAAGTCACATGATTTATGTACAAGTTTGTAACCTACCTTGTGATTGGCTGATATAAGGCAGTAACAGTAGAACATATAACACGAATAAGATCGGAGCTGCTCTCAACATCGTTGCTGAAACTGAAAACAAGATACCCATGTCAAGAAAAATCACACCATGAGGGTCATTCTAATACATGTAAATTAACGGAATGGTCGAGGACGAAACGAATGTGCTTTAATGGGTTTTATTTCACGTCGATGGCAATTCTTTGCGTGCTTGTTTTTTTATTGCTAAAGTTACAGGAAACGCATCTATTTTTTACTATGTTTATCTTGCCTAATGTTGACTACTCCGAGCTTACCTCTCCAATTTTCAGGGAATTTTCAGGGAATTTTACAACTCCTTAATTTGCTTCAAACGTTTGGTACTACACTACTCTCATCATTGAGTCGAATTACTGAAATAATTAGGCCAGTAAAATGTCATGTTTTGGGTTACTTCACCAAAATAGATTATGGTAAAGAGCTCTATTCTCTACTATTCTCTTCTACCAATTTCGAGAGAAAATGAAGTACGACACATCGCTAAATATTTTCGTACTTTGGATTTTTAGATAGAAACCTTACCGTAAACACGACCGATTATTCTTGCCTAGTCATAATAATATAGTCATTTGTTCGCGATTCTCTAGCATGTAATTTTACGAGATTATTTTTAGTGTCTTCTTAATTGATTATGCGTCAGGGTGACTGTAACTTTTTATCATTTCCCGTATTTGTTTTAAAATGCGAGATTGCAAAAGAATGTACATCTGTACATGCATTTAGATTTGTATAACCATGATCAGCTTTTGAGTCTTATTTACGACGCAACTGAATGAAAACGCAGAATAGAATCAAATAATGTCAATAATGTTTACAAAGTGAATAATGTAATGTATCAATGAAGTCTATTTTAGTATGTAATTATAATAAAAAATAATTGGACTCATTCAGGACCATGAACATTCAACTTCAGAAGGAAACCAAGGTTTTATAGTGGCATCTAACCTTTTCAGCCTCTGCGTTACCATATGTTCCAAAATAACGAGAAATGAAGTATTTTGAAAACGCTTTATGGGGCTTCTTTTATATGCAAAAGCGCCACCTAATAAATTAACGCGCCATTTGTCGCTTATTACATGCGAGCGAAATGACTTAGGTCTTTAACATTTGGACTTGATTGACGTGCAAGTAATTTTCAGAAGACGGTCCCACTTTAATGAACATATTGCGTGACTTATAGGTTTTATTTGATTAATAAACGTAGGTGTGGGGACAATAAAATAGCTTCAATCTGCATGATATCAAGAACTGTGATTACAAAAAAATGGAACCAAATGTGGAGTGATAATACATGATTTAGTCTGAAGTGACGAACGAACGAACGAACGAACGAACGAACGAACGGACGGACGGACGGACGGACGGACGGACGGACGGACGAACGAACGAACGAACGAACGAACGAATGAACGTACGTACCAAACGAATGAGCAAACGAAGATGTATTAACTGAGGAATATTTGTTTCGTTTTGACAAGTTTGTAAACCCCGTAACCCTATATTTTATTGATGTGTAAGTGGCGTCACGATGAGCATCTGTACACTCTGTACACTCGATTTCCACTCCCTTTAGTACCCCGTTTTTTAAAGATTTGAAATTTTACTCCATTTGAATTCACGAATGTATGGTATTTTTGAAAACTTCATACATCATTCGACATTAGCTTCGGTACACGTTCTCGGAAAAAACACACTAATCTTCGCTTAAATTCGCGCGCGTGTTTTTTTCCATATCGTCACGTGATACGATCACTGCGAAATTCGTGGATTTTAAATATAGCATATTATATAAAACAGTGTGTTCCAAAATAAACACACTTCATGTGGATGTCTATTATAAGACTGCCAAATTTAAATAATTAGCATAGTTTAATCGGTTTGATAAAGCTCTGGTTTATTTCTGTACTTTAGTTTTGACCCAGTTTCACATTTCTGGAAATAATTACAAAACAGCAGCTTGGTGTATAATTAATGTACTGAAATAAGTCTTCATGTTACTTCCCATGAAAATTAGGTTCTAATTAGCATTAAAAGAACGACACAAAATTTTATATTATCAATAAGACATGACTCTGATATATTTATCTCTCATTTTTTATCTACAGTCAAACCAGTGTTTATGGCCATCTCCGAATAAAGATCGGCCTGTGAATAAAGGCCATTCTTAAAAAATAACATCACTGACTATTTAAAACAAATGACCTCCGAATGAATGCCATCTGTAGATAAGGGCCAGAATTTGTATTTCCCAAAGTGGCTTGATCACAGGTTTGATTGTAATTTTAAGAGTAACTATTTATCTAATGCATCATTCCTTATTTTCGATAAGATGAGGGCATGTAAGTTTGGTTCATTAATTTTATTAACGTTCTATAACTTAGGACTTATGTTTTGTTTTATTGATTAACGTATAATGGACAAATAACATGAACTGAATGAATTCCTTTGTCCTTTGTTCCAAATACAGGTACACAAATAATGCTTAAATCAAATTCTATCATCCTGTATATGTTAAATCATGTTGTAAGCCCATGGTTATTGAATTATTGGTATATATAACATAAAAAATGTACCCGTATGAGTATGAAATAATTTAATTTAAATAGAAGCAATTTTCTGTTCTGTTGTAGTTTATCATCGCGTATAACCCGTTCTAACGACTTTTTCCAGAGTTACAATTTGTTATTTCCAACAATATGGCTAAATAAGAATAACAATAATGAAATCATCGGAATTACTTGTAGTTTGTTTTCGATAAACGACTTAACACTTTCCCTATGACCAGACATTCGTAAAATAAAATGAGACAAAATGGAAATATTGGCCTTAACTCTCTGTACCTCTTTGGTAACTTAACTTCGATTTGTTTAAGTTTCTGAAACATAATATTAATCTACACCTGATTTAAGTTAATACTCGCAGTTAATTAATAAATAAAGTTGTTCACCAATAATTGTTATAATACTTAACACACTCTAACATATCCCATGAGACTTATGGATGTCATGCAGTTGTTAAATAGATGATATATGGAGCACGTTTTGATTAATTGATTTAAACATTTATTTCCCACCATAGCACCATAGTTTCAGGTAAAACAATCCAAAATATTAATCTGTCCGGATAGATTTGTTATAACACTGGAATGAGATACAGCGAGAGCGATGGGGAGAAAGTGGGGGTGGCAATGTGAGCGGGGGGTAGAGGGAGATAGGGTGGGGAACCCGTGTATAGTTTATAATTTATTGTTACACTCATCACATATAATGTTATGACAAGAGGTATAAAATTTATACTATAAATACATTATAAAGCAATATTAAAAGTGCACCAGACTGTATGTGTTGATATAATAAAAATATGATGGTAATACTTGTAACAAATGGTAAATTACAAAGTAAATACATATGTATATAAATTGACAACTGTTAATCAATAGTGAAGGCGGGTGAATGTGGAGGAGAGCTAGAAAACTAGAAAGGGAGTGAGGGAAAAAGATGGGACGGAGAGCGAGCACAGAAAACTACTAACCAGCGACATGGATTAAAATAGAAGATGACGCATAATATCTGTCATTTATTAAAAAGTAAGTTAAGGCTTAAGGTTTAATCTTATACGGCTATCAAATGTGAGTTTTGTAACCGAGGTTGACTTGTGACATATTTGTTCTCGGCAGCCTTGTGACTTTTACCTTGTTAAAAAGTCATTTGGCTCGTTAGAACGCAGTAGCGGAGTGTCTTCGCGGTATGCTGGTATCTGCCACGAGTGTCGTTGTCTCATATGATTAACGACATCGTACAAAATCTACACAACGCTAAAATGTTAGCTAGACTTTTATGGTGCGAAAATGAACTTTTAAGCTGGGTTATTTTTCACTTGATTTTCAATCGTTTGATTTCATTTGGACATAAAGCTAACGCAGACATCGAATTTGAACTTGTGATAATAAAAGCGTACGCAAGTTTGCTTTGTTGGCGTATGTTATAAATCGCAAATATTCATCATCATAGCCTATTGTGTTAGACCAGGGAAACTCTACTATTTTAAGCCAATAATAGATATTTAACATGATTTCACTGATACCACTAAAATATTGGGTCGGTAGGTCGGTAAAACTTTTTTTTCAAATATGTATTGCAAGTTTTGAGATGTATTTCATATTAAAATCGAACAGACAAGAAATAAATTGACCAAGTCTGAAAAAAGGACCGGCCAAGAAAATAGGGATGGTCAAGAAAAAGGTCGGCTAAGAAAAAAGTAGGATCGGTCTGGTTGTTGGAAATCAGGAGGTTTTTTATACCAGAACAAAACATACAACGGACCTTTATGAAATCAGTAGTTTACTTCAACATTGTATAATAAAATCAAGAGGTCTATGAACGTAAATCAGAGAATCATAGAAGCTGTTTTGTCGAAAATTTTCAAAGGTCAAAGGTCATTTGATTATAATATACAAACATAAACGTATCAGAATTATGTCGATGAAATAATTATGTATTCTGTAGACGTATTTCAATTTTAATACGGAATAACGAGGAATCAGTAGAACACAATGTTCGTTCCTTCGATAAAACAATGTTTTGATGTTTATATTCGCGTCAATCCGAAGCAAAATCATCTTTAGAAATTTGCTAAAACAACTTAAATTATTTTGATGATAAAATATCATTAAAACGGAACAGCGTCGTTGTTAAGTGCTAAAACTAGTCACAAACCTACATGAATCATAATAAAAGTACAGTTATCGCGTATATTTGCCATATTATGCGTATCAAGAAACAATTTTAATTAGTTTAACATAATAATCTAGTATCGCCCGAATTTTTGTATCATAAATACTCAAATAGTTAGCGTACCTGACCCTAAAACCTAGTAAAATTAATATGCCAGGCGCGTTGCCAAGTGATGTTTATAAGAAATATTCCCTATAAATATGACATTTATTAGGCATGATATAATTACCTGCTATGTGTAGCATGTTCTTATATCATTTCTCAAAATACCAGTATTATGAATACCAACAAAAAATATCCAAAACTAATTTTATGTAAATATTTCTTAACCTAAATCAGCGGGGAAAAACACACGTTTACTGATATTCCGAACTTTATCAAAGTGTTTCGTCTATTCTTAGTTCAATATTTGTTATTATCAAAATAATATCATTCAGCCTATGATATAATGTCGTTTTAGAAAACCAAATTGCAAACGACAGCTGGTACAATGCTGAATATACTTGTTTATAAAGTTATCTAAAGAAATTATTTGTATTGTAAGCCCATTAAACGGAAAGTCGTTCAAACGAATTCGATGCAAGAGGGCAACATCTTTTTATACATCGATGTGTAAAAGACTCGTTTCTTTTCGTCTCTCTAGTAAGAAATACGTGTCATGTGTCTATTTTTATATGCACCACTATTAAGTCATCGTCTTACATTTGCAAAAGTCAAATTTCTTGTCCAGTGTCCAAGGTTATAAAAATGAGATTGGTTTCCAATCTCAAATATCAATTTTGTATTCAATATTCTCAAATTGATTATAAGATTATATTGCTGTTAAAATAAAAAATACATATACATGTACAAATCAACTGATGCTTGAAAATACAGTAAAACCTCAATAATGATACTATCTTCGGGACCCGAAAAATCGGCCGTGATGAGTTGGTCTCATTTTTGTTGAAACCGGTTCGAAAATAAGAGGTCGTTATCAGTAGGTGGTCGTAATATTGAGGTGGTCGCTTTTTGAGGTTTTACTGTGTTAAAAATATATTAACCTCCTCCTCCTGTTGCAAAGAATCAACTTGGTCTGATATAGCTTAAGAATAAAAACGAGATTTGAACAAAGATTCAGCTCTATCAAAAATGCACAGCAGTTTAATAATTTAATACATGTACGCAAATAGTCAAATTGAAGAAACAATATCTACTGATGACAATATATATTCATTTGATAAGGTCCACTGTTTTATTAAAGACATTCGAAAAAATGCGTTCGAAAAAATAACAATATATGCGCCTTAACGAAATTAAACGGAGATAATTTTGTCTATTCAAAAGCGCGTATTAATTCTCTATGCGTTGAATCTTTTGGTTAACTAGCAAACATTTCAATCCACACAGGTACTATTGGAGCGACCGAAAACGAATGAAAATAACTAGTGTTATCTCTACACTTCATACAATGAGCCCTCACTGCCTCTTAGTATTGTGTACTTGCTAGGGATATTCAAATTGTTTTATAAAACATAATATATAAATGGTGGTCTGTTCTATGGTGTTATAACGATTAATTATTGCCACGTTGAAAAGGCCGCGACCATGGTCCAGTGGTTAGAGCGCTAGTCTTGTAACCCGGCGATCCGAGTTCAAATCGCGGCAGGTCATACCCTTCTATGAAAATTTGTCAAAAATTTCGATTTTCGTCCTTATGTGGAAAAGTAAGTTAGTACTAGTTAGTATACTATGAAAATGGTTAGATGAACCGGCCGCCGTATATAACTGAAAAATTGTTGGAAAACGTGTTAAACCCAGTGACAATGAACAGGTCCAAAACTTTAATAACCCAGAAAATGCTATAAATGTCAGTCAGAATGTGTAAGAAGAAAAAGAATCAGTCCTTTTTTGTTACTTAAGACTTTGAAGAATACCGCTAAAATATGTTAACACTTCTTGTATAAATATTAACAGGAAAATACTACATAAATTTGAGAAAAAATGCTTTTTTAGAAAATGCTCTTCCCTTACACTCCCCAGCCAAAAAATAAAAGGATAGTCTCCAAATTAACGTTTTTTTCCATAGCTAGCCGCTCCTTCATGTTGTTAAAGAAAATAAAAGTAAAATCAAGTCTTGTGTTTGATCGGTATGCTGTCTGTATATACTACAGCAAATTATTTGAAAAAAAACATGGTAACTGCAAAATGTTAGTTTCCCATATGCTTATATTGAGAATACCGCATACTTTGTCAGATTGGGGGGGGGGCTCCGTGGTCGAGTGGTTATGGTCTCTGACTTGTAATCAATACCCCAACGCTGTTAGTTCGAATCCCTACCGGGATAAATACATGTGGGAGCTGTTCGGTTAGCTGACGGAAATTGGTGGAGTCTTCCTCCACCGCTGAAGCCGAACAGTTACCAAATGACACTGGCTGTTGGCGCGACTTTAAACCATATAAAAAATAAAAATTATGCACGGACTTTTAAACTAATAATTATCTACGAACTTTTAAACTAATAATAAATTATATACTAATTATCTACTGACTTTTAAACTAATAATCTACGGAGTTTCAAACTAATTATCTACAGACTTTTAAACTAATTATCTACAGACTTTTAAACTAATTATCTACAGACTTTTAAACTAATTATCTACTGACTTTTAAACTAATTATCTACTGACTTTTAAACTACTTATCTACTGACTTTTAAACTAATTATCTACTGACTTTTAAACTAATTATCTACTGACTTTTAAACTAATTATCTACTGACTTTTAAACTAATTATCTACAGACTTTTAAACTACTTATCTACAGACTTTTAAACTTATTATTATTTTAAACTAATCATCTATGAACTTTTAAACTAATTATCTACGGATTTTTAAACTACTGATCTACGAACTTTTAAACTAATTATCTACAGACTTTTAAACTTGTAATTATTTTAAACTTAATATCTACGGACTTTTAAACTAATAATCTACGCATTACTGCGAACCGACACTTTTTTAAAGATAGCTTAATACAATATTTATGATTGATTATTTAGTACAAACATAAAATTCAGTGGCATAACGTACACTCTATCCTAATCCTCTTCATGCTGTAAATATCATCAAACAAGTGATATTTATTTGTTAATTCTATTCTTTGTGGAAGGATACACAAATGATTGTTTGAATAATTCATTCATTCATTAATAAAATATGCAATACTTAGAATTATACTATCAATAAATATTATAATAAATTAGGTAAGCTATTGTGTATTATTGTAAAAAAATGATACACTGCATTTTGCATACTAATTTGCATAACCTTGAGTGGTTATAGTGTTTGACTAGTAATCACTAACTCCTTACTGTTGTGAGTTCGAATCCCACCTGGGCTAAAATTTTACATGTGAGGAAGCTGCCAATTTAGCCTATAGAAGGTCGGTGGTTCTACCCAAATGTAGGCTTGGGTCCTGAATTCACCGTTACTTGTACAAAAGTCGTCGAGTGTTGTGCTAAACTAAACCCAGGAAAAACGAACATAACTACATAATCTTACCTATTTTGAAATAAAAATAAAATGTTTCATGAGACAATTACTGAAATTGTATTTTGAATTAATAATACATGTATTATATAGTATTGTATCTGCTGCACTTCTTTAGGGCCCGTCTCGCCAGTTGTACTTAAATATAGAATTCAACAACAAAATAATGAGAAAATTACTGAAAACTGTATCAATAAGTGCTCCAAGTTATCCATTTGTTATACTTTTACATGCTCATATGCCAAACCGTTTATTAACGTTAAGTTTTAGTGGCTCCTTTTTTCCCGATTATCTCCGTAAATTCATCAGTCGAGCTTCAGCAAGCATTCGTTTGTACTAGGAAGGAAGCGGAAATGTATTCAAAATATCGATAAGTATATTTTCAATCGCACTTAGCGTAAAAAACAGGACAAAACGAGTATTGATAAGTAAAATACGTATTAAGATAGATAACAAAGAGCAATATATCAGATGATTTTGTACACAAGTTAGAACACCTAACACCTGCTTTGAGTGAAGCAAATCCTGCGGTAATAACGTGCTAGTGCGAGTTGAATGGGAATCTTATATCGGACCGTGTTCTCTCTGTTTAAGTGCAGATAGGTCAGTCTCGTGCATTAGCAGTACATTTAATGAAGTGCTGTTGGTGCGCCTATATTACAGATTTATTTCTTAGATTACAGTACAGGCGTCTGTGTACGAGTATTCGTGTGAACACGTGCCTCACTCGTTGTATCAATTTTCATAATAAATTACATGCTTAAAGGTACACCATGTCAGGTATGATTTAATTTTAGATTTCGGGGAACCCTTTTCATTTTTTTTTGTTTATAACAAATAATAAAGTCAGGCTGTTCCAATGAGCCACATGCATTTTACTGACGACTCGTTGTTAGGTTTTCAGACATACTGATCATTAGCCGCAAGAAAGAACTATGTTTGAAAATTTTGGTCTTACCATTTTAAACTTTCATTTAAATAGAGATTCAAGATTTTCACTGATAAAATAGTACCTACGGACGTCTGTAGGCAGTTACGTGATAGACAAATATAAAAATCACCCGACCCCAAGAAATAGCGATATTTTAATGCTTTTAACATTTTGTTTCCAGTACAGGCATACAATGTTAGTCTGAAATATTCCTGCCTACCTAAACATTGTTAAAAGTTTGGGTCACGGAACCTAAAACAAAGTATCATTTATGGATATAAGTAATTATTTAACTGGCGTGACTTTATTACTTACCTTTAAACAATAGCTGATGTGCTGTAGTCAAATCTAAAACATCGTATAGAAGGCAACATGTTTGTAAAAATGTCAGATCCTCGTAGTGAATTAACTACACATTGATATTGTCATGAAATTATAACCAGATGTGACTAGTTTATTTTTGTTTTTTAAGTTAATCAACGGATGCTATTTATATACCGAATAAATCCAGGCTTTCACCTTACGCAAGCTGTATTCTAGTTTTTTTATAGGATACTAGTCCGTAAAATTTGTACTCGGAATAATTTATAACCACATCAAATATATGTTTATATCATAAGTTACTTAATAGAACATTAAAAACCATGTTTTACGAAATACATTATTATCTGAACTTTGTTTTTATCACGCGCGAAACTATCACTCAATTAACGCGAATTAACCTGTTAAACGTAATAGGATAATTAAATGAATTAATAAAATAAAAAAGAGCAAATTTATAACAGGAGCAAAGAAATGAGCAGTTTTGTTTTTCTTCTTAAAATTTCATCGTTGTCGAAAAAACTCGTGTTTCCGGGATTGTTTTTAACAATGAATTAAAATTTATTTTAGCTAAAGGTATGCATTTTGCGCTATACACAATGTCAAGGAAGATTTAATTTAAATGGTGGCGGATAATTACTTACAAATAATTTTATATCAGAAATATAGACAGAAGACAGTAAAATAATAATAACAACAATATTTTCATCAGTCAAAAAAGAGTAGTTGTGCGATATTTAGATAACTAAAAGAACTGAATATCAAGAAAAAACGTCCCAACAGAAAAATTCATACTTCACAAAATGTAACCTACATCAAAACCCATCAAACTAGAACCAATCCGATACACATGCTTTGTTACATTTTAATATTTCAGCGTTCTTAATTTCACATTTCTTTTGCAAATTGTATAAAAAGCAATCAACAAAATGATAAAAAAAACAATCATAATAAAAATAACATATCATGATTGTGCTTCTCGAGCAAACAATGTTTACAATCTTCATCGTGTTATCATTTGTTTATCTCATATTTGCTATTAAACAATAGCAACAAATTTGTTATTATAACTTTGTTTTAACGTAATAATATATTTTTACCTCTACCTGTACATAGAAAGGTACAAAATTCGGGATCAAATCATGATCACTGAGAGAAGAACCGCCTTAGAACGATCAGCAACAGAGATATAGGGTCGGGGGAGGGGGCAGGGTAAACAGATTAGACGGGTTCATCCTCATATTTACCTTTGGGGAACCATTAATTAACATTAGACACCTCATATCAATATTGTATTCGTTTTTATAGGAACAAATTCACCAGAATCAGCACAACATTCTCGTCTTATTTTAATGTTCTGTATTTGATATAATTATGACATAAAT
The DNA here is from genome assembly GCA_008271625.1 of Lutraria rhynchaena. Taxonomy (NCBI): domain Eukaryota; kingdom Metazoa; phylum Mollusca; class Bivalvia; order Venerida; family Mactridae; genus Lutraria; species Lutraria rhynchaena. Next base: position 1,599,303 of record VIBL01000012.1, on the reverse strand, counting down.
CAATAAGTTTCTCAAACTTTGTGGTTAAATATAATGTGATACTATGCCTGGTATTAATTTAATGTGTATAATACTATATCATCTGACATGTTAACGCCGTAGTAGTAGGTACAAGCGTGTCAATAAAGATGAATCATCATGAGTTTCAAAGTATTAAATTTTAATAATAGTGTACACAAAATGAAATAATTAAAATTAGCTTTTAAATAAATGCGGATAATTTATACTGACTGATAATTTAACTACATAATATATCCGATACAGCGTATTTAACTTAGTTGAAAATAGAGAATGCGTGTACAAAAATTAAAGAGAAATATGGAAACCACGATATCCCCATAATCCAGGAATTAAAACTTACCTTTTCCGTTAAGATCCGAGCTAATAAATACGTTGTTTTACTCCAAAAATGCAAACTTTCAACAAAATAGCGTGATATTTGGATATAGCGCGTAATTAAGAATGTGCGTTAATTTGTCTTAATAACTGTTCGTCCTATGGATTACTCAGTACTTGAAAAGTTTCAAAAATCCGGGTACGAAAGAAGGCGTACTCAAAGCTTTATCTTCTAATCCATGCAAATTACTGCGTTGGTAAAACAATGTCACAAGACTTGGTAAATTAGGATGATCGTTTGTTTGTCTGTTTATCTAGTTACAGCCTCATTTGGGGGAGATAAGCAGACATGGTCGGGTATAAAAGGATGGATTACTAAAATAGTTGCGATCCAAATGTTTGAAGTCACCGTGAATGCTTTGATGTAAGGCCTGAGAAAATGTGTGACTGAGTCTAATTTACGAATCATGAGTCGGTTGAATTTTCTTCAATTGTGTGTTGATTAAGTCTCATTCTTATTGTTATTGTTTTCCACGACATTTATTATCATTAATTCATATATACACAATTTATCAATAAATAGAAATGACGCGTTCAACTTTGTTTCATTTGTTTAATTCGGATATCATCGTTACAGGAAATGCTTACGTCGTGACGTCATGGTTTTTACAAATACACGCGGATTACTTTTGACACAGCAGCTGTCAGGCTAAATGTTTTGAACCCGTGGAATAAGATCGACTGCGCATTTGAAAGAGGGAGGGTAGGGGAGGGGAAATTAATGAAATTTGCCTTTTTTCGAGAAATCGTCTGTTCTAAAAGATTATTTAACACTGCTGCATTTACTACAAAAATATATACTTCGTCAAAATAGAAATATCTAGGCCGAAATGAAGATGAAAGGCCCCGAATTAAAACGTACAATAGTTAGGTGAAAGATTGATTTTCCCAATAACAAACAAATAAATTTGGTAGATTTAAACTACATGTTTTTTAGTAATACAAGATAAAAAGAAATACATACACATACACACAATTACATAAATATGGCTTGGTGTAAATTTAAGTTTATGACGTATTTTTTGTGAGACCGAAGTGACCAAGCTTGGCGCTACTTTGTGTCTATTTATCATGTGTATACTCAGAACATTACGATTAAAAGTAGGTTGATATGATTCGGTTTCAACAGCAAGAAACTAGACACTCTAACGTGCGTAAATATAAAAACAATATTTCGCAATAATTTGGTTTTCCTGGTCACGTGACTTTTCTCATTTCAAACATTCATGAAAAGATCGGATTGACCGCAACTGAGTTCAATTGAAGTTCTATCATTGCTAGTTTAATCCTTATTTGTATAACCTTAATCTTCACGCTATGAATCATAGGCGGAGAATGAATGACGTGAGGTAATTTAGTTTCATCAGCCGTATCACCATCGCGGATGATTTACGATTTGTGATTTTACGTCGGACTTTACGTTCAGATCTCCGGATGGTTGCTTAAGAACGATATGTTATTCGTACGAAAAATGCCGAAAAGTTCCAAAAAGTGTCATACGCTCTACCTGAGAATTACAGCCCATCAACAATCTTGGTATGAAAGCTGTTTTTTTTTTCAATCATAAAAAGTAGGGTGTAGTAGAGAAAAGAAAATGTTTCAAGTCAGTCACCTATTTGCTAATTATGCAACTAAATAAAGAAAATTATTCCAGAATTATATCATTTGATTAATAGCATTTTGATTAATATCTTGGTACATATCGGAAATCAATTATTAAGTACAAGCCCATAAAACTTTGTCAAAGGTCTTTCTATTTCTGACGTAATTATGATCGGATTTCATCAAAGACATGCAAGAAATAGCTTTGAACTTATATTTCAAACTCGAGCACGTTTTGACTGCAGTCACTCAAAGGTACACGACTAAAGAAAGACATGAATGATACCTTTAGAGGCAAAATCTGAAAACTTTCCTTTGATAGTCTTTGTAATCATAATGGGACGAAACCCAAAGCTTAATACGAATTTAAAAGTTGTTTATCAATCACTCGTATATAAAATTATTTTAGCGCTATGAAGTTAAATTTTTATAACATCAAAGTTGGATTAAGGCGCACTATCTCTTCACATGCTTTAAATATGAACGCATCTAACATTGAATGCCGAACAGAATTCTTAGATTTTTTAGCATTTTTTGTCATTACGGTTCTCTTTTGGAAATCTGTATTCTAGTCACTTTCACCGGTTAACGATAGTGTACTGTGTAAATTTATATCAGTCTACGTGAAACGAGATTAATTAACATGGTAAAATCCATTACAGTCTAACACATTGTCAGTGAGCTAATACCATTGTATATAGTGTGGATGAGAGCTTTGACGGCGACAGAAAGAGTACATAATCCGTATCTAAATTGATGGGGATTATTCAACTTGTACTTTCTTATCAGGCCAAAAAATCGTGTTTATTGTTACCCGAACGATCTTAATGTTTGGCGCCACCCCAAAATGTTTTATCAGCAAAATCCTGTGTACGAAACAATTTTGTGATGAATTGTACCTCCAAAGTACCAAAAGTGGGTTTAGAAAAAAAAATATATAAAAGAAAAAGCATCGACCTAACTACCCTAATTTTTGAGGGATCAAGTAACCCTAAATATGATTTTTGTCTGGCCTTATGTAATTGATGAACTTTGGTCTAAGGACTGACTGAAAGTACTCATGAGTAAGAAACTGTACAGAGCGTATACAAATAAGATTACGCAAAATGTAATGTCAAACGAATGTTTAAATCTCAATAATTCATCATTGCCCTTATGTTTACTCGAGTTGGAATACATCGTGCAAGCCTGACAGGGTGGATGAGCCGGGCTGCTGCCCTAAATTGCCATAGACTGAGATCCAAATGTTCATCATATTTCTCCATGGCAATACGACAAATTAATTACCGTACGCATGTTCGTTTTAGAACTTTTTAAGCCAATACAAGATCGACCAAAATTTCATTACTCTTCAAACAAACACAAAAAGGCGGTGGTCGGGTTTTATTAATAAAACTGTTTTATTATACGCATTGTGTATTCAGGAGCCTTTAGAAGCGAGAAATCACTAGATCTCTAAATGTTTAGAATCCTCACGACTGTTCGTTATTAATTTGAAGCAAGACTTTTAAAAGCCTGTTTAAATTACGTGCCATCTTCATAACACTAATTAACGTCAGACGGAAGGCACTTGTACCCACACAGTAGACATAGTCAAACGTTAGAGGCATGACGCACGCAAGCGGCACACTGCTACCACACAGCCGTTGTCTTCATAAGCCAAATATAAATAGAAATACCGTAAATAAACGTCGTATGTGTTCTAAACTCATGTCTCTACTTAGTCTATGTATAGAAACTTGACTGACGTTAAAAAGCGACCTTGTGCTGAAATCGGCATCCAAGAAATGAGGTCTAAAATGATACGAATTACTACTGCACCTACTTTCATTCCATGACGTCTATGCAATCCTATTAATTCTGCGAAATATTTTAGAAAGAGAAACTATCTTAAACTATTTCTAAAGACGCGTTCATTCGATTTTGATGAATGTGAGTGGTTTTACATAAGTAATACGGCAAGAAATTCAATCGCTCTGTTCATAGGTTACTGCGGATAATAGCTTCTTTACTGTGTAGTATATATCTGCACTATAGTTTAAGTAAAGTAATGTTATTTCCGCATTTTTGTTCCGTTTCTATGTTGTACATTGTAGCTTTGCATGTCATATAGTACATAATTTTTGGGTTGCCATGCATCAGGGCGATACCCGGTTCCGGGGTCCGGAATTTTAAACTTTTTCTATTTACGTGCACCTGTATACTTGTCAACATAAATTTATTGAAACTGAAAGCATCACTGTGAGTGAATGTAACCGAAGAGGGTTTTTTTTATATCCCAGGCCACTTGGTTATAAAACTTGAGAATAGTCTCCGAGCTCAAATCTCAATTTCTTTTTCCAGGCATTCTGGCTTTAAAGATATTGTAGTTTAATGTTCAAAAACATATTCAAATGATTCATACTAACAGAATAACATATGATCAAAATCAACAATGTTTAGTCATAATTGACTTATACACACTTAAAGACGAAATATGACATTTGAACATGGAGATCGATATCAAGTTTTATAACCAAGGACCTAGATGTTGTTTTGTCATGTGACGTTAAATGTGTCCTATGATTCATTCGTTTATTCTGTAATGCTTCTTGGTCCGTAACGTGTTTTCTTGTATTTCTATTTGTTCTGTTTCGCATCAAGTTTCTTTTCTTGTGAGTATTTTGTCCGTTTCGATGCAGAATTAATTCTTCATGAACCTTGGGCTGTTTTTCACATAAAATATGTATACTTGGATCGAAATTAGCGCTGTCCAAGTGATAAAAATTTATCAGGGGTGATATTTTAAGATGGGTCTTACTGGTGAGGTGGTGAATAACCAGGGGACAAGCACGTTGGAGGGATGGTGTGTAATGTTTTATTAGGCCTATATATAAGGGTTACAACCTCCGAAATGACAGTTTCTGAATTAAGTTTGCTTAACATTGCGTAACTTTTTCAGAAATCGGTCAAATTTCTAATAACTGGTGTCTACAGAAAGCTAAAACATTGTGCTACACATAACCAATACGATTTTGTCCAGTTCAAAACAAAGAAGATATATTTCATCTTTTTTCTTCTGAAAATCGTCAATATCATTTAGTCGAACGCAACCTCGCAACACTAAATTGATTAGAATTACCATACTAAAACACATTAAAACAACAGGTAGAGGAATGACAACGCGTGCTAACCATAAATATCTCTAAAATACACTGATCCGGCACAAAATAATAATCTAGGAATGTTCTACTCACGTAAAATTAACAAAATCGTCGACTCCGTCACATATTTCTATTTCGCTACGCCATTATGACCTTCAGCCAATGAAACTTCCGCTTATGAACAAATTACGGGGCAAAGATCACTGCATCCTAATATTTGATCTGTGAATCGTGCGATTTTTTTTGTGAATTGTACGTGAATAGAACATTCCTGGATTAATGTTTTGCGCTGAATCAGCGTATTTTAGTAATATCTGTAGTAAGCATGCGTTGTCATTACATTGAAGTATTCCGTATAAATTAACGTTATGCCGACTGTTGTGTACTTGAACGGGATCATTTTGGGGGCGGAGGTTCCGTCTTGGTCTGGGCAGGTACTGCGCCTGGTTATCTCACACCTCTCGCCATGATCGATGGGAATTTGAATACCCGACCCTACCGAGATGAGATTCTTGCGAGGCACGTCATCCCACTGCTTCAAAATAATGCCAATATCACTCTGTTTCAACAGGATAATGCCGCAAGCCATACAGCTAGTGATAGCGTGAATTTACTCAATAATATTGCATTCATTAAGGATTAGCCCGCCGAAATTCCAGATCTGAATCCCATCGAACACCTGGGATTATTTGGACAAATTCTCATTGAAATACTCTTGGAATACAAGTAAAAACAATTTAACCCTTATCTCCATATTTATATATATCTACCCAGCGGAAGTTACTTATTTTGTTCAGTATATGTACAAGTGCAACAGTTATAGGCGAAGCATTTTTGGCGTTTTAAAATATTTTGATTTGGAAAAGTTCAACCATCAGAAGCATTCACTTATATGTTTTAATAATTACACTATTTACCGTGTGGGGGGCTAGCACGTTGAAGGGGTGCTGTATTAATAGTGTATTAAGGCTTAAAATGGCAATACGGACCAAAAACACATTTGTCATATACATTTGTATATACATATATATAAAGGGTTACGACTTCCGAAATGACAGTTTCTTCACCAAGTTTGTTTAATACTACGTAATTTTGGCAGTAATCTCTCAAATTTCTAATAACTGGTGTCAACAAAAAGCTATTTTATTGTATTATACATAACCAATAAACACTTTGTCCAATTCAAAACGAACACATATTTCAACTTTTACCTCCAAAAAATCGTCGATTTCACCATATCAATCATAAAAATGTACAGTTTAAAAGGACAGGTAAAGGAATGACAATTAACGCATACTAAGCGAAAATACCACTATGATACATTGATCCGGTGCAAAAGAATAATCCAGGAATGTTATACTCACATAAAATTAGCAAAATTGTGGACTCCGTCAAAGATTTCCACATAGCTACGCCATTATAATTCTGTGAGCTTCTGTATGCTGCTAAACAATTACGGGCCAAATGTCACTGAATTATAACTTTTTAAGTTCCAGTACATGCGACGATTTTTGTGAATTGTACATGAATATCACTAAAGACAACGTGGTATAGATCTAGACAATTATCAGGAAGCTGCATATTTTAGCAAAAACTTGTAATATTTGTTAAAATTGAAAAGCAGACATAGACTACCGACACTCTTAATCCACTCGACCCCTCATTACACTGACTGTGCAATATCATTTTTACGACCATTAAGTGACCTCTTCACCATTGTTGCAATATCTAGATACACAATTTTCTGAAATGTCACTGGGAGAGAATAAAGTGCTTGGCGCTATATTGGATGGGCTATGCACTTATAACGACCATGGTATAGCATTCAAAGAGCATACGATTATGATTAAAGACGATTTCGGTAGTTCGTAACGCGCAACATTTCTGCACATAAGGGAGACAATAAAGCTCTTCACGGAAGAAACACTTGCATAGTTTTCGGACAACTAACGTATCCGCGAGCGCGCTAAAAACGCAACCTATAATGCGTGCTCTATTTTTTAATAGTGACTAATTTATGTGAAACACTTCATGTACAGTTCATAATTGAATTACTTCGTATGACTGTAATGGAGGTTCATCATTTATTGCAAATATTTGTTGATGATGTAGCTGATATTAGGACTCTGAGCTAACATTACCTCAAAGACTCAAATGTTTTTTTAAAGCGAAATATGTGGTACAAAATTGTTCTAAGATGTATATCAAAACTAAAAAGTTTTATTGGATGATAAACAGAAAACTACACTTTATTAACTTCATATACACATTACAAAATTTAACTGAAATTGGCAAGTATTTGTTGACGATGCAACAGAATTTAGAAGTTGGCGGTAAAATTAGCTCAGTAACCCCATGTTTTTATTTCTGAAATGTGTTTATTAGACATTGTTCTACGATATATATATCTAAATTAGAAAGTTTTATTGGAAAATAGGCAAAATCTTTATTAACTAGATATGCATATTTTTGATATTAATTATATTTGTGGACTATTTTTGACAATATACTTGAATTTCAGAGTTGAGACTGAAATTAGCTCGGTAACCTCATGTTTTTATCACTGAAATATGTTTATTAGACATTGTTCTAAGATATATATCAAAATTAGAAAGTTTTGTTGGAAGAATATCGGATAAGGGGGAATAAAAGATGAAAAATAATATTTTTTTTGTCGAAATTGCAACCCATTTTTTCATGCATGCAGTTGAAAATAAAAACATAGTATGACAGAATTGAATCATTTATGGTATGAATTGTGTTAAATTAACACAATATATGCCAAATGAATACTTACATGTAAAAACAGTATGTTTGAGCATGATTTTATCATGATATAACAGTGATAATATGTGTTTAGCGATAAGCTCTTTGTACACAGCAAATCTTAAAAAACAGCTGCACACCTACACAAAGTATGAGCCGTTATCTCGAAAACGAGTTCGGTGACCCCTGTTTTTCTTTCCATTTTTGAATTTGTTATACTTTTTTCTATAAAATATGAAAAAATGATCACTTTTCCTTGAATAAAACAAAATGCAGAAATCGTCCTTAAGGAAAATTGCATTACACCAAAGTCGCATAAAACGAGGTCTTGTAGATTGGTATTATTTTTATAAGGCCATTACGCAAGCATTTAAATATACTCATCAACGATTCTATCCTATTATGCAACACATTTTGTGTTTTTAATACCCCCTCAAAAAAACTTTTACATGAAGAGGATGAATCAGATTTAAACTAAAATACTATGACTATGATATCTTGATTACAGGATTATGTTATAATTTTGATAATGTTTTTTTTTCAGTGATATACGGCGGCCGATTTGCCTAACCAGTTTTCCTGGACTGTGTACTAACCAGTACTAACTTACCCTTCAACAAGGAGCCGCCAACTTCTCCATATATGGAGGAAAATCAACATTTTTGTAAAATTTTCATAAAATTGTATGACTTGCCGACGGGATATTTAACAATGTTCCTGTAGTAGAGTTTTGTAGTATGTTTTATCACATCGGAAATAATAATTAGGATGTGAAAACCATTCATTTTAACAAAAAAGACGATTTATTCTGAGGAAATGTCACATGCAATAAAATCAATAGTTCTACACAGATTAAACTAAACAAGCACAGAAACACGACACATAACAAATCGCCGCTAAAAATCAACAAAATATCAACAAAAAAATCAACAAATTAATACAATCAAAGCTGTGAACAAAGGCCACCCTTGAAAAAAACAAAATGTTGCCTATATTGAGAGATCACCTTTATTCGGAAATCAGTTTGGTTTAAATAATCATTTACGGTTTTTCAAATAATGTCCTTTATTACCAGACTGGTCTTTATTTGGAGGTGGCCACCAACACAGGTTTGACTGTACATAAAATGTTGTGCATACTTAGAATACAGTTAGTGAATTACACGAATCTGTTTCAGGAAATAACAAGCCATAACAGTCTATTTATTCATCCCCATAATTAAAATTTTGAACTATTTCATCGGGGTGAGCCGTAACTAAGTTTGAGAACTTGTGGCTGGACCCTTTTGCATTATATTGTAGATAATAATACTCTGTTGTGTAAACAATAATTGAAAACAATGAAATATGTTTAATAACAGTCAGTTTAACCGAATACCTGTACTATACATGTAAAGTTTAGAACTTTGGCTTAACCTTCTATTATCCTAAAAATGTTGGGAAAGTCTGAAATAAACCAGGAAAAGGTTTACAAGCTGCGAAATTACATTAAAACATATTCACATTACATAATCCCGTGACAAAATACTCGCTATTAACTCAACTTTAGGTCTGAGTTTATTAAATAGTTCGGGTACGAAGACCAGCAAGTACGAGATTTAGAATGACAAAAAACGTAACAATTACGTACAAAATGTACAAATTTTACGAATAAAATCAATCAACAATACAATACAATTTTATTAAAAAATCTAATGATAAAAAGCAATCTGAAATAAATATATAAATAAATGAATAAATAAAAGTAAATTAGGGCAATGATATCGCAACTCAATTCTTTTTTGTTCATTCTCCCAGCTTCAGTAGGTAACGTTTCCGCCCCAAACACGATTAATTACCTAAAATGAAGAAAATAACAATTCACTGATAAGGGCTCTGTGGGACCAGTTATTAATACAACACAGATCAAAAGGTTTATTGTGATATCAAGTTTGTGGAGTTTTCGCCTTTTGTCTGATTTGGTTTCGATTTATTGATACTACTGTACGTAATACTACGTCTACATCGTTATGATATGTCACAGACGAAAGATCAATATGATAATATTGTATCAAAATTCTTGGTTGGCGGGTCAAATTACTAGAACATGTTCTTTATTCGATTAAAATTAAAATCAAGTACATATATTTTGATTCATGCGGATTATCTCCGGTTGTTATCGCTGTACAAAAAATAAAATGCTTATATACATTTGTTTTCACATAAAATATGATATTACTCGTATATTTGATGCAAAACATGGTCATCGTTTGAAATATATTGCGTATACACGTAAAATAGCCAACATTCTCAATTTGTGTAATAATTAATTTGTATCAATCAATCTGATTATAACATGTGCGAAAGATTTTGGAGAAACTTTGAAAATACAACATTCCATAAGCTCCACCCTCTTGAGAACATAGTGTCGAACCCTGAAAAATGCATGTACAACTTTATTTCCTTATTAACTAAACAATAGACTAACACTAACCTGTAAAATACACAAATAAAAGTTCTTAGGTACCTTAGAGTGAAAAGAAAACTTTCAAATCCGAAGAACTCTCCAATCTGAACTTTTTTGTCAGTCCGGAAAAGTTCTGATTAGAAAGGTTCTACTGTAACAATGTGTTATAATGAAACAAAGAACTTCTTTATTTGCGTTCTTCAGTTGACTATCAAAGCAAGTAAAAAAACACAAAAACTCACACTATTTGTGACGTGAGATTTCGAAGTTTCGCATTATACCGAGATGGCGTGCCATACACAATTTCGTGAACGCTGCAACAAATGTCCTGTCTCGAATAGAATTATGAATTGTATCATATTATCATCAATGGGAAATTGTGATGAAATAATTTCTTGAAAAGGGAGATTTCTGTAAATTTAATTGTTGTATGTCTCTATTCTCATTAAGCGATTTGGAATGGTTCTGAGTAATATTATATAATGGAATCTTTATTCGTTTAACCTACAGATAAGAAAAGGACTCCACATCCAATAAAATCACCCACATCCGAAAATCCGAAAAATTAAATTCTTCCAAAAACATCATCAGATCCTAAACACACAAAGCCTTCTAAAACACAGAAATATACTAAAATGGGCGATAAAACATCTTCCCGAGGGGTCCGCCTTTCAACGGCCTGCGGTAGTGCCGCGAGGGATTTAGACAAGTTTGACAGTACGATCTACTACAAAATATATAATTATATGTATAGGTCGCTGAAATACATTAATGATGTATGGGATAACAAAGTTGCTATTATTCAAATTGTGCGTCACCAGTTTATGGCGACACCTAGATAACAAAATAATCTTCTTCTAAATCGCAAGAGAAAAATCATTTCTTAAAAAGCTTTGGTGATAGAGAGATCTTCTCGAACAGGAAAATGTCAGTACATTCATTAGAGATCATCCTCGATAGCCAAGATACGTTTTGTTCAGTTTGAGGATAAATTCACAAATCTCCTCTGACAAGGATGGAAATTAATCGAATTAGAATTTAAATAATTGGTAACAGTTTCCAGACATTTGTTCACTGGTTTGGAATGGTTTCCGTATTTGTGGCGAACGGAAATGAAAAGCTGGCACATATGTTCTCTAAGTTAACTAGTTTCTTCTGTCTGCAACTTGACTGACAAACAACCATCATTTACGCGTTCATTTTTACCAATAAATTGCTTGTCAAAATGTTACACACATCCTTGTACCAAAACCGATTGTTCCGATAACAGGAAAGCTTCATCAAAGAGAAACCAATTGGGAAACACCTTTAGCCCGTTGTCGGAAAGTTTTCGGCACGTTGGTATGTACAGTACAGCACATAAAGGAGTATATGGTAAAGTGGAAGATCTGATGGAGAACCAGTGTTGTTTCAATGGGATGGATATACACTTTGTCAGAGATGATTAAAAAATAGACACTACATTTATCTACAAATAATTTCGTATTAAATATATATATTGAAGGAAAATAAATACAACGTGTACTGAAAACTGAACAAAAAATCATAAGGTATAAAGAGGAGTTCGCAATTCTTACAAGTTCGTACAAGTTTAGCTCCTTAAAGCATATATATGATATTTTAATACACAAGGTGTATGTTTATAAGGATATCTAGGGAAAACACGTACAAAATCCCTACCTTTCCTAAACCCGCAAACTTAAAACCCTACCAATACATAGATATATGCAAAAATAAAGGGGTAATCCGGGCGGGGTAGCGCCTTAGTACATCTAACAAAATGGATGTAATTCTAGACTTTTTAATTAATAAGATACAGTTTAAGCTTGCAACTGAGTTAATTGAAACCCGATCCTTGGTATTTTTATCAATGGGTTAAGCACCGGTCGCAACGTACCAATTTGTTGAAATGGCACCCTTAGCTGATTTTTGTAGGAAATATTTAGCAAGGTGACCATGCAATTGTTACCTTGGTTTGTAATCAAAATATCTACCTATCTTAAGTATAGAATGACAGTTTGGTTTGCATTAAATTTCGTCTGTAGACAGTTGTCATCTACGTATCACTTACATTCGTCATGGATGTGGCATGTGTCGACTCCGTGATATCTCGCCTAGGCTTATACTCTCCAACCAAGGACATCTATATGGGGAATTTAGAGCTTTTTACACATACCACGACGACTTCGTTCATACGCACACCATTAATTCTTAATGACGCATTCTAGGCGTAAAATCGTGTTATGTTCTCCGTTCGGAGTGTAGTCAAGAGAATATTTCGTGGCTAGAAGAACAAAAGAGAATTCATGGTTAGTGAGTTATATAAACGGTGTTTATAAATATTCAGCTATTGCCTGTTTTGGCTTGCGTAATGAAATTATCATCGCAGGATCACCGGCATTTCATCGTCTTGCCGCTATATTGCCATTGGTGGCTGTCGTCTGTAAAATGTTACAGTATAGCAAATCCCTTAATGCGTTCTAGCGCAGTACAGCGGATATATATAGACGGTTTTGTTATTTTTGGAAGCCAGTTTTTGTCCATTTTCACCGGAAATGTCTGTATTTTAGTGTTCCAAAGTGGCCATGAATGCCTTTGTTTTACCACTTAAGCTGATTACAGGATCTTTTAAATCATAATTTCTGTGTAGCTCGCGGATAAAATATCCATTACGTCTCTAATGGAGGAGTGTTTCAATGTTCATTTACCATTCAGTATTTTTCAGTGGCGTCGCAAATTTCAGTGTGCTTTTTGTAGTGAACTAAATTCTCGAGGCTATGGGGACATGTCATTCAACAGATTTTTAGGTTACTTCAACCTTATCACGTGACTGCTTTGTCAGAAGATCGATTTCGCTACATGACTTTACGCCATTTGTAGGTGAATTTCAAGGTAAAGTCTAAATTGAAAGCTCGATCCAAGATGATCACATATCAATGAGAGGAACAATGGCAATATTTCAAGATTGAAGTTAATAATTATTGAATGAATGTTTCGAAGAAGTAACTGAGGTCTAAGCTTAAACGTGGAACCCTTTGCTCGGGTTAAGAAATATAATAAGATATACAGTCTCAACACAACCAACTTGACTATGATAAGTATTTCCTCTGTAACACAAACCAGAAATACAATAGTCCAACCCGCTCAGCTCAGCATGAAATACATAAGTTTTTCGACATCTAGTTCGTAAGTTCAAACATTTGGTGAATATATCCATCCAGCGATCTTTAGTAAGTTGGTTGAAGGTACTTTGTCTAATCAAAGTCGTCCTACATGAATGAATTGAGTTATTTATGTTGGTAAGTTGCCAAGGTTACTACTTGCAAATCATCCAAAAACGGCAAGGATAACTAGTCGTCAGTATATAACTGAAATTTTGTTGAGAGCGTTAAGCACCGATACTTTTTAACAATAACGAATTATTTGATATTCACTAATTTCAGTCATTCGTCTGCAGAAAAATGATCCCCAAATAATTGCATTTTATATATGCTACCTCGCCTCTGATTAAAATTGTATGAAGGCACACCCATCCTTAATGCTAGGAAGACACCTGCTTCCGAGCGAAATCGCGACTGTTTACACAATGTGACAATTCAAAACATTCAATGGTTTTTTGACAGTTAAACAAGCATTTACAGTCGCCTTTAGGCAACGAAGTGTGTTAATCTACACTTCTCGGGTTTTTGGCGAAATGCCTTAAGCCTGTGTGACTTCTGACAATCAAATGTCTCGTAATGCCAAAACTATTTTTATTCTACCATTGAATGGATGTGATAGTTTGATAATTTTCAGGCATTATGTGACATTTTGTTTTGCTGTTGTATTGTTAAGCTGACAATTACGTAGGTGTTAAATCACTGACTTGTCAACTCTTGTGAAATCCAGTAATCCCTCACATTTCTTTTATTCCATCATTTTTTTGTGAAACTTCCCAGTCTGTTTTGTTATTTATCTTTCTGGTTATTTTCAAGCTTTAGCTAAATACGTGGGTGGCGATATGCTCACTATATGCATCAAATGAGGTCTGCCTTCAATTATCACACTTTCCACTTCTTTTTGACTGACAAAAAATCGTCCAGTCGGCAATCAAGCGGAGAATCACTCACTATAGTTATTCAAAACGATATTTTATTATCATTATCAAATAATTTTCAGTTTTCACGTGTTTGCTAATTTTGGTTTTCATTATTATTATTATAAGGGAACACGTCGACATATGTCTTTGAACTGCAGTATTTCAATTGTTTCACACATGTAAGACAGATATGTAAACTAGTTTTCACTGTTACCTTCATGACTTGGTAAATTGCTACAAACTGTTGCACTAACATACTCGTATGGGCACTAGTTAGTATTTCACATTGTTCCATACACAGTAAAAACGCTTTAAATGCTTCCTTTATATTTGAACTTAGTAATGAGACTACTTAAACGTCAGGAGCATTTTATTTACGTATCAAATGTGGTTGAATATGAAGTTTGATACGTCGACTAAGCGGCAATTTATGCATACATTGCAAATGTATTGAAACACACTTTTGTAAAAAAGGATTTTTACAATTTTACTATTTAATGTGCGTATTATTTTCCGGAGTTCAACGTCGCACAAACAATCATTCGGCGACTTTTCCAGCTTTAACGACAGAGAATGATCTCGGGCATACACATGAAAGGAACCACCGACCTTCCTTAAACCAACTGGACTGCTTCCTCACGAGTGATTTTTTCTGGTCCCGGATGGGTTTGAACTCACAGAAGTGAGGGTCTTGTAATAACTAGTCAGACACCATTATTTTTCTCGACCAAGGACGCTTCCTTTCATTGTTAATCATCTGGCACCACAAGCAATACAAAATCGATGTACACTCAACAACCACCTCGGAACTTTTCGATTCCTGAACGAGTGTTCTACTACTGGGTTATTCCGGCTAATGAAAAGTATAGCTTTTAATTTAACATATTAATGTTAGACTGAATTTAGCGCAATAATATCGTATTTTTATTTTTTAAATTATTAAATAGTTTTCAAGAAATACATATGCAACACGTTTATGTATTTTACTGACTTCTAGTATTTATTTGATGAACTATTTACGCATTTTATTCTCACTGCATTTGGTGATTTTCTTGGGACTATGTTTTGGCGAGGTTTAGGCGTTGATGAGTGAGAGGGCGAATATGCGTTTCTTCTGCACAATCCCAAAAGAAGGCGATTTCAAAATACATCCAAAAAAGTGTTGTACACCCAAAAGATAAAGTACAAAACTGTTGTACATTCAGCAGATACAGATACCTCGAGACCGGAGTCACGAACACACAGACATTACAGTTATTAAAATACGCTGTACAAAAATAACTAAGTTAATATTAATGTTAGACAATATTTGAGACTTTGTAGTTGATATTTGCAATATTGTTTGGTTAATCATACGTTTGTTTAATTTCGAAAGCATTTACTGTTTATGTGGGCACTTGAGTTATGGACAAGTATTTCGTTTGGATATCATACAAAATTGGACAAAAATGGAAAATATCCAATTATTAATGAACCTGTTCATCGTTCATTTCTCATAATTATGTGCATATTTGAAGCATATTGCTACATTAAGCCAATCCATTTATCACAATAGGTGTTGGGCATACGGACCAAGGAAGCCGGTGTTCGACTTAATGGCGCGGTGCATAATTATTATGTGTCGTGATTTGGTTGAAGACGTTATGTGTATGGTAAAACGTTCTCTACTGCTGATCACACTCATGTACAGAGATGTTGGGAAGACTAGCGGAGGACTGGCTTAACTTTGATATAAAATACAGGAAATCTGGTTTCTTTCACTGCCCCCACCATAGGACTGAAATAATATTGAAAGTAAGCATAAAATGACGCCACATATTGACTGTTGACAGGCAACGGATTACGTGCATTAGTGTGATTGATATACGTTACGTTATTTTATTGTGTGTTTATATATATACATATGTATGGGTTTATTTAATAGAAAACTAATGGATGAAAACATATTAAAATATTTAAGATTTGAAAACATTTTGTATACAAGCAACGGAATTGCAAATATCAAACTTTTATATGCCCGATTAAATAAATAACATCTTCTTGTTTACCCGATTTGAAAGCATCAAATTTATTGTATTCTCAATTTGAGATCATCCGGCCTTGGTGTAAAGTCGATTTGAAAATACCCAAGTCGTTATCTATTAGATTTGAAAACATCAAACGTATACCAAATTCGAGCAACTTATCTATGTATCCGACCTGTTGTTATGGAAAATGGTGTGCATTTTACATGTATATCGTGTGTGAGTCATTTACTACAATATGCAATTCAATAGTTAATGTTAATTAAACAAAAAATACATGCAGCCGTCAAATATGTCTTCGTTCGTGTGATTTTTCACGCTAAATGTGGAGTTCAGCTTATTTGTGTTACATTCAGCTGTATTTAATCACAGAGTACCTGTGCTGTAAGACGATCTGTTGACAACGTAAGAGCAACTAGTGACGTCCACTCCTGGAAAGTCAATCATGTGTATGGGGAAATATGAATTAAAAGTGTCTAATTAAAACGGTGAATCACTCTTCAATCATGTTCTCAAAGCAAGATCTCGTGATTTTTAGGCTAAGGTATCGCGTATTTGAAATAGCTGAGAAAGCAATTTTCAAACGTACGGAATTCTTTTTCGTATGTTTTCTTAATTAATTCTATTGACCGTTCTTATGCCTTATTGTCCCTTGTCAATATTTAATGTAAGTGATCGAACTATGCACCCAGTTATAATATTATAGTTTCCAAGTCGCTGTATTTGCTAAGATATATCAGTTAAACGCTCTTTCTCTCCACCCACGTACCTAATGAATCGTGTTTGGAAATACCCATAGATTGTAGCATTATACCTTGTTCATAATATCATATGACCACAGACATCCGAATACTGGTTAAAAGACAGAAGAATTCATTTTAATAATATATTTTACTTTTATTCAAATGGAATGCATCCTGACACTATGAACATCGTACAATCAATACAAACATGTCAAAGAAATGTACACGTAAAAGAGAAAAAAACGTTAACTCACAATGGGCACATTTCCCCAGTCATTTTGTATGGTAAATTGGTGTCACGTGATTAAAGTAAATATTTTCGGTTAGTTTTCACCAATATAAACTAAATTGACATATTTCAAGGTTTTCATTTTCGTAATTTTGTTAACAAACGCAATGTTTTGATATTCATAATAAATAGCACTTTTTTAAGTAATTCAAATGAACTTTCAGTCGCTTGATAAATAAAAACGAAGCATTTCGAAATTTGAGTCGTCTTTCCAACTGCAGGCAACAATTTCCTATGTCTAGTTCTGGTGTATTTGTTAAATAAAATTTGTTAAATAAAACGGATGAATCCATGTTTTTCTTCCAATCTTGTTTATTTGAAATGTATTTTCGCTGGCTGTTAATGTCACGTGACCATATGCCCGGAAACAAACTTAGTGTCCCATAGTGAGCAACAAATAACAAGTGAAATTCATTTAGACTTACATGTAGATAAAGTCATACAATTATACAAATAAACAACAATAAGTCAGCAGTTACTTATAGGACCATAACAATAAACAGACTTCACATTTCCACAATCAGATTGAAAATTCTAAACTTCTGACAAAAAACACCATTTACTTTCAAAATAATGTATTTTTGTAACAATTAAAATAAGATGATCCTGTACAATTAGCTACACGAACAATAATATAAGCTTGTTTCAAAAAATCTTAGCACGCGGAAATTTAATTATTTCTAATTTTTGCGCATGCGCGTCTGTAACACTTTATTTTACTCATTTAGAGTCCTACGCTATCATAGCACAAATTCAATGACAAATTATTGACCAAAAATCTTAAAATAAATGATAAACCAAGTAATATGAACAATGATGTTTATCATAATCATTATTTATCTTTAAAATTCAAAAGTAATTTAAATCTTTCCCATTATTAAAACATAAATGACGCTGGAATAGATAATTCTTATTAAATATATTAACCACTTTGGTTAATATTATGCAAGCTATATTAAGTTATGTATCGATTGGTACTAAATCGTACCTTACTGTGTCCCCTACAGCCCTTATATTCACCAGACGATTCTTTCTGATAAAGCGAGGTCGACAAAGGGACACAGTGTTAATGTTGAATATTTGAAATTTATTATATTTTGTTAAGAACAAAAATATTTCAACGCAAGAATGTGATCTGTGCGTTTGTATCATCATTGAACATAATTTAAAAGCACAAATTATCGACGTCCAAATAGACGTGTCATCAGCAACTATCATTTATACAAACAACATTTTCGTGCCCGCGAAAAATTGTCATGCACCCACATTAACATTTATATACAAATACATGTAATAAATATACGCTTCTTGAAGGTCAATATATACATCAAAGATGATTATTTTAATAACTAAAATCTTAGCCAAAAGGTATGTCAAATAATCTGTTCCCTACATTGAAATAAATCAAATCGCGTTGTAACGGTATCTAAATAAAAAGTATTTTTTGAATATAATAAATTATTCAAAATGACTAAGTTAAAAACTATGAAAATAATAGATGGAAACTGCAAAGAGTTTCGTTTTTAAGTAATCAAAAATTGTTCGCAAAACTCAAAGATGAGCCGACTAACGGTCGATTACACATTTGTCCGCATTGATTCCAAGTGGCTTTAAATAGATCATGAATTCCGCGCGTGCGATCGGCCACAGAACTTAACTGCTCGAGTCAAATCGTTTGTTTTACCACACATGATTTGCCACATGGCCGTGACGTCTTTACTCAATGGCGCTCGCTTGATTATAATTAATTTGCGGGAGGTTTTGCTGTATAAAGAGTATCATAAATAGATTCCACAGAAATTTTATAATTCAACAACTGGTCTCTTGGCCTTGAAGCGCAGAAAACAGTATCTGGTAAAACAGATGATCTGGGTCGCCGTAAACATCTTGGTCAACTAGATAGTATGAGAAGTTAAAATACGTTGCGTTACATTAATTGTAACAGGAAATAAAACAGGTTAAAAATAGATCAGCGCATTTTGTGTGGCACGATTTAAGTTCGTGGCCCCGAAGTTTGCCCCAATATTTGCATCGCAAATCACATCGATAAACATCATTGCCGCATTTGTACTGGCAGGCGTCCACTGGCATAGAGGGTCCACTTGATAAATGTCGATAGCCTTGCACTGTAGATCCCAGTAGAATTAATGAAGTTGATACCCAGAGTGTGAACAGCATGACAACAACATTCTTCATGGTCTGAAAGTAGAAAACAAGGAAAATGATAAAACTGATCAGAAGTCTAGAACGAATTCTGAAAGTGTTGACAAGACCTTTTGAGGGAAAGCACAAACGCTGCCGTTTATTCCGAGGTTTTAAAGGACCGCCAGTATTCAAATCGGAAATAAATCCTTGTCAAGAGTCGTTCGAGTCATGTGATCTTTTTCAAAGATGTAACCTGGTCATAAGTCTTGAGAAAGGCAAAAGTTGCTTAATGCTGAACAAATGATTTGTGTTAAATGATGGAACAAGTGTTACGTAATGACCGTAAAATAGTGATGATATCACGAACAATTAAGAACGCTCCTCCTTAACTTGTTTGAAAAATTGGCGGCATTTCATATATGTTTCGACAAAACTGATTCTATCACAGTGCTATCAGTTAGAATTGTTCTCCATTAAAATGTCAATCCCCAAACTTTTGTAAATATTTCAAATAAAAGTCTATACGACTACTGTCAGTCTGAGATTTTCCAATCAATGTTGCTGCTTGTGTTATTGTGAGTTTAATTTGTTGACCAAATTCATTAGCGGGATTAATGGAATGTCATTAATTTATTGTCGCTTAATGTGGTAACAACACTCGAGAGGGTTTTCACGTCTTCAACATCTCTGATTTCAGGTCGTTTATCAAAAACACAAGCCATTAATGTAGCCACAGCCAGCTATAGAACAGATTTCATGCATACGAACAACGTATTATGAAATTGTAGTGCCAATAATTTTGATTGAATGTTTCGAATATATTGTCTACACATTGATTAGGTTGTTTATTTTCTGATAGTCACAAAGTTGCAGATTTTGTTTTCTGAAAAGCTGATGACGAAGGCTGATTGTAAGAGATATATTGCAATAACCTTCGTGGCTTACCTGAATTCAATATCAGTCATAAATATTACCTACAAATTGTACTCATTAATTACTAAATGTGTTAAGTACATCCTATCTTAGCTTCACGCATAAAACTGATACCCCGTTAAATAATAAACACTTTTTATTACAAGACAAGCGTTTAAACGGTAGTTTAAATAAATTCTGCGTTGCGCCAAAGATTTTTTGATTTTTTCAGCAGAGAAAATATTTACTCTTCATTGTTATTATTTCAGATAGTTTTGAAAGCGGTATCAAAATGATCAACAAAATATACAATCCCCTAAAAGCGATCCCCGACATTCAACTACCCGTAACAAGAGACTGTCAGAAGGATTGTCCTTAAATCACAAATGATTTTTCTGACTGTATCGTTGTGACAATGAACAAAACAGTTCATATAGATTAGCGAGTCAAACGTGTATTGTTAGCTTATTTTACGGCTTGCCGACCCTCAAATTTACCGCATCTTAGCTAAACGGTGCGGTTTAATCGACCATTAAATCTATTTACCCCATCCCTTCTTCCCTATTCGAAGAGAGAACTATATAAATGTACAATGTACAAGTAGCATCAAAAGTTATCGTAACCACCGCCCCCGCAATTGTATTGTATTTCATCTTACAACAATAAATGTTCACCCAAAACGTCCCTATTTTCGTCACTGGCGCCATAAGTCATTGAACGGAGCGCTAATGGCCACAAATCATTTTCCATCATGCTGATATAGCCTCTTATAGGAGGTTATATTAATACGCTTCGATTAATAACGGCCAACTTGTCTATTATCCTTGTCTCCCTCTATTAGTGAATTGAAAAGGACGGAATCGTAAATAGCTTGGGGATTGTCGATATTTGGAACTACATCTCTACAATAATGTTTCCGTAAGTCTTGGCGATGTTGTCACTAGAACCTGCCGCGATAGGGTTTTATATTCGTATAAGCATTGAGACAAATAATCGAGGCTGGGTCATTATTGCGCAAACACTAATTACGATTAGAAATTATTGCCAAATAGATAATCGAGTAATTATCAGCATCTGTAGAACGGATCAAATAGTGAAATATTAAGCGATGTTACATATTATAGGAAGTAATTGAACAATTAGATAGCATTGCCGTTGATCGATTCTGACTTTTTATTATTGTATGTAACGCATTTAGAGCATTCAGAAACTCACTTATTAGTAGTAATAATATAAGGATAAGAGCCTTTGTGGAATGGAATGATAAAACTATGGAACAAAAGAAAGAAATTGAACGTGATTTTTATATATATTCAACATGAAAAATCTTAAAGAGTTAAAGTATTGTTATAGTAAGAAATAACATTATATAACTTTCACATCTGGAGACAAAGTTATAGTTCGACTTTGTATCTGGTGAAGCAGATAATTCTAATGCGTGAAACACTGAATTTCTTGACCTGTAGTAAAAATTCATTATACACGGTGATAATTCGTGCCTACTAAAATGCTGGAAAGATATGTCCAAGTATAGATACAATAATTGACATTTATTTATTTAAAAATTAGCTTGCCTACGTATAACAATGAGAAAATAAATTATACCGGATCGCAACTGGCCTTTTTCTTTTCCTTGATATATTGTTTTAATACAGCAGTTTAAATAGAAAACGCCAGCGGTTAAAATGCAAGAGTGTTTCATCTTTAATTACGTACATTTCAATTAATTACGTCTTAAAAGTAACATTCATCAAAATAATGGGAAATAAAACACGGAATCTCGTGCTAACTGGCATCATACGGTCCAATGCCAATATCTCAATACAACGTCTCACAGAAGCGCTCCAATAACGCATTATTCATATTGCCTTACGACATTAATCGCTGCGGAGTTAAGGATTTGGCGGGTTATATCATACAGCTAACCACAGTAATCTCCCCTGACAGTATATTAATACGTGATTCTGATTGGAGCGATAATTTGAGTATAATATTCAATCATCAACTTTAGTAAAGTCAGCGACAATTTTACAACAGTCCCATCTTTTAGCGTGACTGTCTCATTCATTTTCAACCATGATTCTGTTAATACATTTTTTTTCGAAAAGTTTTTATTCCATGATATATGTATAAAATTGGGTATAAAAATGATTTTTGAATCCTTAAGTGTGTTCTGGGTCCGAATTTATTCTGAAATAGAAACAGATGTTGGTTTTGTGAGGGGATGGTATCTTCTAAGTAAACCAAACTATTCGGAATATATATTTCTAAACTGGTTATAAACATCGTAAGTTATGAAAGAAAACACGTGAACATACTGTAATTCCCTGAGAAAGGCTGCCACCTGATCCCTGTGTAAAAATGCGGGATTTTTTTATTAAGAGCATAACATTATTAGCCGTTTTTTATACATTAAGGAGGCATTCGAAATAAGAGTTGATGTCTAAAGATAATATTTAATAGAATAGATACAAAAATGATCATCAATAACGAAACTCAAAATGCTATGCGCGACTTTCAATAAATCCGGAAAATACGAGTCAAAAATCCTAAGAAATAACACATAAACGACAATGTAGCGTTATTTGAAAATAAAACAACCCAGGAGAAACACAAGATATTGTAATATTTAAAGATTGAAGTACACAGTATAAGTGGTACAGACGAAATGACTGAAGTAAATGTAAAATTTTGAAATTTTATCGAATTCTGATGAAGTAGTTAAAATTAGCTTTAAATGGTTACGCAGTGCAGAATTTCAGGATAAAACAGATGGATTCAGATTTATGTAGATTCAATTAGATACATCAATCAATGATGTTCACGTGTTTTTATAATATTTTAATAAGACGAAGAAAGGTATAAAACGTGTATGATTATGGATTACTCGAAGCATTCCATCAATGCGTATACTAATATAGGCGATATAGTTGATAATTAGGGAACGGAACTTTAAGAAATGACTTTGTAACGATTCTAAAATGTCACAAGACTTCTGTCTTCAAAAAAAGGATACGCCCTAATTGCGACGGGATAAAGTCGGTCAAAGCGATACTGAAAACATTAATCAATTAATGTACTCGCGTATCAAAGTGCGTGAACTCCGTTACCTCAGTAATTCTCAGTGAACCATAAAACAGATGGTATGTATCTGATCAACATGCTAGTATGTTTATAAACAACTCATTGACAAAACGTAATATAATGCCCTACATTTTGAACTAAAACATTGTTTTTTTTTATTTTTAACAACGGCGATGTCTCGTGGTCAAACTTGGTCGTTTTTTTAAAGATATCCGTTAGGTAGAAATACAGAATTATAATAACATTTTGTTTACTTTTTAAAGCGAATTATGTTATTTTTCAAGGAATTGCTAAAAAATGACCCATAGCCTTATTCATTCAATCACAAAAATTTTTTATACATGAAGGGGTTCCCCAAACTTTCATAATGTATAACCAAACCATATCGATTCGTCAAAATTTGAAATTTCAAAAATTTACGATATACTGGAGGATTTGATGAAACGCACACAAGCAAGTTCCTAAGTATAAGCAATTTTTATTATCATGTGTACTTTAAAATCAATTCACATCGTGTCTCCCAAACATATGAACGAAATCAATACGATGACAATCCTTATTTTATGTGCTATTAGCGAAATTTTAGGCTAAAAACTGTAAAATGACCATTATAATCAGACACATGAACTGTCGAAATATTTTTCACGACTAGTTTGTATAGTTGAAAGTAAAACTTCTGGAATGGGTTTTTTAAGACAAATAATTAATATGCTATTGTTTTAGTATAGTTTAGGACACTGTAGATGTTTAATCCATAGATCTAAGACATGACCGAAAGTAAGGTATTTATATAAAGTTTAGATTTCAAAACAATACTAGTCATAATATCCAATATTACAGTTATTACCACGTATGCAAACAAATATTATCTCATGACTTCATTGGTTATTAATGAATTGAATAATCTAAATTTTTAACTTTATTTTTTACATTTATTATTATTAGATTTTAATGCTGGTAACAATTTTTGTACAAAGTTTATTACATATATTTGTCAGCATTATATGAAATATATTTAACTTCTATTAAATGATACATTTTATAATTTATATTTATAATCATTATCATTTTCTTGTTGCAATATAATTATTAAGTTTACCTACCAGTTTCATAGCTAAAGTTCTTTTCTGTAAAATATTATCAACAATATGTAGACAATCTTATTCTGTATATTAAATATCCACACTTGTAATTCTTCGCTGGTGTACAGTACTAGCTAACTTGTTATGTAGGCACTTTATAAGATTTCAAAGATGCGTACTTCACGAATCCAATTGCTTATATGCTGGTGAACGAACGAGTCGGAACTTTTATACCGCTATATAAACCGCATGATGCAATTCCTGAGTGCGTCTATTTATCCTGTGTGGTCAATTATATTGCGAGTCCCATCCGTTTGGTCACGTACGTGCGTATAATTTATCGATAAAAATAAATATGGTAGATTCTGGACTGTCAGTAATGATTTTTTTCCACAGGGAAAATAGACTCGTTGGAAAAAAAATGGTGAACTATCAATCACTGGTTCGTGTAAACAGTAAAAATGTTTATGAATTTATTGCAGCGATTAAGTGATTTGGTGAACAATCACGTGTTGTTGAATAAATCAACGTCTGGACAATCACATGCTATTTATAATTTAATATAGCTGTCATATCGTAAGTGGACGCATTGTTTTCTTGATATATAAATAGCAACACTTTAGTTCCATACGTGCAATATTTCGCATACCAACGCCTAATTTAAAGTGCAATTATTATTTTTCAATTGTCTCAGATTCTAAGCGCTTACATATTTGTGGTGATTCCTATGTTAGAGAAGGTTAGTCCGGGGAATAATTTAGGAGCATTAATTACATTGCTTAAAGGAGCATTTTATTATGATAAGTATCACGCACTCTTTCAATTAAAAATCAGTTACACATATTGACGTAAGTCCGAATAGTTCCTCAAAGAATTGAGTGGGCTTTGGTGGTTATGACGGAGAAAATATGGCTCTGATAAAAAACAAGCTTAGGCTACTTTAATGTTTTCTAAATCTATTAATTATAATTGGTTTTCACTGACATTGACCACGTGATTATATTTCGTGAGTAGTCGGTGACAATATCGTAAGATTTCGTAATATCTCGTGCTGTATCGTAAAGTTCCGTAGAGTGTCGTCTCTCTTGATTCTCTTGTTCGTGGATCAACTTAACAGCACTCCATTCGGAATGTTTATAAACTGTATAGAGGGTAAGAATGAACACGTGTAAGCAGGTTCCTACGTACACAACGAGAATTTCTGCAATTAAAATATGCATCAGAAATTAGGGTCTATAATCGTTCTCAAAGAATCGGTGGACAGACAATCATCAAAGGATTGTGTGTTATTTGCAGAAAGTATTCTTCCTAACCGTTTCATTATAGCCGCCCGATCTAAACGTAAACAAACTTTTAGCTATCTGGTCCGAACTGTCGAAAGCACTGACCTAGAAATCTTGCTGGAAATGAGTAAACATGTTTTCCTTGGCACGTAAGTCCCGTAGCCTTGACATCATAATGTAAACTCGGTCGGACCACCATTTCGATTGTGTCTGTCAAGCTGGCGAAAAATTCCCACCCATGAAAAAATCGGAGTAAATATTTATCTCACTGGGTTATTTTTAAAAAAGCGCTTTCTCCCGGATTTAGTTAATGCAAATAGGTCATAGAGTTAGCATTTCTTTAAATTATATCGTTAAAATTATTCTGCTGGAAAAATAAATACGAGGACTGTCGGGTTTTTTATAAACACTTTGAGACATTTTCTTCGGATTGGATTAGTAGCGCTTTGATTTAGATAGTTTTAACATATATAATCGCGACATTTTTTCTGGATAATTCTTGTGGTTGGATCGGAATTGAAGCCGACATATTTCAAATTAGGGCCTTAATTTAGATTAGCGAATCAATAGTTTTTCTGGATATTTTTTCTAAAATAAGATCTTGTTTTATTTACTATTTACCGATTGAAAGATATCGTTTATTTTAATCCTATGCAGAATCACTAGATACATAAAATACGGAATACCAATGTCGCCATCATAAACCATAAAGCTGATGGACGAGTGAAGGTTTATAGATCAGGTTTCAAATTAAGATAAAATCTACTATTCATGAATAGTGCACTCGAAAAAATAAGCAATTTAGGATTAAAAGATTAGAAAATTTAGGATAAAATTAGTTAACCGCAATACAATGATAGTACACGTCTCAACATTCGACGATTTGAAATTTGATCTTATTGTAAAATGTTTGTGTGTTTTGAGTACCTAGGAGTGACCGCGTTTAACTGACGGGGGTTAATTCTCGTAACTTCCCGTTTTTTGCTGTAAATTAAACTATATATAGATAGCTGGTGACACTAACACCACATTTTTGTCAAAATTCAGTCATAAAAATGAGATCACATCATAAAGTAAAAAACAAATATGTAACCTGACTGAATACAAATTCAGACTTGCCGAAAAATATGACTGAAATGCCATAAACGCTGTAACACATTTATCTCTCTGAATATTTCATTTTCGTGTCCGTGCGAATTTGATAAAAGACAATATAAACAAGATATTTTTGTTTTGCAACTTTACGTGACGAAGGGTTTTGAAAACTACCACATTTAAAATGAAGCTAAGAGATTCAAGCCCTCTCATGAACACCAACCTCCCTTCAACAACAGGATAATTTCCTCCCTGTAAGATTGAATATTAATTTAACCTCTCCAGATCAACCAACAACCTCTCAATAACAACATAATTTTGCTTCCCCAAAAGGACGTTGCTTTGGAGAGGTTATACTGTACTTTTTATTTATTAAACGAAGGGTAGCATTTTTTTTCTTTAAAAAACTGCCAGTGTCTTACAAACTTTCGCTATTTGAACTCACTATATGGTTACACTGCATTTACTTGACATAGAATTAACATTGATAGTTCGAACCACCATGACTGTTTGGAAATAATCGAACTGACGAAACGTACAACATTATACATTCTGAAATTGATTTGCACAGTTAAACATCGATTCAAAGACCACCAGCTAGACCAATGAAACTCGGTTTTGTATTTTGAGGCGTTCTCATTATACGTTTAAAACTCAAGAGGAACAAAGAAAAGTAGCCTGAAGAAGAGCGGCCATCGTAATGGGGTACATGATCTAAACTTCTGAGTCGGGCGCTAAGTGTGGTTTTGCTGTATTTTGCATTCTAATTACAGTAAAACCTCACATTGCGACCACCTCAATATTACGACTACCTTGTCATAACGATCATTTATTCTCGGACCGGCTTTCAATAATTCCACTTTAACTTAACTTGATGGGACCACCGCATTATTACGGCCGATTTTTCGGGTCCAGAAGGTGATCTCATTATTGAGGTTTTACTTTGATCTCAAGGTCAAAGTATTTTACTATAACAATGAATTGTGATGCCTGAATGGGTGTTTTAAGTAGACTAGAACAACTTGATTTGAAGGATTTGATGGCATATCTTACACTTGATTCCCCGTTGTTATGAACCAGTTTTAAACCACAGTTAATGATTGAAAATGTTCCTCAGGTTGTAGGTAAATATGTTAAAAATAAGTACAAAAACTCTCATTGTACCATTAAATGTTATTTTGGAATTGATTAATCAAATTTATGTAATACATCAGATTTAATTTCTCGGTACACATAGCTCACGGTGGAGTTTCTCTTAACATCAAGTTATACTTTAATTACGCGGAATGCACGTATGATATGTTCTTTCTCCTTAAACTTTGCGAACGGTAAACATTCACGTAGGGTTCATGGACACTTTGCTGTATTTTTAGAAACAACATAATCTCTCATTGACAGTTAGGTAACACAATCCGGCAGGGTCTGCTGTTAGCTGGGTCAATGCCGGGTAACCGGATTAAACTTTATCGCGAAATCTGACAAAACCTAATTCCTTTGACTGGTAAATCAACTTACAGAAACAAGGCATGACAATTTTTTTCTCATTTTCATGAGGTTCCGAAAACCTTATTTTGCTCAAAAGCGATTCGTGCCACCACTCTCTCTCTATCCTCCCTCCCTCCCTAACTACCTCTTTTCCACTCTCCCTAACTCCCTCCCGCCCATTCTCCCCAACTCCCTCCCCTAACTCCCTCCCTCCCAAACTACCTATCTCCAACCCTCCCTGACTCCTCCCCTCTCTCACCAACCCTCTAATTGATATTATTAATATGATATTAAGCAGTCAAAAAGTATCTGCTTAAACGTATGACTAAACATGACCATTTTCAACTCGCTAAAATATCTTACATCGATGTAACACAACATGGATGAAGCAAAGTCACTTGAACGCAATAAACAACAACAACAACAACAGACTTTCCATCCCCTGCAGTTTCCCCCGCCAAAGCTCCTACTTACAGTACAACCTCGTCAGATCGGCCCTCTCTTGAGCAACAACCTCCCTTCAACAACAGCATGACTTTTTCCTACTGTACGAAGTAACTATTTTTAACCTCTCTGGAGCAACAACCTCTTAAAAACAACATAATTTTGCTGCCCCCAAATTGGAGACGTTGCACTGTACTTGACTGTCAAGCACCGCACCTGTATATAGTTATACCTGAATCTTGGAAGAATTTCGACTTGTCCTTGAACATAACAAACGGCTATAGGGTAAACTTTTAAACCTTTATGATATTTGTATTTAACATCTACTAGGCTCTTTAGCGAACGATGACATACCTGATTATTCACGATCCACGATATTAGCCTGAATGTAAAACTTCATCCAGTGCACCCCCCTTAATTGGGATACATCTAGTAAGGTCATGGCCATAAGCTGGATGAATTTGCTTTTCTCACTGATTTAACGCCGTTTTTTCAACATTTTTTAAGTTATATACGGCGACCGGTTCACCTAACAAGCTTTCCTGGATTGTTTACTAACCAGTACTAACTTAGCCTTTCACAAGGAGCCGACAACTTCTCCACATACGGAGGAAAATCAGCGCTCTAACCACATGGTCAAGACCTCAAATTTACTAGAACCAATTTTTTAATCAATATCGTTTGTCAAATAATATTTGTAATTTTTTTAATATAAAGTCAAACTTGTGAACAATAGCCACCCTTGAGAAAGACAAAATGTCTTAATTGCCGGTTAGCCTTTATTCGGAGATCAGTTTATTCTAAGTAATCGGTGATGATTTTCCAAGAATGGCCTTCATTCGGAGGTTAACACATGTTTAACTGTAGACATATTCAAATCTGGACCTTTACATTGTTCCGGAAACGTCCGGATTTGTGACATTTTTCTGCAGTAGGTCATACTACTCTGAACTAAAAGATCTGATCAAATCCTCTAAAATACCTGTTCTATAAACTACTACCCTAGTCCCTTGTTCATAATTTATCTGAATAAAATACTCTGTAATTCTAATATGATTGGATAAAGGGGGAAATACATATATATAAGATCAATTGACCCATCAACAATTTAACTAAATATCATAATGCAAAAAAACATGCAGCAAATTAGGGTACATTGTATATATTTCGAGTGCACTTATTTTATTTACAGAATGTAGTTTGCAAGCTCAAATTAGTTCATACTGTTAGATGATCAAGTTTTCTAGTGAAACATATTGGACATCTGTCTTATCTTTGTGGCTCCTAATTGAGCGTGTTCGTTTACATAATTCACCTGGATTCTCCTGGTATTAAAATCTGCTGAAATAATCACACCAGAATAAATCATGAACAAAGTTCGTTAACCTTGTGGCTCATTTTGAGTTTGGCAGCCGTTTACATAACATAAACATCAGTGTATGAACTTTTCTTTGAGTAGATTAAAGGAAATGACGGTGGGTGTGGCCGAAATAAATATTTCCGCTAAACAGATTTAGACCCCGCCCTCTTGAAAAAATGTTAATTTGTTCTCAATGCAAAGTATCCAGTTCGTAAACAGTATTTAATTATTGGCTCAAGAAGGGAACTTTGAAAACATTATATATATATATATATGTAATAATCCTTAAAGTCTTATAGGACCTGTCTCATTAATTTTCGTATGACAATCACCGTTTTGCCATCATGTAGCTCCCTTTTATCCCTTATTTCTATAATTACCCGGTGAACACATCTCTGCAGCAGAATCGTTTTTTTAAATATATGGTGATTGTTGTTTATATGTACACACGTGCGGAGGTATCAGAGAGGACAAAAATAGATACATTTTATCAACTCTGTAATAACGAATGTCTTGTTCATTAATTATTAGCATTAAAATGTGCAATATTCGCCAACCACGTAGTCGGAAAATAAAACACGAACATTTCCGAATATTGTCGGAAATAACAGTTTAACAAGATAAATGACATGGCTCGAGATGTTATAAACTCTGACTGGTAAGCAAGAGCCCATCAGCGCTGCGTGTTCGAATCCCATCGGGACCAGGCAAATTACACAAGTGAGGAAATTGTCTAGCTAGCTTAAGAAAGGTTGGTGGTTCTATCCAAGGTGTACACCAAAAGTCTACTCCGCCATTAAATTTAAGCGGCTGGAAAATTTGCCAAATGACTCTGTTTGACGCCCAACTCCGATGAAAAAATGACAAAACAAGACAACCGATATAAATAATATCAAATCAACCATTTTTTCATTTGAAAAAAGAAACTTAAGAATACCATCGAATGTTTTTAAATGCACCATGTTTCCGTGTTTACCATTGCACAGATAATTCCTAGGATTGTATTATTAGCGGAATAAAACATACAGGAAGCGTAACAAGATCAGGGGAGACTATACACACGTATCACGTGACACTTGCTACCCTGTACAGACGAACAAAGACAAGGAAAAACACAATCTGTTCCTCGGCATAGCTTCCGGTAACCCCACAATAAGGGAGGGATAATTAGCATAACAACCGGATGCTGGATTCAAGTTTAACCAAAAGACGTTGTACGTTTGAAAATAGACAGCCAATAAAGATCCTTTTCAAACTCTACTGCTTTTGTACTTAGGGTATTATACTTGAGACAAGCTGTTTGATAACGGTATTATGTATGATAATAAAATACTTCATTGAGTAGTACGCGTATTGATAACAAGCAATGACATGAATTATATTCTAAGTATGTGGAAAGACAGACACATTGAATTTCATTTTTTTGTAATTTTGCTTTTATTTTTTATGTTTTTTTCAAAAACATTTCAGTTATATACGGCGACCGGTTCACCTAACCAATTTTCCTGGGCTAACTAGTACTAACGTGCACGTCCTCAAGGGCCCGGCAACTTCTCCACAAATGGAGAAAAACCGACATTTTTGTCAATTTTTCATAGAAGGATATGACCTGGCGCGACCAGGATTTGAACCCTGATTGCTGAGTTACAAATCCAGCGTACTAACCACTGGACCACAGTCGCGGCTTACTAAGTACTAGAGGAAGAAATATCTAAGTAAACGAAGATTTGATGGACAAATTTCATATTAATACCCTTTAATTCCTTTGTGCATATTCCAGGAACATTCTAGCATTGCAAATGATGGTGATAGCGGATTATAGTCGTAATCATGTCTGTGACATTCAGAATATCAGTCTATATAGACGCAAATGATATCCGTTGCAATTTGACATTGGGCACCTTTACAGATAATAACTATTTTTTCTTCGGTATGAAATCACTCCGACGTTAGTTTATACTAATTTACTTTAGTTCGATTGCGAAACAAGCAATTTTGCTTATATTAATCACGATCAAGTCCGCTTCCTGGACACTAAACCAGTACTGCGTGTGAAAAATGGGATTGTGAAGTTCATAAACGAAACCCGTCGAAGCCGGGATCCGAACTCAGGACCTTCGGATCAGAGGTCGGACGCTCTATCTCTCGACCACGATGCCTCCCCACGCCAATTTTGATCGTATTTCACATACTTAATGCTACTTTCGTTATCTAAATGTGGTGTTCAAGACAAAATGATGTAACAAAGGCAAAACAAATACCGCTACTGCTAGTTTGTGGAGGCCGTATACAAGAGGAGTGGAACAAATCGTAACTCTTGGATAGGGAAGATGTTGAAATATCAAAAATAAGACGTGATCCGAGGTGCACACTAACCCATATTTCATGTCCGTAATAAAAAAGTTAAAAAATCCAACGCTAATTTATCTTTTTTATTGTTTTGCTCAAAGTAATGGATGTATGACAGTTGATTTCAACCTTTCTTTTGGTAGATCATGGCTTTTGTCAGATATTTCTATGTAATATTCAACAAAGTCTTCAATTTGTATCCTGAACTAAAGTCGGACAACTTCAAACAAGCGTTTTCAAGTTGTACAATAAGTCATGACAAATAAAACCCTTTCAAATTAGTTGTCTTATATATGATCTCAGATAAATTAGCTGTAATGATGTCTACTTCGTATTTGTAATGACATCCGTTGCTTCTATGCAATATGAAACAGCGACATTCAAATGAATTTTTCAATAAGGGAGAGGATACTTCTTTTGAATTTTTAGTTTCCTATCATACAGCACTGGAAACATTAATTATGATGTTACCTTAAACTGTAGCATAATTTAAAAACGGTAATCGCTAATTACTGCATGTTAACACAAACACAGCTGGCATTTCCAATCTTTCGAAGACACTCCCGATTATTCAGTCAATCTAAAGCAGTATGAAGTTTGCTTTTGAATACATTTATAATCATACAACGTTTTTGTTCCGTAGCCTCGTCCAAAAACTGCAAGACGTTTTACATGATTATGTAATAGACCATACGAGCTATGTAACAAAGACTGTTATTGTATTTACATTATTATCAACTAAATTTTAAAAGTATCCGTGTTATAATTATCTACAACAGTAAACAGATTCAAGGCAGTGGTTGCAGCATGTTTGTAAACGTGAAATATTATAATTATAATTTTAATGACAGAAAATCCTTTGGGGATAAAATCATGCAAGGATGGGCCTGGAATGCCAGTATAAAAGTATAAAATGATATTAGAGAAAACGTGACGTGTACATGTGACAAGTAGTCTTCCCAAACAGAGACTTTCTTGAACAGATTAGAAGTTATCCGTGATCTAATGAATGACGTTTAATCGATGTCCTCGAGAATAAAGTTATAACCACTGGAACAAATATTTGACAAACGTTGCTTGGTAACGATTGCCAGAAATTCATTACAAATAATTACAATCGCTGGTTGCTAGCTGTTGTTTTAAAGGAGAAACATGCACTATTTTGCCACAAAAAAAACTAAACTATTTTTAAGAAACAAGCTTTAATAAAACGAATCTTTCAAATCACGTTAAAATTCCCATCTTCCCCAACACGCATGCTATCTATGATTAGAGCTGTTCTTGTAAGTATTGGAGCCTTTAATACTGCGACATATTCAACAATTTTATATACATGTAGAAGAAATTCATCAATGTTATATACATGTATAAGAAATTCATCAATTTTATATACATGTATAAGAAATTCATCAATTTTATATACATGTATAAGAAATTCATCAATTTTATATGCATGTATAATACATTCATCAATTTTATATACATGTATAAGAAATTCATCAATTTTATATACATGTATAAGAAATTCATCAATTTTATATGCATGTATAAGACATTCATCAATGTTATATACATGTATAAGAAATTCATCAATTTTATATGCATGTATAAGAAATTCATCAATTTTATATGCATGATTAAGAAATTCATCAATTATATACATGATTGTATAAGAAATTCATCAATTTTATATAAACGTATATCACTTACATCGATGTGGGAAACGTTTTTAAATGTCACATTCACTGATCCATATTTGGTTTACTTCGTGGTTCGTGGTTAAGAAATTTTCAGTTTTTATCTGTTGCACAAGTCTCCCAAAGATTTGATCTTTGGTCTTGACAAGAATTTCCGCATTGATAATGTTATTGTCATGGCAACGACGTGTACAACATTGGTTTGTTATTCATAACACTTGATATTGTGGTAAATATTGTGGAAAAATAATTTGTAGAACACGGTACCGACACACACAAAGGTTTTATGCAAAAGCATTGTATATACTAGAAATGACTACACATGGAGTGTTACGCATGAACGAAGTAGAAGGTTTTTTTTTCATCTAAATTTAAGTATTCAGTACAATCACCCAGGTTACCTAGACGTATTATTTATAATCCCTGTAGCTGTTTGAGGTAGAGTATATGAGGATATTTATGGAAAACAATACCGTAAAATATGCATAAACTAGAGCTAATGAACCTGTTGCTCCATTGATAAACAAACACTGGTATGTATGAATAGTGTTTTAGTACTCTTTTTGTTGATAATAATTCCGAGATTGTAAAAGAACGTTATGTGTGTCGGACTTTGTTTTGGGGTCATGAATATAATACAATTTAATTAGTACATATGCTAAAAATACATAATATATATCATCTGAAAGATGCGTCATGAATTTAATGGCAACATCTAAAAATGATTATCTAGAAGTACACGTTAACAGTACAAAAACAGCCCCATAAATCATGGGTGATGAATCATAATTGATGATGACCCATATTCATAAAGTACAATGTGGATAAATTAGCATTGTTATTATAAATGTCAAGGTCATCTTTTTATAATGCTGTGTATTTATAGGGAACTATAAATGTTAATGAGTACGCCCTTTCAGTATGTTTTGATATTTTCTCTCAATTATTTCCAGAGGAATCCACGTGTTTAAAACTTTCGACGATCATTGCATAGAATTGTCCCACCTGAGAAAACTAATCACAATTGTATGTGCTGAATGAATATAACACATATCGAGATTTAGAGATTCAAAGTGACCTGGGTCCGAGGTTATAAAAGTTGAGATTAGTCTCCGAGCTCAAATCTCATATCTTGTCTTTTAATGTCTCGTGTTGATTGTGATCACACAGTAATGATATTATTGATAAATCATTCCGATAGCATGATTGACCTGGATATGTATCTAAACATTAAATAGCTCAATCTTATCAACCACAATAATTTGAGAATGGAATTAAAATTTGAGCTTGAAGACTGCTTTCTATTTTATAACCTCATGGCCTGATATTTACGTTTTGAATGCACCCAGTTAACTGGGATACGAGAGGTTCCAAAAGAGAGGATGCAATCTGCCTAAGCAATATACGTTTACTTATAAAAAGAAGTCTTATAGTTACAGAGTTAAAAGTGGTATAAAACATCATGTAAATTTATATTTACAAAAACTATACGCTTTCATCCATAATGCAAGTCTTACATACGTTTTACTTTTGAAAGCATGTTGCTTATTTTTTCTTCACATCAATCAAATCGCATGTCGCTGAAAACTCTACCTGAGTGTGACGATCAATGAAGATGACGATGATGATTGTTCTAATAACTTTATAAAGTAGTTCTTACTTAGATATTCTCAAGCAGTGGGTTTCTTAGAGACGTCATACTACATTCAGCACATGTTGATTTATAATGATACATAAACATATCCAATTTTATTTTAAAAGACACAAAATTACGCGAAGCAGTACATGTTGATAAAAAAAGACGCAACAGCATTTGTGAGTAATGCTATTACTGAAGTTGAAACTTTCGAATCTGAACGTGTTCGGACAGACAAAAAAGTCCGGATTGGAGAGGTTTTCGGGATACAAAGGTTCCGGATTAAAAAATTTTTTTTTAGAATTATTTATTGTATTTGAAATATCGGGACCAGCGGACGTGTTCGGTTTAGAGACGATTCCGGGTTGGAAAGGTTCGGATTAGGTAGGTTTAATTGTATTAATTATCCTGATTCAAAACATTAGTAATACAAAGATATTAAATCTTAATTCGTATTCATAACAATGTGCTGATCTATTGGACTAACGACAGACCTCTATATGAGAGTCCCACTGGAAGTAAGATATAAACAGTTCAGTCTGGGACATTGACACGTTCAAATGTTTCTGATAAATTTAACTTATAACAGAATTAAGACTGTTGTGAAGCACTCCGTGAAGCAGTGTGATTATATGTACAGTTAATTAGTAACTTGTGGCATCTTTTTCGCATCTGGGGTTTAACGTTGCACCAACAGACATAGTCATTTAGCGACGACCCCAGCTTTAACAATGGAGGATCGCCATAGGACGCCACTTGGGCAAAACCACCGACCTTCCGTAAGCTGGATGAACAGTTCCTCACTTTATCCTAAGCGGAATTCGATCTCTCAGCGGTGAGTGGCTAGCGATTACTAGTCAGAGAATATAACCACTATATTATGGAGGTCCCTATTAGCATCTATAGTTTAACGAATCTACACACTGAGCAGAAAGTGTTAGTATCACTAATTATTTTGTAAACCTTAATTGTTTGCATTAATGTCAACATGGACAGGCTGTAACAAATATCGGTTGAAGGCAATACAACTTGATTAAGTTTGTTATGTTTGAATGCATGTACAGTGCAACCTCTCCAAAGCAACACCCTTTGGGAGAAGCAAAATTATGTTGTTGTTGAGAGGTTGTTGCTCTAGAGAGGTCGAAATAATAATTAAATCGTACAGCGGAAAAAATGCTTTGTTTAAGGGAGGTTGTTGCTCAAGAGAGGATCGATCTGGAGAGGTTGCACTGTACGTCTTATATCAAAACACTGTATTTAATACATACGAACGGTTTTAAAGAGTACTTTGTGCTGCCTAACATGGCATCTAGGCAGTGGGCGAGAACCATCTAAAAATAAAACTTAAGCAAGGTAATTCCATGTTCTTACAGAGGTAAAATCTTCTGTAGGACACAGAAAAAAGGTTTAAGTGAACGCGATAAACGAGCGGAAACTACTTCGTGAAATGTTATAGCCTGTTTTGAAATCTGACCCAATTTACTAGACTGTATTTTACTCTCATTATAATTAGCACATGATGTACATTTGCATAATGATATCATACATGTATTTTGCATGTACAGAATGCCCAACGTTATGCACTGCAAATTTTAGAAGTCCGAACACATTTATTTAAGCGGTGTTTAATGCAAGCTTTAACCATGACAACAAAGTCTGTCTTATCCTGGGTTCTGCAGTAAAGAGATCTCTAATTGTATGACAGTCATGTCAAGTTATTTAACATCAAACTGTTTATATTACTTATTTTATTAAACAATACACACCCGCTGAAAAATGAGAAATAAATACCTCTTGTTCATTACTTCATACATAATATGATCAGACGATTACAGGTATCGTGTAGTTTTGCCATATGCTAAGTGATGCCCGGCAATCCGGGTTCGAATCCCAGTCGTGGCAGGCCATACCCTTCTACGAAAATTTGACAAATATGTCGTTTTTCCTCCATATATGGAGAAGTTGCCAGCTCCTTGTAAAAGGGTAAGGAAGTACTGTTTAATATAGCGTCCGGAAAACTGGTAAATGAACCGTATGTCGAACATAACTGAAAAATGTTGAAAAAACGGTGTTAAACCCAGAATAAAAAAAAAGAAAAAGTACGCGCGCCATTCTTTAAACTAATCATTCATACTTGTGTTTATTTACAAACAGAGTTTGATTTGTTGTCCGGACAAAGTAGTAGTTCAGTGCGTACTTAAGAACATGATTCTCCATAAAATGGACAAAGCATTTTAATTACAACCTACGCCAATACGATAGATTAGTTTGTGCAAAATACTAAAATAATTGTACGTGTTATACAATACCAGACTTAATAAGATGATAACAGGTACCAAAGTATTATTTTTCATTCTAAATATCACAATGTTGAAAAGTTATAACCCGTAAACAATTTAACAAAGAGCGACCGGACTGTTTTAGTATGCTTTCGATTATTTCATCAATTAGGCATTGATTGTCATACAACAAACAATCCCAATTTTATATTCCTCTTATTAAACAATCTATTTTTGAAAGACAGACAAGGGAGTTTTATGTTACAAACAATACGTTGCATATTTGAAGTTGTACAAATGTCAGCATGACCTAATGAAAATCAATTTGTTTTCTGTACACTTGTGGTCACCTGATTGATTGCTGTCATTAAGTTCGAAAAATGTACTTCAACACAAATGCTGAATGGTTTCCTTAGTTTGTTCTTTATTTATTTATAATATGTACGTTTATAAGACAAGAATATTTTCACTAAGTCTATCAGTCAAGTGTCTACATGTATTATGTGTACATTTATTATGTAGTACCACTTCAACATTTACTTACATGAAACATTCTATCCATGCCAGGAATATTACCAGAAAAACCATGCTTTCAAAACAGGTAAAAAATGAATAATAACTACAATTATTTCAATTCAATTTAATAAAGCACTTTAGTGAAGTTACATCAGATACATAAGAAATTTAACAACGCCACAACACACGCATATACCTAGATAATGACCTCTTTTTATTAAATGAATGCAAAAAATAGAAACTGTTATACTAGAAGTACAAAATGACTCGTTATTTGTTAATTTTACTGACATCAATCTTCCATAGGTCGCTATCCAAAAGGTTATACAAAAATTCAATACCTACTATCTGACATACAGCAAGTGCTTGTTATAAACTTTTTTAGCATGGTGACTTAAAGTGCTTGAAACCATGATGTCACATGATAAAAGCCTTTTTATAAACTTTTATGATCACAAAGAAATGTCACAGAAAGCCTGCTGATTATGTATTAGTCATACCTTCACGGTAAAGGTTAAAATTGAGGCACATATTTCTGATGAATAAAAGTTTTTCTCCGAATCTGAGGGTAGCACTTTTATTATGTATACGACTAAATGCAGATGGTTTTGTAAAGAATTGTATAATGATTTTGAATTGTATTACAATGACAATTCTACGTAAAGAGATTATATAGTACTCACAAAACATACACAAAAATAAACTCAATCACATTTGTTAACCCTTTATTGGTAACTTCAGAATCATCTAGCCTCTACCATGATGTTTCCAATGGTCATATAATCTTTCAGAAGGCAATGATGCGCCCATTTTTTTGCATTACAACTCACTTATTGTCACTGGGGTTTAACGTCGTGTTTCAACAATTTTTCAGTTATATACGGTGACCGGTTCACCTAACCAGTTTTCCTGGACTGTATAATAACCAGTGCTAACTTA
Organism: Lutraria rhynchaena; assembly: GCA_008271625.1. Classification (NCBI taxonomy): domain Eukaryota; kingdom Metazoa; phylum Mollusca; class Bivalvia; order Venerida; family Mactridae; genus Lutraria; species Lutraria rhynchaena. The sequence continues at coordinate 1,559,511 of VIBL01000012.1, read as the reverse complement.
CTCTTCCACAATAAGCCGGCAACCTCCCCACATATGGAGGAAAATCGACATTTTTGTCGAATTTTCATAGAACAGTATGACCTGCCGCGGCCGGGATTATAATAATAATAATTTCATTTGGCAAGTATACACAACATGGCAATTTAAAACAAAATAAATGAATAGATAAATACAATACAATACAATACAATACGATTACAACTGTGGAATTCATCAGCCTAAAAAATAACAGTATTACATAAATAAGATTTATGATTAAATATATTCAGATAATAAAAAACATGCAATGTACACCAATACCAGGGATAACACAAAAATGAGGAAAGGATTCCTCTTATTTCCATTGTGGTCCCTTATATTGGCAGCATGACACAGATAGTCATGTTATATATATGAATAAAAAGCAAATAATTAATCAATACTCGACTAAACATGTCTTATTTTAGAAAAGATTTTGACATCACATTTATAATAGTCTACATATATCACAGTCAAAGTGTTTATCACATTATTGAGACTGGAGATCACAGAATTTAATACTAAGCCAAACTATGAAACAGCAATAATAAAAACTGACGAATTACTCTGGTAGCAAAAGTTATACAATTGGAACTTGTTAAGAAATAAAATACTTTAAAGAAAGAATTAAAATGATAATTAAGTGGTCATTAAATGGGTTTTGATGGCAAGCTTGAATGTGAGGGAATGTGAATGTGATTCGAACCCGGATCTCCTGGTTACAAGGCCAGCGCATTAACCACCGGACCACGACCGCGACTGCATTACTACTCACAACATGTTATATATTGATATTCTGTTCTCAGTGTTCCAGTTCATTTTTTACCTAAAGAAAGTGTTCCTTATTGTTGAAAATAGGCGATATTCCTTCATTTATACTTAAGAATACACTGTTAAGAATAAGGACCGTTCCGAAATGAAAACTGAAATTTAGACTAAAACACCATTAAACAAAAATATGTAAATTGCTTAAACTTAAAAGATTAATTCCTGGACCATCTTGACAATAGGGAACAATTAATCATCCTGAATCATTATGAGTCATTTATATTATAATAGAAATTATGGAAACGGGAAACAAAGCATTTTCCCTGATGGTATCTTTATACAGAAATTAGATAAGAATATGATTCATAGAAAAAAAAACGCATAAAATAATGCCAAAAAAGCCAAACACACGCAAAAAACAAGACCAAAAAAATGATGACAAAACAGTCTCCATGGGGGTACCTTATTGAAACGGTCTGTGCCAATCAAAGTTAATTTCTTACTCATGCAATTTTTGTATGATTGCGATTATTCAGATGCTTTTTACAAATGCTGATATAAAAGGTCTTGTTTTAGTCACTTGAAATATCTAAATATTTCAGCATGTTATGTCTATGTTCATAAAGATATTTATGTCTGAATGTTATTACACCCTTAAAGTAACATTTATGCCATGCAAAGTTTTCATTATAAACATTTTCTGTTGTTAGTCATGAATGTCACTTTTACAAAAAATGAAAAAAAAACATGAATTCGAAGGTAACTAATGATTAGATAAACCATACACTCTTTAAAATCAACAGCTATGTTATAATATACCTGGGTAACAACATAACCGTTAACGTTTTAACTGGATACAAGTAGGATTGTATGCGTGTAACAATATACAAAGATTAAATTTATCTCGCACTTAACTGTGATACTGAGTCTTATAAAATACTTTTTTTCCTCACGAGATTGAAGCTGACACGTGTTTATCACCGGTATACCCCTTTCTTGGATTCATTGACCAGGTCATATATAAGCTAAAAGACCAACCCAGTTTGACCACGAAATGGTGTAAAGGCGAGATCTGATGTATACCAGTGACATTATATTACTTATCACATGTAAAAAAATCAATTACATACTGACCAAGGTGCTTCGTAGAATTATAATGAAATATTTTTTACCAACCAATTCTCAGTTGATAAATATTGGACATGATTAAGACTGTACAACATATCTGTCACGGATGATTTCATTAATCAAACATTGATTCGATACTAACAACAAAAGTTTTGCTGCTTTCATAAAGCAATTCTTATTCATACTAATAACGTCATCTTTAATAGTCATCCAACCTGAAGTCAACTGTTTATTTATTTTTTCTCTGGACTGTATACTAACCAGTGCTAACTTAACCTTCCATAAGGAGCCGGCAACTTCTCCACATATGGACAAAAATCGACATCTCTGTCAAATCTTCATGGAGGAGTATGACTTGCCGCGACCGGGATTTGAACCTGTGTCACCGGGTTAAAAGTCCAGCGCGCTAATCACTAGACCACGGCAACGGCTCTCAACTGTTTATACAAATAATGGTACTAGCAATGATTCGGTGTTTGTATTTTTGGTCGTGTAACTTAGGAGTCCAGGGCATATATCATAGGAAATTCATATAGTGACTTGCGGTAGTAGTAGTAGTTATATCATTAATATAGTACCATCAATAAATCATATTAATCAGGAACAATAACCAGTAATCCATTTTTATTTCAATTAACCTTTATTAGCCAATTTCACAACAACATGAATTTCATGTACGCGTGACTAATCTGCACGGGATGTTTTACCACCACGCCACTTCCAAATTTGGCTTCTTAAGATGCACGCATTTTTGTAGGTTTTCTCATAGAAACCTGCAGGTAAATTTCATTTTTTTTCTTGTAATTTCTTTTCATCTTGAAATACATTATGAATATTTTAATACATATCAATTAGAATATTGTGAAATTTGTGTAAATGATAATAAAATAAAACTTAGTATTTTGTATTTCTCAAAACTTTTGTGTACTTATATTCAAACTAGATTATTCACAACAATTGTTGACCATATTATTTATTTCTGTTTTAAAGTTACTTCTATTTGTTAGATTGCAGACTTTACATGTTTAATGGTAAAACGAATATCCAACAGTTCAAACTCGTTTGTCCTGTATAAACTCACGTTTCTATGCTCTGATAGTGAGCATCGGTGACACATAGCAAGAATTGTTCAAGGACAGTGCAACTTGCCCAAAGCAACACCCTTTGGGAGAAGCAAAATTGTTGGTGTTGGAAGTTGAATTAATAGTTCGATCTTACAGACATATGAGTGAAAGTTAAACATTTAGAAAAAACGGAAATCTTAACCCCGGTGCCATGGAAACAATAAAAACAAGTAAGTCCGGACCTGGGAAAACCAGAGGTTCCGGAAAATTACAGAATATTTTCAACCATGCAGACAGAAATCATGCTGTTGTTGAAGGGAAGTTGTTGCTCAAGAGAGGGCCAATGCTGTAGTGTATATTTCGCAATAAAAGCAACATGTTCATCCTCAACATCATTTTCAACCAATAACTATTGGTTACACTGTAATCATAACTAGTACTAAGTTCATGTAAAATATTTCATTGTTTTCAAACTATAGCAATTTTATTTACAACAAAGGACAGTACTGAATGAAAGAAAGGCTTATAAATGTATTAATATCATTGTCTCTCATTATTTACTAATTTTCATTTGACCTTTGATCAATAAAAGCAACATTATACAGGGTATTTAAAAAAGAAACTAATTTGAAACATGATAGAACAGCAAAACATTTAGGTGATAAATCTAATTCCAGTAATTGTAATATGAACAAGAACTCATACTGAATTTGACATATGACCCCAAAAGTTGCACTACTTTTTATTAGCATCAGTTCCCTTGACACTTTTCTCATTACCCACTAAGTAGGTATTCATATGAGCAAGATTAGCTGCGAACAGTACACACCAATAAAACGTAAATTCCATACATAATGAATGAACTTAAATACGACATTGATCTTAGTGCTTAAGGTCAGGGTCTGAAGACTTTTAGACAAATAATTTAAAAATCCATCAACGATTTATTATAGCCAAGATACAAATTTACAGCGTCAGTTGTTTCCATACGTAATGAACGATCTTAAGATGACCTTGACCTTGGCGCTACAGACTATGATCTTGCGCGCGATACATGGTGAACATCAGTACCAAGTAATCCATTCAGATATTGGAAAGTTATGTCTGAGATGAAAATTACATACATATTGAATGACTTTGAATATGACTTTGACCTTGGCGCTACTGGCCAGGGTCTTGCGCGACACATCTTCTAGTGGTGGTGAACATCAGTACCAAGTAATTCAAAATGCATTCATAAATTAGAAAGTAATGGTTGAGACAAGAAAATTCCATACATAATGAATGACTCTGAATAGAGTCTGCGTCATGCGCGCGACGTAACGTCTTGTGTTGAACATTTGTGCCTTGTTATTTCGAAATCCATGCAGGAAATATAAAGATATGGCTGAGACACGAAAAAGGGACGGACGGACGGACAGTACAACTGCTACGTGCCACACTTCGAGAGCTTAAAAATAAATATTGAAATTCCAGTTTTATATATATTATAAACTTATGAAGTGTCATTATAATATTCAGTAGACATCAAATATGTACAATCAAACTAGTGAAGAAATGCCACCAGAAGGAAAGTATAAATATAGTGTTATACGCAACTGATTTTTAATTCAAATTATCATTCGGTCGATCACATCTATATATGCATTATGAGAAGGGGAGGACGTTGGCATCTATTCACCGTAAGCCGCTCATTCAGTTATGCCCGTGCATTTGACGGAATACTGAAAAACACTTCACGATAAGGGCGTGGAATATTCGTTCATAAGAGGGAAATATGTGATGACATGTTCGGGTATTTCGCCAATATGAAACTATTCAATAAAGCGGTCAGAACACAAAACTCATTTTTTTATTTTATATCACATTTCGTAGCAACTTCAGACTTATTTCACTTAAATTGTTCTTTTCTAGTTGATATGGCTATAATGTGTTCTCTTTCATTGTGCATATTATGTATTTGAATTGTTTCATTTACTTCATTATTATGTTGTCTTATTGGTAAATAGCTATTCATAGCTAATGTTTATTGTTATACTCTGAGCCAACCATAAATAAATATTTGATTCCTGTATCGTGTATGATTGTGTCCTCCTGACTAAGGATTGGACATCTTAAACTTCACTTTCCGGAATCATTTTTCCTTGGCACTGAAAATGTGTTGTCTTTAATTTCCACATTTCGTGTGGGTTTCAGCTGGAATCAGTGAAACAAACCGGAAACATTTCGGTAACTAAGCACAACGAAAATATTAATACAGTCAAACTTGTTTTGGAAGCCACCTCAGAATGAAGGCCACTCTGTGAAAAAGGCCATTCTCGAAAAAAAATATATTACTATGCAGAACAAATGACCTCTGAATAAATTCCATTTGTCAATAAAAGCCTCATTTTGTCTTTCCAAATGGTGGCGATTGCTCACAGGTTTGACTGTATATAAATATAAAAAGACTCATACGCACATTTTGTAGAAAAACTACGGGGGTATATTAACTACTTATGTTTGTTTGGTTGACCCAGCCTCATGCTTACTCCTTGAGAAACAAAAATACAATTATCTGTACATGTAATAAATAAATGTACATACAAAATTAAAAAATGTACAATCTACAGCAAACATATACAACAGCTGATTGCTTCAGTTTTCCCTTACCTAAAATAAACCAACAAAATTGAAGAGTAAACAACGTGATGTCATGGCATAAACTACGTGACGCCATGAAGTAAAGTAAGTGACGTCATTGTTCGAATTATGACGTTATATTGGAAAGATAAAGAATCATGTTTTTGATGGCGTATACAAGTATTCTGCTTAACTAAACTTGAACAAAAGAGAGAACCAAAGGCAAAATGGACACTATAGGGTGTTTGTAACAAATTATCATGGGATCTAGAAAGCCTTTGACCGCAGTATTTAACCAAATCTAGATGAAACACCAGACAAGTAGTATGCTGCAAAATCTCTCTTATACGCTCAATAAGTTTTGTAGACTGCATATTAAAATCAATATCAAATTTAAGCTAACAAAGTTTGTGCATAGCATATCCATATAATTCTGGTTAAGAAATTTGTTCATTTAAAACATTTTGAGTTTAGTTTCAGGGTAACGAAGCGTTAATGACGATGACAACGCCCTAGCGACGAACATTACTTATTCACGTTCTGACCAGAGAAAGTAAAGTGGATTTCCGAGAGAAGGCTACTCACCATCTGTCTTACCATACATACAACAAGCAGTCACTGAAAAAAAACAACCTCGGCAAACATACAAAGTACTATTATGCAACCCAGAATTAAACATACAAAACAAAAATGCAGGACCATAACCATCAACAATGAAGTCACAAACTCGACTTACATAATGGAATAAAATTAAACATTTCAAAGAATGTAGTGGCCGCATATAGTAAAACCTCGATAGTTAGACCACTTTTGGGACCCCAAAAAATCGGTCGTAATAATGATGTAGTGAAATTATCAAGTGAATAATTTAAAGTCGGTCCAAAATAAGTGGTCGTTAAAATAAGGTGGTCGTAGTATTGAGATGGTCGCTCTTTGAGATTTTACTCTATGTGGAAAACAATCATCAAAAGAACATTGCTGAGTTCGTATTACTACAAGAGTGCATCTAGAGTGTATTGTTTCAACATGAAAACATCTTGTTTCCTATTTAACAATTGATTATTTAATAAATAAAGACAAAACGCAAAAAATGGATTTTCAGTTTTACAACATTTTACCTTTTTGGGCATAGATAAAGGTGAACTGTTTGTGGATGGATGCCTCTACGAACAATCAATTACATATATGCCAGATTGGATATCAAAATAAGAAATATTTCAAAAGTTATGTCAGAGACAATATTAAGATGAAGACAGGTCAGTTTAGTTTATTCACAGTTCAACACTTCAAATATAGCATGCAATAATAACAACATAAAATGGCAAAATAGGTAAAAGTTACATTATCATAATATTAAGTCATAGTTATATTATTGGCAATTTGTCAGACAATACAAAAAATAATACTTACAGAGTTTATATAATAACGAACCACTATTAGAACATATCGAATAAAAATAAGATTTTGTTTTTTTATCATATTATTCACTCAATTAGTGTATAAAATAAAATATTAACTTCTGGCAGGTGTGCGTCAAAATGCACAAATTAATCAATCGTATTGGCGTAGGTTGTAATTAAAATACACAATCCATTTTATGGATAATCATGTTTGAAGTCCACTCTAAATTACTTCTTTGTCAGGACAGGAAATCGAATTTCTATCTGTAAATAAAACACTAAGCTTCAATGATTGTATTAAGGAATGGCGCGTGTCACACATCTCCTACAAAGTTCATGATTAATCTTATTTTGAATAAAAGCAATAACTAAAATGTTCTTATCAAAATTATGAATCAAGTAATTGACAGTTCGGCATCTAATTAAGTAATTATGAAATGATTGTGTGGGTGTGGATAACTAAAATAAAACCAACGACATTGACGATTTCATATTGAAAAGAAGATAGATGAGACAGGCATTGCCGCAAATTAAGACCAATAAATAAATTTTGGATTCGATAAATATGATTTGGTTTTATCCATGAGTTTGAAGTGCACAAAAATAGCCATTTTTACAAAGGAAATCTATATCAATGCGCTATTTTATACTGAATGATACTTGTAATTAATATCTAAACATTACTGGATAAGTGCCTTAAATAGATGTAAGGCGATTAATTAAATTATATGCAAACGTCTGTATGTTGAAATGATATGTGGAAATATTTTAATGTTCTAAAATGTGTATCATTGATGAAATAATAGTTACCAACAAACCAATAACAAAAAATCGCGTCGTTATCCATGTAATGACTTAATACCAGGCACTTCTTTTCTCAAAAAGCAATTGAATAAGCTCCTAGTAACAATAAGGAAGAAAAAATACCACACAATTTAACAATCGAAATCATTCATAGCAATACTGAATGTCTTTCAAATTACTTCATGGTAGCTTGTAAAAAAGATATTGTCATTTGCAAAGAGTTATTTTGATACGTTTTTTGCTAAAGGGAACACGCAATTACATGACTGATGTACAAAACTACAGGAAAAAGACAGTATTAACAGTCGGATACGAAGCCCCTCTGGTGAGAGTCTAATAATAATGAAACAGGGAATTGTCTTCTTATATTCCATTCTGCTGAATATAACATATCACATTTTGGGACAGCGAACAATCAGCTACTCCTATTAACATACCACAAGTAGAGGAGGCAAGGAAATGAACCGTTGCATGAAATTTCTAGACAAAATTATGATTGGTTTGCAATCATGATAATTGTAAAACGTTGATATTTCCTGTATTCATTTGTTTTAGACTATATTACAATATATGTAATGAAGAATGGTTTAGAAGTGAAGATGCATAATGTTCTGTTAAGCTTCATCTGTGGGATACGAGAACCCGGCAACATTGGTTCTAATGGTTGTTGTCATTACCGGAATAAATACTTTCAACACAGATTCTAGTGTAAAATAGATAATCTGTTTTGCTGTCTCATTTTTACAACAGACCATTCAAAGCGGTACACTCTCGGAGACTACGTTATGACCTCGATTTTTGTATGATCCTATTTGCTGGGTGTGTTTAAGTTTTGGGGGATTTTAGGAATGTAGTATTTTGGGGAGATGGGATGTTTTTGTATGCGTTTTTTTATTAGGAATCCTTTTCTTATCTATATCATATATTATATAATTATAAGTATATAATATGGTGCAGATTAAAAACTTAATTAAATGAATTGATAATTGTGATTTAAGTTTTCAATCACTGTGTTAAATGAAGACTTCTCTTGACCATTAAGTCTCAGTAAATGCTGTAATACTTTAGTTTGCTATTTCGGGTTTCCAAACTAGCTAAACTGTTACTCTAAGTAGATTCCGCTCAGGTATCACATTCGCGTAAACTTTATTGTCTGTCCGACCAAAGACAAGCTTTGTAAGTACAAGAAATTGCATTGCTATCAAATATATATTCTTAGCAGATAAATGAATTATTTAATTAAAAAATGTTTCTTTGTTCACCTTAGCGGTTAGGTGACATAACAGAGTCGGGAAGATGACAGGAATATAATCAAACTGTGTATGAAAAAGACCTTAATGATCTTACGGGTCCTAGATGGGATTTTTACAGTTTACAGTTTATTTACAGAAATCGGCAAGTACTTGCCATTGCACATACACGCACAAACATACACACATATATATATACAGCAACACAAAACAGCATGACATGAAACGGGAATAACATAATCTATATACTATCCATATAAAATAAAATAGGTCAATATGACCATATTCATAAATGAGTATAATGTAAATTTGTTATGTGAAATTAAGTGAATTATTAATAAAAAAGCTTCCTTTAAGTATAGTGATAAGTTTAAAAGATTTCTTTTACTATTTGAGGACATGATAGAAACAAATTTACCTAACGATGGCCAGGAAGTGTTGGATAGATATTTTCTTCTAATATCACTATATTTTGTACAGCACATTAAGAATGATACTCAGATTCAATTTGATTAAGATTGCAAAACTTACAGATTCTATTTTCTTTCGGGATATTATTTCTGCGTCCTAATTCTATTTCCAAAGAGTGCGAACTTAATCGAAATTTAGCAAGTAATTTAATCATTTTAATATTCGGTAATATTTCTATGTACTTAGAACATGAATAATTTTCTTTGTACTCACAAAAATATGACAATTTTGACATACCGTCTATAGCAGTTCTCCATGATTGGATGTATTGATCTCTAATTCTGGATTTCAATATCGGAAAATAGTTTATATCACGATTATAAAATGTTTTTATATATGAACAGCCCAAATGATCAACGAGGAAATTGATACAGCCAGCCCAACTATTGGGTGTAAGCAAGGAACAATGCTCATTATAGATTTTATACATGGGGGTGTCAGTTAAAGACATAATTTTAAGCCAATATTTTACTGCTCTTTCTTTGGCTATAACATACAGGGGAAATCTAACTAATTCGCTCAAAACAGCAATGTTAGGAGTTTGTTTACTAACATCTAATAATGATTTACACAATTTTACATGCAGTTTGTCAATTTCTTTATAATCATAAACACCCCATACTTCCGAGCCATAAAGCAATATTGGAACAACCATTGTGTCAAATAGGCGTAGTTTCGCTTTAATATCTAACGGAACACGGTCGAATAGAAATTGGAGATTATTATAAGCCTTTAAAGCTTGATCAGATAGTGTTTTAATAGCAATCTTAAAATTACCGTTACGCGTAAAATGAATACCTAGGTATATAAATCTGTCTACAATTTCAAGACACTCATCATCAATAAAAAATCTGACATTATGGTGAACTTCACGCTTTTCAAAAATACATACTTTTGTCTTTGCAATGTTTATCTTTAAACCCCATTCTTTCGAATAAGCATTTAAATGATTAAGTTGTGATTGTAAGCTAATAGGACATGTGGTAAAAAGAACAATATCATCTGCAAACAAAATCAAGTATCTAGACAATAATTCAATATCGTCACATGATAAATTATTAACATTTATGACGTTACTAATATCATTTACAAATAATATAAATAAAAGAGGGGACAAAGGTTCGCCCTGTTTCAATCCCAGCGCGACGTTAAAAACTCAGAAGTTGTCATGTTACTAGACAATTTCACGCATGATTTAACATCTTTATATATGGCTTTAAGAGCTGAAATCATTTTACAGCTCATACCGGAATTGATTAATTTAACCCACAATGCATCACGTATAACGGAATCGAAAGCTCTTTCATAATCAACAAATACACAATATAACTTTTTGTTTTTAGACAAACTTTTCTGGATTAAGCTGTGCAATATAAAAATAGCATCAGACGTGGAGCTGTTATCTCGAAAACCAAATTGTGAGTCATCAAAAATGTGCTCATTTTCACACCAACTGTTAATCCTGTTTCGCAAAAGTAAAGAGAATAATTTAGCAACAACATCAATTATCGTAATACCCCGGTAGTAAGCCGCACAATTTGGATCACCTTTTTTAAAGATAGGAATAATTTCACCCTTGGACCAAGCCTCAGGATATAGACCGGTATCAAAAATATGGTTAAAAATTTTACACAAGTAAGGAGATATGAATTCAATGGAGTCTATGAAAAACTCTGCAACATTTTTGTTTATATCGCAACTTTTATTACGCTTCATATGGCGTATAGTCTTGGGTATCTCTTCTAGAGTAAACGGGGCATCTAATGCTTCTATATAAATGGTATTTTCACGCGAATGTTTATAATTAGTTTCATCAAAATCGTAATTAAATTTATTGGAGATAGATTCAAAATGTTTCATAAAATCATCAATACCAGCCTCTGATTTATTGGTATTGTTTTTTCTGAACTTGTTTATGTATTTCCAAAATTTTCTTGGCGACGATTTACTCAACGATGAGAGTTTGCTTCGTTCACCATACAGATACGCTAATTTGTTACGACGCTTAACTTTAGCATAATTTGACCTTGATTCGAGGAACTTGCGCTTGTAATATTCGGACTGATTAGTTTTAAATTCCTTTTTTGCTTTGAAAAAGATATTTTTAGCCTGACGACACTCTTGGTTAAACCATACAGACTTATGACATTTACGATTACATCTTGAAAAACGTTTACCAAAATTTTCAAACGAAATATTATAAATTATTTTGGAAAAATCATCTACACATTGATTGATATTTGTTTTACTGTTTGTTAACTTATCGGTAATTTCGTCAAATAAAGTACGCGAATCCTCAAGCGAAGTATAGAACGCCTCATTGTTAGAGGAGTTCCAAACAATTCCATCATGCATGCGATTGTCATCTTTTGATTCGGTATTTATGTCATAAGACATAGTAAAAACAATTGGACAATGGTCCGAAAATTCCGTTATGTCAAGAATACACATATTGGAAATATAATGTAAATAATTAGACATCGATAGGACATAATCAATCGCACTGCCTGTGGTCTTATTATTATGAATAGAGTTGTATGTAAATTTACTATCACACAATCTAACATTAGCTATCAACAAATCATTAGCCTTACACATATCTAAAAGCTTAAGACCAAAAGAATTCACGCATGTATCAATGTTTTTTCGCTCAGACGAATATACAACATTCGAATTTGTAACAGGTAAATCAACAAAGCGATCTAAAGCTATATCAGTCACGTGGTCTGATAGATTACCCGTGCGGGCATTAAAATCTCCCAACACATACACGATACCAAGATCACTGTATCGACGAACATCTCTATCTAAAACGTCGAAAAAATCATAATTAAACAATGGAGATTTATTATTTTTGTACACCGACGAATTTTCTGGAGGGATGTAGCATACGCAGAAATACGCATCATCATTATAGCCTGTAATTGATTTATAAAGTTTAAACCAAAGGATGCCATTGTTATTTAAACTAACTAGTTCTAAATAATCATGATAAATATCTTTATAATATACAGAAATACCGCCACTAAACCTTTTTGCAGAACGATTAAACTTAGGTCTGGGACAAGTGAAATGATGATATCCGTCAATGTTTATGTTAGATAACTTCGAGTTCCAAGACTCAGTGAATAGCAAAATATCATAATCATTTATAAAGTTCAAGAAATCACAGTCATGGAGTTTAGATTTTATACCCTGTACATTTAACAGAACAAAGGATGACTGTTTTGTGTATCCTTCCTATCTAGAGACATCTTGATCAAGCAGATGCACATTATCAACAGTATACATTTTATTGTCCACATACAGTTTGTCATAAGCCAGGGATGCTGACTTGTTTTGTTTTTTGGCAGCGATTAATGCAGGAATTAATTTCTTACGCCGCTCCTGAATAGCTTTAGGAAACTGGTCTGAAACTCCGTAGTTAGAATCTCTCGTGAAAATTTCATAAGCCTTCCTTTTGATGGTGAGCTTGTCCTGGTGGTAATTAAACTTGGCTACAATTGGCCTGTTTTTATCGCGTGAGTATTTCCCTATGCGGTGAGCTCTGTCTATTTTGATCACTGTTTTAGCGTTCTCAGTATTAAGTTTGGAAGTACATAGATCCAGCACTTTTTCAATACAATTTTACGAAAGAGGTCAGTAATCAGTGTGACTTCCATTGTCGCCAATACGTGAGGAATACATCATCTCATTGAAGTTAGCTGATGTTCGTTGAGCGCGTTTTGGAATACTTTACCATACTAGGAGGCATTTATTTTTTAGGTATCACAGTATCGATTTATGATTAGGTCTGACCCTCTGACACAGTGTTTCTTATCAATTAATCTTTGGTCAGGAATAAATGGGTCGAAGGAAGATGTCAACATTACATTGAGGCCCGACGTTTCAGATTAAACGCAAAGTCCTGCATACAGGTTCATGGTTTTGCATGCATAATATCATATGATAGTTAAAAGCATTGATATAACTTTGAGCATTGCTTAACATTTCTCTGGGAAGCTACCAGAATAGTTGTCAAATTATCCAGTACACAATACATAATACTGCTACCACGAAAGCTACAAGTATCTCCCTAGAAATACAACAGTCTACAAGACCTTAATTTCTTGGCGTTCAATACATGTTATGTCCCTGTAAATCATCGTGTTTAAAAATACATCAATGGTCACCTGTTGTGCGTGAGATGTGAACGTCGCCGTGCTCTGAGGAAACCCGATGAGAGCTAACATAATCAGTGCAGTAATAGGCGACATGATTCTGTCCGAAAAGAATTTCTGATAGCCGGAGCATGAGGTTTGTGGCATTCAGCTATACAATAAAACACCACTCTTTGACCATCTGAACATTAGCGTCAACTTATAATCATTGAATAGTTTTCCAATATCTATATATTCTTTTGTATTTCTTCTTGATAATGAGAACATCATGAATTAGACCTTTTAGTCCTAAAGTGCAACTTATTATAAAGTTCTTTCTGTAACAATATATTGTAACTGGTGATATACGATTATATACAATAAGGTGTTTGCACTTTTTAAAGCAATTAGGTTGTGTCGTACTGATTATCAAATTATGAATACTCTCGAACAGTCGAAATGCGGCCCAGCTTTACTTACCAATGGCCAAGCCTAGAGTATGCCGATAGTTACTCTTGGAAGGCTACCCCCCCCCCCAAAAAAAAACACGATAACTCAGTTTAACACCAATTCAAAGGTATCCCTTTTCAATTATGACATTGTAACTTAAGTGAAAACCCTTTACAAACAGTTTTCCTCCTCACAATGTTGAAGCTGTCGCATGAAAGGCAATGTTGTTGAAATTTAAATTCATAGCGTAGCGTCATTCTTATATTTCTCTCTCTATATATATCTTTATTATGTCCAGCTCCGTAAAGGGCAAAAGTTCAACGTGGCATTTCGAAATGCCACATATCATGAAATGCAATACACGAGAGATGAGACATCACTTCATTCATTTAGATATTTGACTCCGTCAGTTGATATTTCAGCGACGAATTATTCAACTTTATATCGTACTTTTAGGTGTCATTTATGTCATGTTACTATTCGACGGTTAAATCTCAATTATCCGAACCTGCCTTATTCGAAAACCTGGTATTAACCGAAATAGATTTCCAGTCTCGATTGCATTCCTATATTATAATTCAACGTTAAAACGACTTTTCCAAAATTGATTATTTGAAAACCTGGTGACACCCGAAGTGATTATCTGGTCCGCACAAGTAGATACAATAATATTGTCACGTCCATCATTCAACATCTGTAGACTGTCGTCGGGTTTATTTTCTTCGTTTTGATAAAGTTGTGGTACATATAAGGAGCGACTGATAAATACGATTTGACATTTTCGAATAAAAATGCAAATAACTTTTGCAGTTAAATAAATATGTACTCATAACTATTGCGCTATCGAAATATTTTCCATATTCTATCAACTGATTATATATTTTGAACCTTTTTTATAATTTCATAATTTCTTACTAAACTTCTTGGGTCATATAAACTGCACTTAGTTGATCTACAGTCTATGACATTACATTGATCCAGGGTGTGAACTGATACATACAATGTTTATGGCCGCAGCCATGATGTCTAGGCCTGACTTAAATCATAGCACCATGAATATTCTTGACTGTTAAGTATTTCTCACTTTCACACCATGTGTTGAACATATGTGGCAAACTCGTGTGAGGAACTTACTTCTATATATTGCGAAATACTAGTCCTATTCTCAGCTTTTAAAAAAAGAATATAGACATGTTCACTTATGGTTTGTTAAATTCGGTATCAATGACGCTTCATTTTCTTGTTCTTAAGCATAAAAATATGTATCATCACATGCGTTTGTTTGGCTATGTTTATATGTATGATATGCTACGCCGAAAACTACATACGCGTATGATGTATGTTATATCACTTTTGCATAATTTATCGGCAATTAGTTTCATTACTGTAAAGCTTTCAAAGGGACAGTGTACTAAATTGATGTCAGAAATCATTACAACAAAAACTTACAAGGCGTTACTTCAGTGTTTTAGTATAGACCAGAAATATAAGTATGTATAAAAAAACCTATTTAAGACTTGATTTATAACTAACTTTTTCTGCGAACAGTATACCTAAGGTAGCGTTTTAATGCAAAACGTAATAAGCTTTTTGTGAGCCTCAAAGTATTTAATAACATTTTATTCCTCACTTACAGAGAGCATAGACGGGACTTAATTTATTTAAGAACACAAAAATAGTTGTGGTTTTATTTAAGGATGTACGGGTCATCATCCTATAGATGTGGTTTACAGTGGTGACCTCTTCAACTTTAAATCTCGACATTAAGCCCCTTTGGGCTTTAGGTGAAGTGAAAATTAATATCGGACAGTATTTTGCGGCTTTCAACTTGTCAATTTGTGATCAGTTAATTCAATTGATCTTGCAGAGATTGACAAAAAAGACTGACGGACGTAATACACTCCGTGAACTTCTTCAATAAGAATAATTTAAACAACTCAAACGTCCAGTGACAAGTTTACACCTTGTCTGTTCCAAAACAACCGCAGCAATTGTGTTTTTGTATCATTTGTTGCGAACAATTTGTAGTTTTCGATAAGAGTGGGTGGAGGAAATGACCTCATGTATGGAGAATAGGAGATAATTAACAATCGCTATTTACAATTTATTCATATTATGTTACAGCGAGTGAGTCCCTGTAGTATCATTAGACTCTGAGAATGTAGATACTAGCGTTGTTGAAGGATTGGAAACTCATCCACCAGGTTCATGGGAGAATACAATTATGTATTGCTTCAATATCTATCAGATACATACAAACTTTAATAGTTTTCCCGAGAGAGTAAGTATAAAAGAGTACAACTTGACTGCCTTTACATGTATGAAAATCTCTTATTCCTAAGCGCTCTTTAGTGCACACTGCCAATTATCTAAACAAATATATCTTCATTCAAATATGTTTAACTTTAGGCTTAGAAGAATACCATATTAAACACTATATTCAAATCCTGACATACCACGCTATAGTTTTACATTTGACACTCAATCATTAACAAATATGAAAGTTTGATAATATTGTTGATAAAGTTTGTTGATAATGGAGTATAAAGTGTATACACTGTATTGTCAAACCTGTGAACAAAGGCCATCCTCGGGAAAGACAAAATGTGGCCTTTATTGATAGATGTCCTTTATTCGGAGGTCAGTTTGTTTTAAATAATCAGTGACGGTTTTTCAAAGAATGGCCTTTATTCTCAGGGTAGTCTGTATTTGAAGATGGTCCCAAACACAGGTGTGACTGTAAATTGAATTGATGATGTTTAAAATGCATGTTTAGTATTGTCTGCGTGTGGCTAGTTCCTGAATTCGTTCAAATCGCAGACATAATTATGCGACATAAGACCATCCCTAAAGCAATGTTTGTTTGCGGTTTAACGACCAACTCATTAAACATTCTCCCGAATTAGAACATTTTTATACGTTTTGACCCCCCCCCCAAAAAAAAAACATCCTTCATCTACTTTTTCGTTTTCAATATCACAAAAAGTGCCTACATACCTTCCCAGTGTTAACAGTTTAACATAGTAACCCCAAACCAACATTTTTGTAAGGATGACCTAATCATAATTTTTACATTATTGACTGGCATTTGTTAAGCGTATATACCAAATTAGAGGCACCTATGGCAGACAAGGAAATTGTTCCCGGTGGACTTATATGGTATCTGTTGACTTTCCATACAGATTCACTCTCAAATAATTGCAGAAGAATCAAGGTAATAAAATGCTGTCTTCGAACAAAACAGATGCCTTAATAATTACGGTAATATTTAATAATCTATCCGAGAAGAAACCTTGTAAAAGATATTGATATGGGTTAAATAATGCAATGCAGATTTCGAACGCGTGTCAAAAAAGTACTTTTCAACAGCAGTACTTTTCCAGGAGAACTCCCGACAAGTGAGACTAGAATTGACACCGATTTCTGCAGCATTGTCATTTTATACGCAGTGAAACCCATCAACGGTTGAACTTAAGTATGCAAATGTTTGTTATCAGCAGCTATGAAAGTTTGAGCGGAAAGAATGACGGCACTATCTATAAAGAATCGTGATTTTGTTTCTGCACTCTCTGATCCTGTGTTATATGATCAGACATCTTTGCCGTCGCTTTTGACACTAATTAAATGATGACAAGACACTTAATATCTTATACACGGTTTAGTTAAAAAATTGGATAAGTATAAGGCTTCATTCTTTCTACATACTCGTGAATTTTTATGAACATATTGTGTTTACATGTAAAAAGTAGAAACAACAGTGGACAGTGAGATCTTTGTTCAGTTAGAAATGTGATCATAAAAAAGTTAAGGCCAGTTTGTAGCATGTTGGCAATTTATTGAGAGTTCGGAAGGAAAGAATTCCTTAAATAAGAAATTAAAAATAAGATCGTATCTATTTGTGAAAAAAATCGCACCACATAATAATAAGATGCAAGAGATATAAATTGATGTTCCACATGGCTTCGGGGGATCATTTCGTTTTCATTTTTTCTCTATTTTTCTTCAGCTCACATAAGCACTGAGAATTATTATTTATTACAATGAATTTAATAAAGACAAATAAAGGTCACTGTGCAATATCTCTAGAATTAATATTCATTCTAAAGTCTGACAAGCATAAGTAAAAAATAAGTTATTTTCTGATTGTTCCCATTTTCTGCATAAACATCCAGACATTACGCCTCCCCAAAACCAAAATCCTGTTCCGCACCTGATATTTTCAATTTTACAAGAAAGGTACTAGCTCTTACCAAATTATTCAAGTGTGTTTTTTAAAAATAAATAATTTAAGGTAATTAAGACAGGAAAAATGATAATCAAGCAATACCATTTTTATGATATTAATATTTTCGTTTGAGCAAATGTATTAAAAGGGTATACTATTATGTGTGTACTACACTAATTTCTGAATAAATGTTACACAGGAAAGATCCAGTAATCTATCTTCTAGTTTGTAGCAAGTTTAAGGTCCTTAATTCAATTTTTTTTTTCAAAATTTCATTTGACCATTTTTTTCTGAATACACTGTATTATGATTCAAAGAATCAATAAATTTGCAAAAAGGGCATTTTTGTTTCCATCATTTATTTAATGATTTATATAATAATATATAATAATATATAATAATATATAATAATTTACCTTACATACTTAAAGCACATACTGTTCGGTCGAGGAGAGCTTGAAATTATTAAATACACAATTTTGCATACGTACACCAAATTTGATTTTTCAAAAACGAAAATTGGTCCCATAAATCGAAATAAAAACTGACAAATATTGTACTTGCTGAAAATATCGACACGGTTACCCCCCTTAGTTTGTAACTTCATAGTTAACATTGATCAATGTAAAGCGTAGCCATAACACAACTATCTACAACATAGCGAGTGTAACGATTTCTTTCGGATATGGCCGATTTATTCTATCATGTGTCTTTTATTAAAGAACATATCGTCGTACTACCGTACCAGTATGAGCCTGTTGACGAAAATAGCAGTTAGTAAAGACATACATAGATCAACTACCGATTTGGAGGATGAGCGTAGCCAGGACTTAAATGACGCAGCATCGTGTAGAAACCGACATTTTTCTGACTGGTATGTATTCAAATTATTGCAATAAAATATACCGTATTTCAAATTACGTAAAACAAACTAATCAAAAGTTTAAGTTAATATACATGTTATACGTACTTCGTCTAGCAATCTATAGATAATCCGTTGAAATCCATAACATGTGTAAGTTACATTTCAAACATTTTTTACACAGAACGTTAGCACATCAACACTTGTTTACAGTAAATGTATTTTTTGAACATAGCCTTCCGGGTACTTTGTGCGGTCGGTAGGCCTACAGATTATAGAACGTCACATTCAAGATGCGATTAGTGGTGTGACAAACAAACTTGAATAATTTCGTATGTTATCGACCGATGTCTGCAAGATATAACAGTACTTAAGTTTTTAAAATGTGTGATCTTACCAAACAAAGCGAGGCGCATCATTGTGTGTAAAAACAATTTAGGTCAAGCTGACCCAGCTACCATCCAACAAACTTGTACTTTCACCAAAAATAAGAAATTCAGTCAGATTTTTCTTGGTCAAATTCAGTTCTATTCGTTTACATACTCAATGGTACACAGCATTATCTTATTTCATCTTTTTGACCACTAAATTCAAAATATCCAGCTATGTATCGTTCTAGAACACTAAATGGTGCATTATACAATTTAAGCGAACACCTTCAATGCAATTGAGGTTTCCATGACATTTATCAGAAAAAAGACATCATTTAGTGTATCCAACTCATTCCCACCGACATTGCATATCCTAAATTCATAAAGTGCTATGATAGAAGTTAATCTTTGTCGCTAATATTGTGATTAAACTTATTTAAAACTAAGCGATTGAATTCTGTTAATCAAAACACCGAGAGTACTGTCAGAAGCGAAAGTTAAAAAGTATGAAGAATCAGGTCGATTACTTCAATAACTGATATGGTATGCATGTAAAAAATAAGGGAAGTTAACGAAAATTAGATAAGATAGATTATTGTTCTTGGTAACTGCACTTCCTGTAATTGGTCTTTCTCAATGTAGGAAGTACCAACTTGACCTTTCAATACTTCATAAGTTATGTTCAGGAGAAGTTGTAGTCCAATAGGAAAAGGGAGGTAATTAATACAGAGTCAATAATGAATTACGGCTCTTGGGTACTGCACCTATCAAAAGCCTCTATTAATGCGTGTAGTGTCAATAGTTTATGATATATGCTCTAGACAAGAATAATATACATGAAACACAAAAGGGGAGATAATTAAATAATAGGTGACCAGTAGTTCTTATTCTTGGTCAGTACTGTTCCTCTCACTTACCACAATAAATATATAATATTTTTGTTTCATGGCAATACCTTCAATACTTTATGTATTTGTTCCAGACAAGTATAATTTCAATAGAAAAAGGGAGAAAATGGGACAAGAAAAAGCTATGGTTCTTTGTCACTGCACGTCCTACCCATGTGTGAAGACTCATATCAATTCCTTCAATAGGCAGAGTTATGGTTCTTGATCACTAAAGATTTAACATGGTGTAAAATATAAACTAAATCCCTCAAGTACTTTCTGACTGTGGTGGACAGATAGCAAAGCTATACCCTACATCTTCGACATGATACACTACAGGCATTTGAGACTCTAAAATAGGAGAAACTATTAAACTGAAACACTTTACAAATGCTTATACCTATATCAAGAGCAACACAAAATGCAAATGTTTTTTTATTCAAGTGATCTGTTAATAAAAACTAACAAAATTGTGTGAGCATTTTGAAGATAATACATGTGCATATAAAGTTTGTCTGTGTGCTGGTTATGTGGCACTCCCCTTATCAGGGTTCGAAAGGGTCAGATTGTCCTGAACTGAAACAGCAATCAAGGTATCTGGCTCAATTTGAATTGGAAGTGGATTATCCTGAAATAAAAACATTCTATTAAGATCCTAATGCATAATAATATCAAATAAGTAAACATAATTATTTCAAAATCAAAATCACTGATCAATAAATTTATGCACCATACCTGTCTATAAAGTAGAAATAAAATTGTTTACTAGGAAAAAATATTACATCAAACGCAATAATGAGTATTTAAATAAACTGAACATGCAAAAAATCAATAACGTTTGAAAGGAATAAAAATTATTACATTTATGGGTCTGATGAACCAATGTCTGTGTTCTGGGGAGAAAGAAGAGCATCAGCAATATCAGACAACTCGTGTTGGGGAACATCATGCAGAGACAGTAGTGTTTGCGAAGTTTATTCGAAGAACCCATTTTCAAAGGGTCTTGTTTCGTTCAAAGAGCAAAATATCAAGGGATCTTGTTTCATTCGAAACGGTTTTAATTAACAATGTATCAGAGTAATTCATCCAACCTTTGTTCTTTTAGACACTAGCAATATTTGCGGTTTACGACAGACTTACTCAAATATGCTTTTTGTTTTATAGGTCTATATATTTCATCCTGCTGAAATAGCACTTTGATAGCCTATATCTATATTGTAAAAGTAAAATTATTACATTCAAATTTCTAAAATATCGATTTCATTGGCAATAGCTCATTAATAATTTACTAATGTACAAAATGGATGTGTTAATTAATAGACGTTTGCTGCAGTTTTATTCTATTCGAGTTCTTCATTAGAATAAACAGATATATACATAAAAAACTGGTTATAACCAACTCAATATCATGTATATCTGTATGTATACGATTATATGTAATATGTCCATTTAACCTTAATGGGGTAATTTGTTGTTGTAAGATTTGTTACATAAATTGTGAGATAGAGGACGCATGCGCACGGTGTATAAACGAGTCAAGTTCGGAAATCGCTATAAATTGTACAAGTTGAATTATATAGCATCACAATACATCGTATGTACTCAACGATTATTGAATTAAATAATGCCAACCATTCAATGTTGATAACCAATCAAAATCATTTATCGCTTACGGTTCAATTGTAGAAACAACTCCCATTTTCGATGTCTAGTTTAATAACTAATAATTGCCAAAATAGTACCATATCGTATCAGTGCTATACACGGATAATCTGTTTAAGATTGAAATACATACACATGGTATTCGTAGTTCGTAGATATTACTATAGTTTTCCAGAGATTAGTTTTACATGAAAACAATACGTTTTACTAAGTATCTCTGTTTTTTTTACCTGATTTGTGACGTATTAAGTACATTCATAATGTTTTTTTTTCAATTTTTCATACACAATCGAACGTGTGTTTACGACCACCTTCAAATAAAGACCACCCTGTGAATAAAGGACATTCCTTGAAAAACTGTCACTGATTGTTAAAACCAAACTGACCTCCGAATGAAAGCAATCTTTCAATAAAGACCACATTTTGTCTTTCCCAAGGTTTGACAGTCCATCCATCCATCCATACATCCATCAATCCATCCATCCATCAATCAATCATGTGCAGTATTGTCTTAACATGTTTATGTATGTATGTTACTTTATATTCTACCCTCTTCTAAAGCCACTGAAGTAAAGTCACTAAAATAATGATATAAAAAAGGATGGTTAAGTTACGTAATTCCTTTGGCCGTTATTAAGCATGAATATATCATACAAATTAAGATACTGGTTGATCGTGATTCATAAGAGAAATGTTTGGCTATAATGAAACTGGTACGAACACTAGAAACGGATTCCTTATGGTTTGAAAAGCTTTAATGATGCGATATTGCAGATGTAAACAGACACTTAATTGCGTAAAGATTAATTTTATCGAAATGTAGCTCAATAATGAACAATGTAAGTATCAATTGTAGAAATTTGCCAATTCCACATTATTGGCACAATATGTGCAATAAGTGATTTTTTTACCAAAAGGACTTTGTACGTCGTATATAACTATTCGCTGGGTAAATTCCACGTCTTTAGTCGAAACATACAGCACAGAATATTGTACCTGAACAGATGAAACTTAACTTTGTCGTCTGTACATTATCAAAATGAAGGTGTACCTGTATACGTGCATTACCCTTATTCTATGTTCATGTTATTTGCTCGAATCGGAACAATCATACCAACATGCTGCAGAAGATACAATTTCAAGAAATGTTTTGAATATGGAAAATGTTTCATTTGGGGAATTATGGTCGGAATATGTGAAAGTTTGTCCGTTTGATATGTGTGCAGATGATGTTAACGATAGGATCGGACTGCAAATGAGTGAAGCTGCATTCAATGACTGTATCGTCCCTTGTAGTTGTTACCCTAACTGTACGATGTATAAAAGCTGTTGTCCAGGTGTGTGGTACGAATATCTTAATTATGACTGCGTATCGACAACTTTATTTGGAGCCGAAGATGAATGGTTTAACATGATAAGTGATTGTCCAGTTCACAATGAGATTGCAAGCAATGGAACTAAGCCTGTAACATCTGAAAGAACTGGATTGACGTACAAAAATATATTTATTGCCCAGTGCAATGGAGAGTCGGAAAACCTTATAATGTGGGTTCCTTCAGTGACAGCGACATATATGTATTTCGGATCAAAGTGTACACTGATATATATAAAGGTTTGCAAACTGGTTTTTGCGCCATCCGTTATGTTATACCAGAAAGTAAGATCGATCTTTTACCAGCTTTCTGTGCCGGACATGAATATCAGCGGATAAATTTGATATATCGGTTACCAAATTTGACGAGCTTGATCGGGTCTTGTAATGTCAGCGGTACATGGCAAGTCTACGATAATGCAATTGACTCCTCATGTCAAAGGTTAAATTTTCGGTTTCGTGACTTCAAAAATCCATTTTGCTATATTTGCAATCCTGGACTTTCAGTTTCGTATTACGGTCCAACTCCTTTGGTTACTGAATGTAATATTACAGGTCGTTGGGCTACATTTGACAAAGAAATAAACAATGGTTGTCTTTACGGAAATGAGACGTCCCTATATTTGCCATTCAAAAACGTATTTTGTAGACTATGCAACAGTGTCACTCATTTCACCAGAAAAGAACCTCATGCAGGTGAAATTTGGATAAAAACGGAATTCTTTCCGATTTCATTAATTACTGAAACATTTCGTAAATTGCATCTGCCAAAGTATTTTAATGACGAAATTACTACCAATGAAAAATCAAACGTAACACCAAGCACAATGCTTTGCCCTTTTCTGCCTAAAAGTGACCATATAAACAACAGTATTATCGAATCACCAGTCCGTGTGTCTTCACGTTATGGAAATATGAGTATCCTGACATTTAACTGGGATATGCATTATAGAGTTCTAGAACAATGCGAACTAACGACGGATTTCCATTATGTTGAATGCATCAGGTCAAACTTGGAATGCACACAATTTAATGAGTTACACTCTAGTGTACCAGAACATGTTCATCTTAAAGAGGCATCGGAATATGACTGTGACAAGTATTTTGAATACTTCATGGCTTTGATAAACGATTTGAAGTCTTTCAAATTATCTCAGAACATATCACCACGAGTTATGGGAGCTTACTTGATTGGCTATTATTTTTGCAGCGACTCGGTTATTACAAATAAATATTGCAAGCTAATGTCAGCTCCTCGAAAATGCCTGAACGAGGAAGCTGTGGAAATCAATCAGCATTCATCCTTTCTTTGTCTTTTTTGCAGGAGTTCTTACGTATTCGAGAACGCATTTGGGTTTGATATCAAAATAGAATGCAAACAACCCATTAATGTCTGGCTTTTTGTCGATATCATTTCCCTTTTAGAAGCTTCAAAAAACTGTGAAGTCGAGTTTGTACCGTCCGGCGTGTCTGACGGACGCGCCCAACAATGGGATGAATGCATAGATCATCCATGGCTGGAAAGAATTTGTCATGATGTTTGGGGGCATTATAAATTTGGAACTTACAGAAAATTGTTTTCGATGACTGATGAATCGTGGAATTCAATCTTAGAACTGGAGGCCAGTGAGACAACAACAAATGACATTTGCGAAGGAGTAATTAATAGTTCTACAGCTATCAAACATAAGGTAAATATATTTCAGTCGTATGGGGGAAGGTAGAAAAGCTAGTACTTTAGGAAAGGTGAAATGTGTTATATGAGCTATTTTCTAGAAGTCCTTTCTTGTCTTCATAACTGTTAAAGTTTTTTCCGATAGAAAAGTAGACAAAATCGAGAAACAAAGATTAAAAATCTACAAGAAAAGAACTGAACTTAATTACAACGTGGTAACTATATCAAGTAGAGTGTCGTTTTAATTTTCAGGAGGATTGCCGAGTCCTTTCTTGTTCCAGATATCATGTACTGGTAAATGGGTCCTGTGTTAGTAACTACAGCACGTATGGGTACTTGCTTTATCTGACAGAATACGCATTTGTAGTCACCGAACATGAAAGAATTGGTCATTCTTTGCATGATACCCATTCAACAACATTAAAGGCAATTGGAGATTTTGTGTTAAACGCATTGATAGTGAACTTGTCGACGTCTGCTACCGTAGAAGTGCACGAGTTATCAGTTAAAGCTAACGTGTCTTGTGGAAATGAAACGGACAATATTCTTTTGCCAAATGGA
Organism: Lutraria rhynchaena; assembly: GCA_008271625.1. Lineage (NCBI taxonomy): Eukaryota > Metazoa > Mollusca > Bivalvia > Venerida > Mactridae > Lutraria > Lutraria rhynchaena. The sequence goes on along the minus strand of VIBL01000012.1, from coordinate 1,533,782 downwards.
TCTTTCATTCACATGGAAATATCGATCGTCATATATTTTACAAATAATGTTACTAAAGTAGAGGAATATTTGGTTGATTCATCAGAAACTATTTACACTATACATTCAGTAGACCATGTTCTTAAGCTAACTCCCTCTCAAGATGCACTTGATTTTCAATATAATATGGAATGTTTTTATCAAAATACAGAACGTATAGATAGGCCATTTGGTATAGACGATACTGATTTTGAGACCTTGTTGACAGTAATTGAAGTTAACAATTTTTTATTGTGTCCAATGATTGAACTTGAAAGTTCAGAATTTCAAAGAATAAACGGAACAAAAAATATACTTATGACGAAAAGCAAATTGATCGTTTCGGAAAACATGTTTCTAATATCCGAAGATAGAATTTTACTTTGTTACACAGATTACAGGGTGTTCATGAAAACAAATGTCTTGGAAGTATCAGAGAGAAATGATTTGCAAATAGTTTACAAAATTGCTGACCTTACGTTCACGACACTTTCATTGACATTGTTGGGAATTTCGTTTCTTATTTACTGCCTTTTTCGTGATTTGAGAACCGCTCCGGGAAAAAATAACATGAACTTGATATTCTGTCTTTTTGGCGCTCAACTTACCCTAAAACTAGGTATTTGGCGACCTACCACATCCCTCCTCTGTCCGATATTTGGTATTGTCATTCACTTCTTTTGGATCGCCACATTCTGCTCAATGAATATATGCACTTTTCACATATATTGCATATTTCATTGGCGTAATTTTTCAGTAAATACTTTGTCACACAAACGGAAATGTCTTTACTATATGTACATATTCCTGACACCGTTGTTTTGCATAACGGTTACGGTGTGTTACCATCTTCTTTTGTCTTCTGGAAAGTCTATTGGTTATGGAGGGACAATTTGCTTTTTATCCGATCGGACAACAACAATCTTGGCCTTTATCACACCCTCTGTTGTTATTTTCCTTGCAAATGGCGTCATGTTCACAATGACATACATCTCCATCAAGAAAACGTTGAGTATCGCTCAAACGGTTCGATCTGCTGAAAAGCAATCGTTTTTTACCTATCTGCTCCTATGGGCTTTACTTGGTGTCACGTGGCTCCTTCTGATTATTGACTCTATTTTTGAAATGACTTTGTTTTCATATCTGGCTCTTCTTTGCAGTACCTTACAAGGGGTTTTCCTATTCATTTCATTCGTCTTAAATCGAAGAGTATTTATTCTATTGAGAACTCGTTTCTGTTACTTTGGCGATCAAACCGCCTATTGAAGATCGAGCCAACGATTTGATAAGCCAAGAAACGATATGTAGCATGCTTAAGTGTTACATCGTTCTAGTTTTTGTTTGTTTGTTGTGCGTTCAACTCCTTGATATTGCTTTTATAGTCGATCGCTTAATGTTAAGCCTAAACAAAAAAATTGTTCCCGGTTACATGCCCCCCCCCCCAAAAAAATATTGGTCGGTAGGTAGGGATTTTTTCTTTTACGTTTTTTACATAAATCGGAAACATTGTTGTGAAAAATATATAGCACTAAGATTTAGATTCAGTAAAACGTTTGAGTCGGCAGGTTAAAGATGGGTCGGTCAGGTAACCGGAAACAAACCCATTCTTTACGCCTTAGGAATCGTATATACCACCAAATACTAATGGTAACACTAAAAGAAAGCATTTTTAAGTCATCGTTATGTTGGTCTACATTACTAGGTTTGGAGGTTTGTGAGAGGAGTGGTCGCCAGTTTGTGTTATTTTTGTCGTTGTCGTTGTTTCCGCTGTTGTTATATCTTGTGTATGTTTATGACGTCGTGTATACGTGTTGTTTTATATTGTGATGATTTATCATTGATTATACAGTTAAAATGTTAGTGATTAGATGAAAAACATGCATGCATTCTTGCTCACTTACACTTTTAATCTGATGTCATTGAAAACCGAAATGATGCACTATATATTATTATCAATTATTAAATGTTATCTGGCTCAATGAATATATACAGCTCGTTTATACTATTGTAGAATGGATATACACGATATATCTTTATGTAAATAAATTGGTAGTTCCATGTGTTATATGCCTGTTTTCACAGTGGACTCATCGTTTTGTTTGATTTTGACTAACGCAATTGCCGTGTGGGAAATAGTTGTATTATAATAGTGTGGAGTCTCTATGAACTTTTGACGGACTAAATATGATCATTAATGTAGTGTTCCGTATTTATTTCTTTTGAAAGTGCTTCATTAAAGTGAATTGAAACTACTGAAGTTTGTTTATCTTTTATTTATTTTTAAGGCTCTGTAAACGATGATATGAATTTAGTGAAAAAAATATTACTAAAGTTATTCTATCGGCATGAACTGTACACAATTACACATTATTTATAAACTTTTAAAACGGTACTGGATGTAAAAGAATTTCACGTCATGACTAAATACCAAGAAACATACCTCGTCTTGTTTTACTCTCTAATAAGGATATATATTATGAGGAAATAAAGTTAAACATTCAACGAAGAAAGGGGCGTTTTCGATATTTTATTGAAATTACAGAGATACTAACCTTTTCATTCTTTATTTCAGAACCGATCAATAGTAATGTCATACAGCTAATTAGCGTTCTAGTTTGTTAGCAACTTGGACATAGACATATTTTAGATTTGAAAAGCTGAAGTTAAAAAAACATTGTCAGTGTTACTTAATGATGGACACTAAATTCTTAAATATATACAGTATTTGCAATTAATAATAGGTTTAATATTAGATTTTAAACATTGATCCTACTTAATAGTACAGGTTGCATATCAAGTAAATTATCAAAGGAAAAAAACATCGAATGTACCCAAACATATTGTTTATTAGGCCATCCATAGAAAAATGCCGATTTGCAGTTAAGCGACTGACTCATTAAAAATCCCCCGAACCAATTTTAGCTACTAACACAATTTTATTTCGTCCTTTATTACTGCCTTCATTTTTAGTTCATTAAATTTCCAACTTTTCAACGTAAACTTACTGTGCTGAAATAAACAATACTGCACGATACTGTTTACCGTTACGTGACATCACCGTATAAACAAGTAACATTGGTGTATATTCATTCAATTGCGTGTTAATTACGTGTTAGAATGGAAAAAAGATCATGATGTTTTGTGCACTATTATTTCATATAACACGATTTATCGTCCAGGCGCATGCAATTTATCACTAAGGCCTATTGACGTTCGTGATTAGATTACTACGCGCCTACTCAAAAGCGTGCTGTAAGAAGCAATACTGCACGCAACGTCATGGTTGGTTGGTTGGTTAGTTGGTTGGCGTATAAAAACAAACTGCGATAAGATAGATAATTTCTGAAATTGATAATAATTCATAGCAAAATAATAAAATGTCCACATTGCCAACGATGTCACATCTCTGACAGCTCTCTTAGCAAAGATCTTATGTTTTTTGTCCAGCTCGCCGCTTCTTGTTGATTTTCGCCTTCATGACAGCTCACATGACAGTCGCCTAACCCGTGATGAAAGCTTCATTCTGATCGGACACATTGCAGTATTAGAACCAGTCAACCCAACCAATGAAAATGTACGATACAAATTAATCGTGTGACCTACCATAGTTGAAGGAAGTGGAAATATTCGTCAGATATTTTTAACGTTAATACACAACGCTTACTGTTCATTTTGCCAGAATGCTAATTATGACAATATAGAAAAAAATTAAATGTGGATTGAAAAGAGCAAAGTCATTTTTTTGCATCTCGTATTATTAATCATTCTGTCCATCTGCGTCTTTTGAAAGTGGTCAATGTTAGCAGTGAATGGATTAGAGGAGAATGAAAATTGTATATTCATAAACTTCGGAAAGAACTTAAAATGCTGCAAATCCAGTCAACAACAATGTTATCATCTTTACAGTAAAATCTCTATATCAGAAGAACTTTAGGACCGAACAATAATAATTGGATGAAAATCGTTTGTGTAACAGTCTCTGTTTGGTCGAGGGTACATTATTTTCAGTATTCGGGCATTTTTCAAGTAGGTCAGATGTTACAAAATTGGAATAGACAGCATATCACAAATACCAATTTCCAGACACAATGTTATTATCCACAGTTGTTGTTGTTTGGGGTTAAAATGGCACTAAAATGCAAAGGTAATACGGTAAATCCGTTTTCACGTTGGATGATGACCCCATGCCTACTCATGGGTAGAACCACAGACTTGCCGTAAGCTGTCCGAATAGCCTTCTTTAATGTGTTTTTTCTGACCCCGACAGGATTCAAAGTAGTGAACAGGGCTAGTGATTACCAATTCTTTAACCAACCCATCTCTGTCCGTAGTTATACCACTGACAAAATTAAGCAATGAATTAGACTGTGAACATATTATTACCATTGGTCACTATCATTGGATTACTACCAATTTGGACAATCATCTCAGCCTGAGAAACGAAACAGATAATCTCCCACGGAGTCTTTCCAAGGAAAGCAACATGTATCATTACGCAAAATGACAAACGGCAATCCGGGTTCAAATCCCAATAGCGGCATGTCATACCCTTCTATAAAAATTTGACAAAAAATGTAGATTTTCCTCCGTATGTGGAGAAGTAGCCGGCGCCTCGTGGAAGGGTAAGTTGACAGTGGTTAGTAACGGTCCAATAAAACCGGTTTGGTGAACCGGCTGAAAAAAATATTGAAAAACGGCGTTAAACCCAGTGACAATGTCACATGAAAAGGAATTTAAGTGTGAGCCCATTTCATTGCCCGACTCTGGCGTCCATCAACTACAAATGGAACACATAATTTTGCTACCAAAATGTTCAAAGGACAAACAGATGGATACTCTACGTGCACTGAGGCTATTGATCATCAGTCAGTTTAAAGATCATTTGTAAAGGCAAGAAAATGCATGAAAGCGATAAGATACTTGTTTCTCGTGTTAAAGCGCAGACACCTTGCATTTTGTTCTCGAGAAATTGTGTTTGTTGTTAATATTTGTTTGTTTTTACGACATTATTTAGTCGGAAGTGATCTCCCTTTATTTTAACGTGACAAAGTCTTGATTTCTCATTATGTAACTGTGATATTTTAATGCATTCAATACATATAACAGCAGTAGACTAAGTGTTGTGGTGAGCGAGTATCGCCATACTTGTATTACTTATGTGAACATTTTAACAAAACTTTTTATGTATGATTTTTATAGAGTTTTACCTCTCATTTTGTTTTTGTTCATCTGAGACTGGTTGTTTTGATGCTTCACGTATTAATTAATTGAAATATATCTTGCAGGTCTCTTGAAGTTCCTTCCAACCTACCGGTAAAATACTAGGAACTCTTAACATCCTTATACCACATCCTACAAAGCATACCTTGGATTATCCGAAGCCATGGACAATCCGAAATTATTTCACATGCTCATTGCTGATTTCATGAAAATGCTGTTCCAAGTAAATTTAGATAAGAAAAAAGATTCCTAGAAAAAATACACTCACAAAAGATCCCGAAAAATCCCCCAAAATACTACTTTCCCCTACCTATCCGAAAAACTTGGAATGTACATAAAGTTGAAGGCTAAAAAGATTTAACCGGAGGGTACCTCAATAGAACGATAAGAAACAAAATTACTAAGGGGTAAATTCATTTTGAGAACCAAGCCTCACACTTGCATCCTGGAAAAGCAAAAAAAGGATAAATTGACATAAGTAAACAATGGTCGGATGTAACAGCATGTAAACATAATGATAAATTGACCGCTCTCGTCCTAAACCAACAAAATTATGCAAAGCAAATTAAGTGACGTCATGTATTTGAGTCATTCTAGTAGGCTAAGGAATCATATGGTTTGTAAATAACATCTCCACTCATTGATTCATTTAAAACTATATTTGCTGACATGTTAGTTTCTCCACGATGAAATTTACAGGATGATTTATATAATTTATAACAACTTTAACTAGGCTTAAGTATTTTTTTTATTTGAAGATACAGAGAATCGGGAACTTGTTGAAAATATTTTTTTCTATCAGTTTGTAAATTATTCATTAAAGTACTCATGAATGAGATTAATAACATAAAGCATTGGAAAAGACACGCGAATTCCATAATCATTTAGATCACATTGAATTATAGAATAATCGATTGAATGAAAATTGGAGCCGTCTGTACTCTGGGTAATTGTTGTTTTCTTATTCGTCATTTGTGTGTTTATAATCATGCATTTTATATCTATTTAATGTTTGGAACTGTATTTATGATTTATTTTTTCCATGTTTGTTTTGAACGTACACTCTAAACCTGTCAACGAAGGCCACCCTTGGGAAAGACTAAATGTGGTCTTTATTGACAGATAGCTTTTATTCGGAGGTCAGTTTGTTCTAAATAATCAGTTACGGGTTTTCAAAGAATGGCCTTATTCAAACGTTGGTCTGTATTCAGCGGTGACTAAAAACACAGGTTTGAATGTATGTGCGTGTGTCTCTCTGCCTTAAATTCTATTGTATTGAACAATATAAATAGCAACAAAATTTTGTCATAACACGGAAATTACTTCTTCCTGATTATTAACGTGTAATGTAAAATACAATTGGCGGTTATTTAATATTCGTATAAGTTTTATTTAAACTGATATATTCAAATTGTTGCCAAGAAAGCAACTGTTCATTTTTGCCTTATGAATAAACCGGTTGAACATTAAACTTGAAGGAAATATCTTACGCCATTTTCACTATATTTGTCCCCCTAAAAAATGTCAATGTTATACAGCCCTGCAGAGGTTTGGTATGGTCAATTTAAAGGAAAACAGTGATTTTTGTTCATGCAGGGTGATAACTGAATGAAGTGCCAAAAATGGTGCTTTTTTCATTGTTATGTTGTTTCATTTAAAAATCACTAATTTTGGACAACCAAATAGAATACATTGCTTGGACATTTCACTTCATATACCTGTGTAATTATAAAGATAATTAATTTTAGTTGTATATATTTTTTTCATCAATTTTCGACAAAAAAATGGTATGGGTTTAACTATAGGTACTGACGTGTAATAGATTTTGCCAATTGATGTTTAACAGCATTTAAAAATACTTCCAGTACTAAAAATAATCATGATCAACAGCTTATGTTGTAGATTTATTTGTTGTTGAAATAAAAAAAATCATACATTGAACTGTACTCCATTGGAAATTTGCATTATTGTGTCATTTTGGGTCACTAAAACGGGTCATATTTTGCAACATATTTCCGCAACACAGACTCTCTCACTCCACAAAGCATGAGGGCACATGTTTCCAAATATGAAGTGCTTCATTCATATGTATATTAGTTTTATCACAATTTGGGAAAAACTTTGTCCGCAACGGTGTATTGTCCGCAACACAAATATTAAATAGGCCTCTATTTCTTAAATTCTTCAAGATTTTTATGCGTTTTTGTTTTAATATCTTTGTTTTGATTAGAGTCATGAAAATATATTACAGAAATACCAAAGTATAATTTGTTTTTTTTCTGGCTAGAATGACATAACAATGAAATTAGTGTACTTTTCCAATGATCTGGTAAAGACATTTGAAATATTCTAACAATTTTAATAAATATATAATTCAAAAGGAGAAGGATTGCTCAACAATGTGTAATGTGTACCCCCCCTCCCAAATAAAATAATGCAATTTAGTGGACAAAGTGCAAGAGAACATTTCTACAGGGCATGCAAATAGTTGACTAGAATAAATGTGTAATGGCATATTAAGGGAATGGTACATACATTTTATTGCATATTGCGTACTAGATAAGACGAATTAAACAGAGTACACAAAACAATTGCTTTACAAGTTTTTTTTTCTTTCAGTAATTCAAAAAAATACTTCTTTGAACAATTCTGAAGGAAACAACAAGTACAATTTATTCAATTCCATAATATGCCAATACATAATTACTATTCATTTGCAGGGACATAAATAAACATGACACAAGCTCTCATACCAATTCAAATGCTATTCTTTGCAATGCAATAAATAACTAAGGTCATACAGACATAATTCGGCAACGTATTGCAACTTTAGCAAGAATAATATGTTGTGCACACCTTCTCTCCAATTAAAATGCATACTAAAAATTTGAAAAAATCCCTCAAAATAAATTCAAATGTTCCTCTTTTCTAACACAATAAATGATTGACATGAAGGGAACATAATTCTGCAAAGTATGGCAACTTCAACATTATCAATACATTGTGCACATTGTCCATGCAAATGTAATACATATAATAAATTGGGAGAAAGTTTTCCACTAAAAAATGAAGGAGATAAAAAACTTGAAAAAAAATCCACAAACATTGCAAGAGAAATATTCACCACAAGCTTCTATACCATTTGGGGACAGACCATGGGACCAACCAACTTTCAATGGGACATAATTTGACATACATAATAATGGCATACACATCTTCTATCCAGCCATAATGTATATAAAACAATTGAAAAAGTTCTCACAAAAAATGTACGAGAATTATTCTCCACAGTTTCGGGACAGTCTGTGTGACCGACCAACTTTCAAGGGGGCATAATTTTACAACAAAAAATGTGACCTTTGTCATGAATAAGAGTAGTGAAGGGAGGTACCCTGGTACCATCGTAGGTACTTCTGGTACCACTTTTCCGACACTATGGGAGGTACCCTGGTACCAAATTTTCGGAAAATGAGGTCAAAATGTGTGAAAAAAAGGGGTGAAATTGTGAAATTTTGGTCAATTTATTGTTTTCTTCTGGTACCCATTTTGGATAGGTGGGGGTACCTCATTTTGTGTTTTTGGGTACCGTTTTTTGAATTGTGTTTTTTGAATTTGAATTTTCAACAAAATAAAGAATGTGTGTGCAGGACTTATTTTCAATTTGTTATTTTCAATGTGTGGGAATTTGGGGACTTTGTTTTTTAGACACACAAAAAGAAACACAAGAAAAAGACAATTTGACCCAAGTCAATTTCTCAAAAAACATGGTGGCCCTGAAAAGGGCCGTTGGTGGTTTGATCAGTTTGATCAGTGACTTATTTCTTCATGACTTTACCATAATGACCCCGACCATGGTCAGTTTTCTTTTTCTCAGGTTTCTTTGGTTCTGTGGTCTCATGTTTACGTTTTTTAGAGTCTTTTTTCTCCTCTGTTTTTTGGGGCTCTTGGCTATCCCATTCGTCAGTCACAAAGTGTACAGGCACAATCAGTTTGTCTGTTTTTAACTCGATTTCACGACGGAGTTGCATGACTTGCTTTAGCTGTCTTATTTCTCCCCTGATTCCTTTGAGTTCTTGTAGCATAGCCATCTCTGTAGTCGGTGGATTAGGCTGTCCATGAGTCTGTCCATTCACCACGGACTGTACTGGCTGTACATTCCCCTGTAGATTCGGCTGATTGTATTGGAGTTGACTGTACTGTGGCTGACTGTACTGTGGCTGGTTAGTGCCATACACTGGTCCAACAGCATTTTGACCTATCAACTCAGACGATTCTAACGCTTCTTTCAGAATGTCATACGGCATGTTGTATGTCTCCATGTTAAATAATAAATAATGGCTCTGCGCCTGACAATTTATACGACAAGCGCGAACCTTTGTGAGAACATGTTAAATGACGTCACGTCATTTTTTGTTCGCTAGTGTTTGTGTTAGTTTTTGTGTTTGTTTTGTGTTTCTTTACTCCTAATAACAACAAAATAAAAACCCAAGGATCATAGTAAGCCTACAGAATAAACGCAATCATAGCCAACCTACAAAAATATACAGTCACAGTAAAAATTGTGAGTCAAAAAATAATATAATCATAGCAAAACGTACAAAAAAATACACGATCACAGCCAAAAAATGCTGGAGCCCAAAAAACACACGATCACAGCTAGCCTACAGAATACATACAATCACAGCCAAATAATGCTAGTAAAAATAACATAATCATAGCAAAAAACTTACAGAAAATACACGATCACAGCCAAAAATGCTGATATACAAAAACACACGATCACAGCCAGCTTACAGAATACATATGATCACAGCAAAAACGTACAAAAAAATACACGATCACAGCCAAAATGCTGGAGCCCAAAAAACACACGATCACAGCCAGCTTACAGAATAAAACATAATCATAACCAACCTACAAAAACTATACAGACAAAAAATGCAGTGTGACTTTTTTTTATATTTGTTTTTTTCAATTTTCAATTTTGTTATTTGTTTGTGTGTAGGGGATTTTTGTTTTTAGAAACAAAGACAATTTGACACAAGTCAATTTCGCAAAAACATGGTGGCCCTGAAAAGGGCCGTTTTTTGGGTAGAGTGACCTAATGATGTTGGCCACATCTACCCATACAAGCGGGACACCACTTGTCCCACTTTCTAAAATCTCTCTCTGTGGCGGTGGAAGCCAACCTGAAAGGAGGCTCATTGTCCTCCTCCCAGTTTTCAGCTGGGGTGGATTCCTGGGGGTGATCCCCCCAGTCTTCTTCCCCAGAGCTAGCCACCACCACCTCCTCAGCAAAGCCCTCCGTCTTCTTTGCCTCCCGCAACTCCTTTACCTCCATCCGCAGCTCCTCTAACTGCATTTCCAGCTGCTCAATATACAGCCCTAAGGTTGTATATTTCTGCTTGATGATGCTAAGTGTACGTTGAGACATTGTAGTAGGATGAAATGAATTTCGAGAGTGACAGTGGTTTTTATACAGCAGGCGCGAACCTGTGTGAGAACATGTTAAATGACGTCACGTCATTTTTGTGTTTTCTTCAATTCTAATATAAAGAAAAAATCGGATTGACCTACTTTTTGTGTATATAAACGTATGTGCCTGTGTGTTCTACATTCAATCCAAAAACATGGGAAATTGTTTGCGCGCCCCAAAAGAAATCTTTGTGGAGGAAGATAGTGTACCTATCAAGATGGGGAATTTATATCCGGATCTCTCCATCTATTATGATGATGAGCTACGCGCCAATTATTGGCGCTATTTGTATTTAGCTGAAGCTAAATATTGAATACATTTCAACGGCCCTTTTTAGGGCCACCATATATTTAAGATAAGTTTTACTGTCTCTACAACAAAAACTATTTTTTCATTGTTTTTATTTTTACAACAAAATCACTTACAATCAGCAAAAACAAAATAACTTACAATAATACAAAAATCACAAAGTAACTTACAAATACTGTCACAATTTAAGAACTATTCAAGAACACTGTCCAACACATCAAATGTTCCAACACATCAAATGTTCATATCGTCCATTTTCTTTTTGTCTTCTCTCTTTTTGTATTTCCGTTTCTTTTGCGGTGGATCCATTTGGTTGGCTGAGTCAACAATGAATTGATCACTCATTCCTTGTGGTGGTACTTGAGGCTTCTTTTGTGGACAGTTCGCTGCGAAATGTCCGTTTTCATGACAATGAAAACATTCATCTTTACCTATTTTTTCTGAACACGTAGTCGCATAATGTCCTTTCTTTCCACAACGATAACATTGTATATGATCCCATGTGACATGTTTCTGCTCACAAACTTGATCCACTATATTGTTTAACTCTTTTATTTTTTTCTTTAATGAATACATCAAAGAAGATTGTTGATAAATGCTATTATTATCGTCAGCTTTTTCCATTCTTGGATCGTTGTAGCTCATATTGTGAGTGACTAGAATGACTAGAGTGGTGTGGCGCACTCCCTTTTATAAGATGTGAGTGACCTTGAATGCGACCTTGAAGGTAACCTTGAAACATGTTATGAATACGACCTTGAAGGTAACCTTGAAACATGTTATGAATACGACCTTGAAGGTAACCTTGAAACATGTTATGAATACGACCTTGAATATATTATATAATTGACCTTGAATATATTATTAACATGACCTTGAATGTAATCTTATAGATCTCTTGACCTTGAACATCATATCTAAAAGAGGAGTGTGAAGGACTATAGGATTCATAATCATGTCAGACACCGACAGTGACAGCCATGAGCCTCCAGCCAAACGAACAATGTTGGAGCATGTACGAGAGTATTATCAAATACAGTCTCGTATGGAAAGAAAATCAAGGAAATTCAAGATGCAGTCTAGAGTGTATGATGTGACATTTCAACCGTACGATCGGTCGTTTGAATTTACAAACCGGCTGTTTCATGATATGATGAATCAACTTTATAGGACATGTCAAGTAAGATCTAATGATAGAGTCCGTGTATCCATACAGCATCCTCATTTGGAATTTGGAATTCATATTCCATTTGATGTGGCATCTCGTATCAATGGAGATGTAGTATTGGATGAAATTGAACGAGTGGCCCAGAGCAACCGTGAGTTTAAAATTCATGACGGAGAAGCACAGATGGAAATTACACATATTGCTATGCCACAAGGCTCGGGAAAAAAGACATTCAAGTCGGCAAACGTACTCAACATGGTGAAATCAAAGACAAGTGTGGTGTGTATTGACAATAGTAAGGACTCGATGTGTTTAGCTAGATCTATTGTGGTTGGTATGTGTAAAGCGAATCAAAATCAAACCTCGGAATGGAAAAAACGATGGAATCTCATACGTCAGTCTAAGAAAAATCTACAACAACATGAAGCTGAAGCCTTATTAAATCAAGTGGATATTTCATCGGATCGTGCTTGCGGTATAGAAGAATACAACAAGTTACAAGATTACCTTTATCCCAACTATGTCATTAAAATTCATTCACAACATTATGGAAATGAATTATTATTCAAACCACCAGCGATGACTGAAAAAAGTCGGGTGATTCATATTTTTCATCATGACAATCATTATGATAGTATAGTATCGATCACAGGATTTCTTGGACGGAGTTATTATTGTGAATGGTGTGATGTGGGTTATGATCAGCGTGAAGCCCATCAATGTCGAAACATTTGCCAGTGTTATGCCCACACCCTATGCCGCGTGGAACAATCCATTCGATGTCCTGATTGTTATCGAGTATTTCGAAGCCAAACCTGTTTTGATCGTCACAAAACAAAAAGTGGAAAACAACGTAAAACCATCTGTGAGTCTGTGTGGAACTGTAGAAAATGTGGACAAAAAGTTGTAGGAACAAAACGAAGTCATATTTGCCCAGGGCAAAAGAAATGCAAGTATTGTGAAAAAATAGTAGGACCAGATCATGAGTGTTACATTCCAACGTATGTACCACCTGATAGAAAAGGCAGACAACCCGAAGTCCCCTTCATCTTTTTTGACTTTGAGTGTCGCTTTGATTCTGGAGAACATATACCTAACTTTTGTGTAGCTCAACGCGCCTGTGGTGAATGTATGTGTAAGTCAGTGCAAGATTCATGTGAGTATTGTGAAGAAGTGAATGAAGCAAGACAAATGGTATTCCGTGGAGAAAACACGTTGGAACAATTCTGCACGTGGCTATTCAATCCCACCCATCGAGGATCTACAGTGATTGCTCACAATGCTCAAGGTTACGATGCCCAGTTTATTCTTAGATATGTCGTTACCCACGGGACAGCTAAACCACAACTGATTATGAATGGAAGTAAAATCATTCTGCTACGAGTGCATGGAATACGATTAATTGACTCACTCAGTTTCCTAAGTATGCCACTCTCAGCTTTTCCTAAGACATTTGGATTGACTGAGTTAGCTAAAGGATGGTTTCCATTTTATGCCAATACCTTATCCTATCAGGATTATGTGGGACCTTACTTACCGCTACATTTTTACAAACCTGACAGTATGAAACCAGAGCAACGTCAACAATTTCTAACTTGGTACCATGAGAAAAAAGGTGATGAATTTGATTTTCAAAAAGAAATGGAAAAATACTGTAAATCAGATGTGGATATTTTAAGACGTGGTTGTGGTGAATTTCGTCAACAATTGTTAGCCAGTGATCAAATTGACCCTTTTACGGAAGCGACCACGTTAGCCCAAGTGTGTAATAAAGCCTGGCGGAAAAATTCCATGCCACCTCATAGTTTAGCCGTGATTTCTGATGCAGGATATCCTAATAAAACTCGGTATTCCATGAAAAGCATACGTTGGTTACAAATGACTGCTGTAACTGAAGGGATTCATATTCGTCATGCCTTGAATCACAAAGGCGGAGAAGTTAAAATTGGACCGTATTATGTGGATGGGTATTGTGAAGAGACAGACACCGTGTATGAATTCATGGGATGTTGGTTTCATGGCTGTCCCACCTGCTTTCCCAACCGGGGTACCATCAATCCATATACGTTGAAAAGCATGCATCATGCCTATGAAGACACACAAAAAAGACTCGAGAATTTGAAAGAACAAGGATATCCATTAGTGGTCATGTGGGAATGTGAATTTGATCAACGTTGTCAAAAAGACCCTGAGTATAAGACCAGAGTAGAACGATTTTATGTGGGTCAAGACCCTATTCAACCCAGGGAAGCTTTGTTTGGAGGCCGTACCAATGCCGTCCGACTGTATCATGAAGTAGAAAAAGACCAAGAGATCAAATACGTGGACATTTGTTCCCTCTATCCTTATGTCAACAAGTACAGAGAGTATCCATTAGGTCATCCCGTGATTTTGAGTCAAGAGCAAATTGATCCACACCGTCTTGAGACATACAAAGGATTGATTAAATGCCGTGTTCTTGCACCGCAAGATTTATGGATGCCTGTCTTACCTATGCACTGTAATAACAAAATGGTATTTGCTCTCTGTCGTACCTGTGCGGAAGAGGAGTTAGATTATTGTACACATGCACTGTATGAACGGGCATTGTATGGAACGTGGACTCATGTCGAATTGGCGAAAGCCATTTCTTTAGGGTATAAAGTATTGAAAGTATATCATGTATGGCATTGGGATGAATGGAGTACGGACGTGTACCGTCAATACATTGACAAATACTTAAAAATGAAGCAAGAAGCCAGCGGGTATCCTCCCGGCGTGGACACAGAGGAAGATAAATTGAAATTTAAACAAGATTATTTGGAAGCAGAGGGAATTCGCTTGGAACACGTGAAAAAAAATCCAGGAAAAAGAGCTTTTGCCAAAACCATGTTGAATTGTTTATGGGGTAAAAATGCTCAAACCAACCTGTTACCGAAAACGGAGTATGTCCATAAATTGGATCGTTTCTATGAGATTCTGAATGATCCTAAAAAGTCGGTGAAATATGCCGAGTGTTTTGATCATGATGAATTCGTACTGATGAATTTCACGGATGAATCGGATCGAGCTGATCCCCATTCTTCTTCTAATCCTGTCGTGGCTTCTTTTGTGACGGCTTATGCTCGATTAGAATTGTACAAAGTGCTTGAACCTCTGGGAAAAAGGGTACTCTATTTTGATACGGACAGTTGTATGTACATTTATGACCCTCAAGAATACAATGTACCGATTGTCTCCAGTCGTTTGGGAAAATGGACAGATGAAGTGCCTCATGGACGTATTGTAAAATATGTTGCTTTAGGTCCAAAAAACTATGGCTATGAATACATTGAAAATGGAGAACGACATCAGGCGTGTAAAGTGAAAGGCATTACATTAGACTATAATGCAACTCAACAAGTGAATTTCAATAGTATGGTGGACTGTGTGAAAGACAGAGAACATTATTCTACCGTAGTTGAATATGCGTCCAGGATTAAACGCCATAGAGATAGAACAGTGACCAGTGAGAAACAAATCAAAACATTTCGTTCTGTGTATACCAAACGTATCATCGTCGATGAATACATGACTGTTCCTTATGGATATCTGCATGACTGACCTTGACCTTGTTGTTTTTTGGTCATATAATAATCATAAAAAAAAAACCTTGACCTTGTTGTTTCTTATATATAAATGATGTAGTCGTTGTCGTCGTAGTAGTGGTCGAATACAAACAGAAACACAAAACAAAAATACAAAACAGAAAACAGAAAGAAACAAAGTATGGATTGGATACCGTTACTTCCTATAGAGTTAAGACTTAAAATCTATCGTTATGTGATAGAGGCTAACACTAAACCATGGAAGATGGAGTTAGTACATGCATGGGCGACCCATGGTGCTATTCATAGTTTACAACGTATGGACCCTGGACGGGTAGATAGACTATTAGAGGATGTCAGTGAACGTCAGGATTTGACTGTCAGTCAGAAATTACCTATGCTACGAAAGTTTAATCTAATTCAACAAAAATTGGATCGCATGATATCGACTGGATGGGTGTTTTGTATCCACGATGCTACTTTGAATGATATATCTGCATTAACGAATGCATTTAAACCTACGGACAATGTCATATGGTTTAGCATGGCTGAAGAAGACAATGGGATATCTCAACCTGGATGGCGAGTGTATTCCCAATACAAACTACGCGGTATCCTGTTATTTAAGGAACCGATCCCTTTCACTGAGGTCAGATCGATTCTATCCTACCGTGCTGTGTTCTTTAAACAAAAACATCATTTACGTGTAGTGACACAAACTATTGATGCTCTTCATGCGGATGTACCTAGACTTATTATGAATGCGGGGAATATTCCATTATGGACAGACCATCGAGACGACCCCGATATGTGAGTTTATTTTACATTTTGGATTTTGAGTTATACAGAGAAACTTTATTCAGTATTGTACTAGATGACCTTGACACGGTCAAGGACATTCACGCCTGGATTCTGAATCCGCATACGTTTGAACTATTTAAACGGATGATTCATCAGGCGATGATCAATGCACATTTAGACTTGAAAGCTATCCATCGAGACGATTGGAATACATACGTGGTGAATAACAAGAAAGTGATTCAAACCATTCAAGAATGGAACAGTTTGATATTATGAAGCATACCATGTTAAGAAAAGCATTGATTTTTGCTTTTCGTATGAAAATACCTGAAGGTCATCATAGTGTAGAATGGATTCGACAACGTTTGAGTACACCAGAACTGTTTGAAGAATTTAGACATGGACTTCATGTGATGAATTCATTTTATAAACAGACAGTGCCACTAGACTTTAGTGAAACGGATTGGATGAACCATGTAGTGAACAAGGACGAAGTCATCACTTTTCTGAGTGAATATGGACATTCAGAATGTGTGTTTGAATTTTCGGAGAAAATACTTCCACCACTTCATGACTTTTGTTGTCAGTGCTGTAACTGTGTGTCAGTGTAACTATTGTATGTTTAGTGATCACAAAAAAAAGTTGACATGTAATAATATAGAATTATTGTTAGTGTAACTAAAACAAAAAAAACCAAACAATGTTGTATATTTAGTGATCACAAAAAAAAGTTGACATGTCATCATGTAAAAATTATTGTTAATGTCACTGTTGTATATTTTAGTGATCATAAAAAGTTGTTGTTGGTGTTGTATGTAAAAAAAGTCAATAAAATACTTTTGTTTCATTCACTTGATGTTAGTTGTGATTGTCACGTCATGGAGTCCAGTTTATTGTTTAAGCATCCTTGTAATATGTTTATCTCAGGTCCGAGTGGATCTGGTAAAACACAATTTGTCAAAAAGATGTTGACTTACAAATCGGATCTGTTTCAAGTGGTACCTGAGCGTATCGTATGGTGTTACAAAGAATGGCAAACAGCCTATGCTCAGTTACAAGAACAGGAACCCCACATTCAATTCTTACAGGGTATTCCTGAGGATGAGGAGGAGTTGGTGGAGAATACCTCCATTCCCCATTTAATTGTATTTGATGATATGCTTGGGGATAAAGATGAAGAGAAAATTAAATTATGGTTTACACGAAAAGGTCATCATCGTAATGCCAGTGTCATTTACATTACACAAAACATGTTTCAACAATCGAAAGCCAGTCGTACATTAAGTTTAAATGCACATTACATGATCTTATTTCAAAACACAAGAGATAAAGGACAAATCAAAGTATTGGCGAATCAAATTCAATTGCCACACTTGTTACCCGCGTATCAAGATGCGATCTCTACACCCCATGGATATTTAGTGATTGATTTTCACCCTCAAACACCAGACACGTATCGGTTGAGAACCGATATTTTTCATCATTGGATCACAGGAGAGGAACGTGGTCCGACGGTGTATATATAAAGGAGATAGAACTTAGAGAGTCATCATAGTCATCATGGCAGACAGAATGAACACCATAGCTCAGTCGCTAGAACATTTGAGTCAGGAACGTGATCCTGCTCAACGGGAGCAATTGTTACGATCAGGATTAAAAGAAATGGTCAAATGGTTTACGTTAGCTGCTAAAGTGATTTTGCAAAAGAAATTGCTGTTACCTAAACAAACACAAAACTTTATGCAAAAACATCAGCATGAACTAGAGCAGTTAGGTGATGATCAAGTGGATGTGGACACCAAACGTCAACTCATATTAAAACCAGGAGGGAGTGGATTTCTTGGAGGGGTCATGATACGAAGTTTACTTCGATGGAATGGTCAAAAGACCATTCGTAAATTTGGCCCTAAGAAAACGCCTGCAAAAAGAACGCCTAAAAAGAGAGCTCCTAAACAAAAACCAGCAAAGAAAACTCCTGCAAAGAAGAGAGCTCCTGCAAAGAAGAGAGCTCCTGCAAAGAAAAGAGCACCAGCAAAAGCTCCTAGAAAGAAACGTTCTCCTAAAAAGAAAGCTCCTGCAAAAGCTCCTAAACAAAAACCAGCAAAAGCTCCTAAAAAGAAAACACCAGCATTTACAGTTTCACCCACAATCGATGAACGTTTTATCACCCTTCGACGAGGTTCCCGTGGATCTTCCCGTGGATCTTCTTTATCTAGAAATGGGAGTTTATCTAGAAATGGGAGTTTATCTAGAAATGGGTTGTCACCCATTGGATCTTCTTTAAGTGGATCACCTCCCATAGGATCACCTCCTTTATCTAGAAATGGATCACCCCAGAGTCCATTGAGAACTCAATCACTATCCAACTCTCCTATTTACACGGCAACACGATGGTCACCTCCTGCCACCAGTACTCCATTGACAACTCCAATGAAAACTCCTATGAGAACGCCAATGAGAACTCCTCCCAGGACGCTAAGAAGCCGTTTGAGTTTGAGTTCGTCTTCTTCCACCAGTGGGTCAACCAGTTTAAGTTCTTCTAGTGGGTCAAGATACACATGTTCGACCTGTGGATCAAGCAGTTTAAGTTCGTCTTCTTCCACTAGTGGGTCGAGCAGTACATGTTCGACCTGTGGATCAAGCAGTTTAAGTTCTTTGAGCAGAAGCGGATCCAAAAAAAGCAGATCCAAAAGCAGATCCAAAAGCAGATCTAGAAGCAGATCCAAAAGCAGATCTAGAAGCAGATCCAAAAGTGGGTCAAACAGATCCAGAAGCAGATCCAGAAGCAGTAAAAGTTCTACTTCGTACATCAGTTCTTCATCACCAGATACCCCTGTGACTCGATTTTCACCCTTGAAATTATCGCAATTATCAAGACAGATGGTATTGAAACCTATCTTACAAGGACGTGTGAACTTAATGAGAACCCTACCGATGAGTTCAGCTTCTAAACAAGCCTTAGATGCTTTATATAAACAGTGATGTATGAAACAACAGCATCAGTTGATATCATGGCTCCAAAGCGTCCACTCCTACACAAGTACGGTCATCTGGTGTTGGGTTTAACTCAAGCCCCAGAGGGAATGAGAAGAAAGATGATACAAAAAGCACCTAAAGAAGTGATTCAATGCGTCTCCGAGTGTTGTCACAATGTTTTAAAAGGCAATGTTGCCTTATCCCCCACTCAAAAGCAAAGGTTGAAGTCCAAGCGTCAACATCTCCGTACCTTAGCGGATAAAAAAGTATCGATTCAAAAAAAGAAACGGGTGTTAAATCAAAAAGGAGGATTATTTCCATTATTGGCGCTCGCTCCAGTCATTGCTAAAGCTGTAGCGGCAGGGGCACTCAGTGGTGGAGTGGCTCAACTCGTGAAAAAAATATGAAGAAAATGGCTATTGTCCCGTTTAAAATGCTAGAAGAGATGAATCGATGGAAATCAGAACAGCGACCACGTTTACCTCCTCCCCCACAAGTCACACAGACCTCTGATTTACAGAAACAAATGGGGGAAGTACTACAAAATGAATCCTTGTCCGAATCAGAAAAGGCACAACACTATGGACAAGTCTTACAAAAGTTTCAATTGTCACATCAAAAAGCGCGTGAACCCACCATGCCACCTCCAGCAGTTCCAGCACCAGCTCAAGCTCAAGCTCCAGCTCAAGCAGCTCCAGCAGCTCCAGCAGCAGCTACCGATAGACTAACCCTAGCCGATAGGATTCTTGAAAGTGTTCCCCAAACCATGCGTCGAAAAACTCAACTCTTATTACACTTTCTTCAAAATCATCCTCATATGTCATGGAATGAACAAGGTGTTTTGGAATATGATGGAAAACCCATACAAGGATCCAACATTATAGATTTAGTCAATGATGTGATTCGTCAAAGAAAAGGGTCTAGCCCTAAAGGATGGGAACAGTTTTCTCGTGGATTAAGAGAAGTCAATGTACCCCAAGAAGTGGTAGGAAATAAACGGAGATGGTCCTGGATACAACAACCCGAGTCAGACTCCGAGGAAGATGAATTTTATGATAGTTTTGTCGATCCTTCTGCGTCTTTTACTTCTTCTCCTAGGAAGAAACCAGCGACTAAAAAACCTATAAAACAAGAAAAAATCAAACCAGAGCCTCAGTGGGAACCTTACTAGACTCTTACTACTACTTAGACCTCTATGGATCCTAAAGTAGATACCGTGTTACAGAAGATCTATTATGATCCCTTACATCCTGCTGCTTTTGGAGGGATACGCCGTCTCTATAAGACAGTGCGAGCTCATGGCATTACTTTGAATCAAGTGCGATCCTGGCTAAAAGGACAAAAGACGTATACCTTGCATAAACCTATCCGTCGGAAATTTTCAAGACGGAAAACCAAAGTGGGTGGTATCGATCATCAGTGGCAGGCGGATTTGGCGGACATGCAATCCTTAGTCAAACACAACACACCGTATCGATATCTGTTGTGTGTCATTGATGTATTTTCAAAATATGCGTGGGTCGTTCCACTCAAGGATAAAACGGGACTCACTTTGATTGAAGCGTTTCGCTCTATTCTGAAAACAAGACAACCTAAAGCGCTGCAGACGGACAAAGGCACTGAATTCAAGAATCAAAGATTTCAAGCGTTTTTAGAGAAAGAAGGTATTCACTATTTCACGACTGAAAATCCAGAAACCAAAGCCAGTGTAGTAGAACGTTTTCAACGTACTTTGAAATCCTACATGTGGAGATATTTTACCCATCATCACACACGACGATATATTGATGTATTACCTGATCTGGTGCAAGCCTATAATCATCGATTTCATCGAAGTATTCAAATGGCACCTGCATCCGTAAATGAACACAATGAATCTGAGGTGACCTTGACCTTGTATGGAAAAAAAGAAAAACAGAAACCACAACAAAATCTTCATGTGGGAGAGATTGTGCGTATCAATAAAACCAAACGTACCTTTGATAAAGGCTATCTACCAAACTGGACGACTGAAGTGTTTAGAGTGACCCATGTCAAAAGAACTTCACCTCCGACCGTCCAATTGACAGATTTAGATGGAGAACCTATTCTGGGTTCGTTTTATCTCTCTGAAATACAATCTATAAAAGACGATGGTATCTATGAAATTGAATCAGTGTTGGCTCGTCGTAAGAGAAAAGTAGACGGAAAAATAAGACAAGAAATTAAAGTGCACTGGAAAGGATACCCTTCGAAATTTGACAGTTGGATTCCTGAATCTCATCTTGTTTAAATACAGTATGTCTCAGTCTGACACAGCCAGTGTGGCAGTGAGTACCTCAGTGAGTACCTCAGAGAGTACCTCAGAGCAAGTCAGACCCATTGAGCCGAAGAACAAGGTCGCCTTTTTTGC
Source organism: Lutraria rhynchaena (assembly GCA_008271625.1). NCBI lineage: Eukaryota > Metazoa > Mollusca > Bivalvia > Venerida > Mactridae > Lutraria > Lutraria rhynchaena. The sequence goes on along the minus strand of VIBL01000012.1, from coordinate 1,511,856 downwards.
CCAAATTGCGGTGGTGTTTATCATTATTAGCGTGTCACTCTTTAATTTGTGTTTTGAACGACCCGATCGTGAATTGTGGCTCCTGCTTTTAAGTAGTTCTCTGGGTTATATTCTACCGAATCCCTCTTTGAAATTCAATAAACCCAAACCAGCATGAGTTCGTTTTACATTACCCTGATGAGTGACAGTTCGATGGATCTGTTCCCAGACAATACCCAATGTTGTTTTCGTACCAAACTACTCAAACCCATCCATCTCAATAAACAAGACTGGGAAATTGGTTTAGTAGAAATGATTGTACCTAGTCAAGTCATTAATATCACGGAGGAAGAGCGACATTTTTCCATTGTTACACGGGATCCTATCCTGGCCAAAACGTTTGAGGCTTTTCCCCATTACTGTCTTTTCCCCAATGATGAAAAAGGAATACGTCTTTGTATTCCGGTAGGAACTTATGTTACACCACAACATCTGATAGAGACTCTGGACAAAGTCATTAAAGATTACCTAGGTCAACTGTTCAGAGAGAAAAACCTCCGTTTTACTGTAGGTTTCTCAGGAACAAGTAAACGTATTAAGATGGATAGTTCAAAGAACTTAGGCATTCAGTTTCATCCTAGTATGTTTATGAAATTGGGTGGGTCTCCTCATAGTGCTCCTACCATTTATTTAACTGAGAATCCAGATCCATTTCCTCACGGGGTAGACTTGAACATGGGTCATAATCATTTGTTTGTCTATTCTGACCTGGCGGCTTATACCTATTTGGGAAACATTGAAGCTCCCATTTTACGTGTGGCTCCTTTTGACCCGAGAACCAAAGCAGGGACTAATCCACATATTCATTTCGAGTTCTTGAATGTACACTACGTGCCACTGGCTAAAGCCGATTTTGACACCATCGCCATCCATATAAGGGGTGACACAGGGCAACCCATTCAGTTTATTCATGGGAAGTCTATGGTAAAGCTACATCTACGCCAACGACAATGATGCCTATATACCAAGGTCAACCTCGTCAGTATGGACAGGGGCTAGGATCTATGTTTAAGAAAGCCATGAAACGTATCATGCCTTTACTGAATCCTTTGGTTCGATCTGGAGTTCGAACCTTGAAAAAAGAAGGACTCCAGCAAGGAAAAGCGGCCATGCAAGAGATCATGTCAGGATCCAACCCTAAAAAAGCGATACGAAAAAGAGGAGCTAACGTATTGAAAAATGTAACCGCATCCTTGTTACGTGAAGTCACCAAAAAACCTAAGAAAAGTATAAAGGCGAAACCCATCAAGAAAAAACCTCATTCGAAACTTCATCGTCGTCGAGTGAAGCAGGCCAGACCACTTGATATTTTCGACTAAAAGAAAAAAGAAAAAGAAAAAAAACAATCATGATGCAACACGGTTCTTGTGAATGTAGTAAGACAGAATTGGACGTGTCTGTCGTTCCCCCTACGATGACTGCCATGCAGGAGGGACAATGGACTGAGCATTATCCCATTTCTGCCCTGGATAATAATGCTCCTATTGAATTCGTGATTCCTGCACAAGTAGAAAAATGGACAGATCTGAATCAGTCTTATCTGTATATGAAAATCAAAATTATACAGGCGGATAATTCCGACTTGGCGAATGACAGTGAAATTGCAACCGTCAATAACTTTTTTCACAGTATGTTCAGTAGCATCGATGTGTATCTGAACAATAAACTGATCACCAGCAATGCGGACACGTATGCCTATCGTGCTTACCTAGGAAATTTACTCTCCTTCAATCCAAGTTGTAAAAGCACTCAGCTTCAAGCATTAGAATTATGGGCCGCAGATACCCCTGGTCAGATGAATACCAAAGTCCATGATGGAGATAACAAGGGTTATGTGGAAAGGCGAAATCGTGTCCATCAAAGTCGTGTAGTGGAACTATGTGGTCGACTTCATTTGGATCTGGTGATGCAAGATAAATATTTACCTAATGGGATAGAAATACGTCTAAGACTGAACAAAGCATCACCCAATTTCTGTCTCATGGCTGCTGCACCTGCAAAAATCAAGTTTATGGAAGCAGGTTTCAATGTGAGAACCGTGGATTTACTCCCTGTGGTGGCCAATCAACTCAATCAACACATTGCTCAACATAACATGAAAATTCCCATCCGACGGACTGAGGTGAAAACCTTTACTATTCCTAACGGCCAACGTTCCAAGATTGAAGATCATTTATTTCAAGGTCAATTACCAAAACGACTGATCATTGGTATGGTGAGAAATGGAGATATGAATGGGGATATAGGGACCAATCCTTTTGATTTCCGTCATTTTGATCTCAATCATCTGGAGGTCAGTATTGATGGAAAAAGTATTCATAACAAACCGTTTCAACCCAATTTCGAAACGGGAGAATGTCTACGGTCCTACATGTCACTCTATCAAGCCACAGGAGCACTTGGACTCAATCGTTCCTTTGGATTGAGTTTGAATGATTATCAACACGGTTACACACTCTGGGGACTGGATTTGACAGCCGATCAAGGTTGCGAGGAAGGTCAACTCCATCCTATAAAAACGGGGAATCTGAGATTGGAATTTCACTTTGCCAGAGCGCTAGGACAAGCTATTAACGTGATTGTGTATGCGGAATACGATAATCAGATTGAAATCAACCAGTTTAGAGAAGTACTTTTAGATTATTGATCAATGGAAAAAATGGAACACAAACAAAACTTTAAAATGCAATGGTTGAATCTAGAAAAAATGGACATAGATAACATGGAACCAGGACAAGACTTTGAAATGCAATTATTGGCGTATCCTTGTGATACAAGTGAACGAACGGAATCCTTGCGAGAGGGATTGAACCACCATGTGACAGAAGCACTTCAAACGTTGATTTATGATCAAGTGCATAAAGACTGTTACGGTTGTCAAGTGGATCATCCTAGTCAAGTACAACATGTCCTGTGCTTATTCACGAACACATCAGAGTGGACAGAACTGTACATTCAAAAGCGATTCAAGATTTGGATGTGTTCAAGGTCATGGAAAAGTGGTATCCTGAACTCGTGACCTTGACCGATAGGGAAAAAGGAGATGCCTGTCGATTATGGATTCAGTTTAAAAACGAACTCTATCAGAATCAGTCAGAACTGAACGATTCCTGGATAAGTGTATGGGCAGAACGTGTGAATAGACATTGGCATTATGGAGACGAATGAACTTCAATACATCTTAGATCATTCACCGATGTTATCGACATTGCATGCTCGTGTTTGTGCAAAAGATCAGTTACCTTCGGAGAATCCTCATCATATAAAGGCTTATATTGTGAATACACACAATGCGAATCAACCAGGAGAACACTGGGTGGCTATTTACATCAAAGACCATACCATCGTGTACTTTGATTCTTATGGACTACCCCCCTTTGAGGAGATTCTCTCTTTTGTGAAAAAACATTCAAAAACGTATCAGTGGAATGCATTGTGTATACAAGGGAATGTTTTACCTGTGTGTGGTGTGTATTGTATATTCGTTCTGGACTTTATTTCTCGTGGATGTGACCTGAACCAGATCCTTCTGACTCGATTCAAAGTGCTAGAGGATAGACCAGGAGATAACGATACGTATGTGACCCGTTGGTTTGAACAATATTATGGTACTTATTATAGACAAGCTCAGTATGTGAACAAATGTGGACAAAAGTGTTTTGGACGACACAATGATAGAATAGGAGGTGAAAGACATTTGCAATATAGAATCATGAATACAAACATGATGTATTATTCACTTTAATTTGTGTGATTAGTTTCTATCTTGTTCTGTTTAAAAATATGTACAAAAAAAGTTCTAACAAAATTTAATTGTTCTATGTTGTTCTAACAAAACAATATGTACAAAAAAAATGTTCTGTTTAAAAAATATGTACAAAACATGTTGTTCTACCAAAAAAAATGTACAAAAAAATGCTGTTTTGTTTAAAAATGGTTGATTTACAAAAACATAGGGTTCATTATTGTTCTATGTTTAAAACATGTGGTTCGTGTTGAATAAAAATATAAAAAAATAATACCACCTGTTTGTTTTACTTTGTTGGTATTAGGAGTTAAGAAACACAAAACAAACACAAAAACACACCAAAAACTAGCGACTAAAAATATGGACGTGACGTCATTTAACATGTTCTCACACAGGTTCGCGCTTGCCGTATAAAAATCCAATGCATTGCGTCACGTCATTTCATTTCCTTCTAAGCGCTCAAGATGAATGCATTGTTGAATCAGCTAGAAACGGCTAGACAATTGACGGCACGACAGGCTAGGGTATGGCGGAACATCCGTCAACTGGCGGCTAATGTGGTCAACAAGAGAGAACAAGAAGAACGGGCTATTGGTGAGTCCATGAATTGTATTGAAGTAGATCGCTATCATCAACGTGATGAAATGATTCGAATGAGACAACATTTTCTGAATCTTGAGAAACGAAACCAGAGACCCGCCAGGACAGCTAGTCCTCGGCGACAGCGGCGACGTGAGCAACAGGCTGCTAGAGATCGGGCTCTGAATAGACTCAGAGAGCGAGAAAGTAGACAACAGGTTATGGATGATATCGAGGCGAAGGAGCAGGCCGATAGGGAACGGGCGTTTGCCGAATACGAGTCAGAACAGAGGCAGAAAGAAAAAGCTGTCTGGGAGCAAGCAGCTAGGGAGCAGGCTGAACTTCAGTCTGAGATCAGACAGCAAAGACAAGGGCTGGAAGCGTATTATCAGCAAAAAGCTGAAGAAGAAGACCATTGGCAATTGATTACCACTGCCGAGAGAGAGTACTTTCAACCCTCTGTTCCAGAACAAGAATGGTACTGCGGGGACCCGACCTGCCGAGACTGTTATCCTCAACAAGATTGGTACTGCGGGGACCCCACTTGTCAAGACTGTTACTCTGACAAGCGTAAGGTCTACGTCAAACAGGAGCCTGCTGCTAACTAGTACTACTACAAAAAATACCAACGGTCCTTTTTAGGACCAAACTGATCAAACTGATCAAACCACCAACGGCCCTTTTCAGGGCCACCATGTTTTTTGAGAAATTGACTTGGGTCAAATTGTCTTTTTCTTGTGTTTCTTTTTGTGTGTCTAAAAAACAAAGTCCCCAAATTCCCACACACATTCTTTATTTTGTTGAAAATTCAAATTCAAAAAACACAATTCAAAAAACGGTACCCAAAAACACAAAATGAGGTACCCCCACCTATCCAAAATGGGTACCAGAAGAAAACAATAAATTGACCAAAATTTCACAATTTCACCCCTTTTTTTCACACATTTTGACCTCATTTTCCGAAAATTTGGTACCAGGGTACCTCCCATAGTGTCGGAAAAGTGGTACCAGAAGTACCTACGATGGTACCAGGGTACCTCCCTTCACTACTGTCCGATTACCGGTTTTTAGTACAATCCTTTGCCAAGAAAACATCCCCAAAGTCCGTGTGCAGATTTAGTAGAATGTTAAATAACAGAACGATATGATCTTGTTAATCCTCATTGAACTTTGTTTGTTATGCATTCCTTCATTAATTTCTTTTCTTTTTAACTAGTCAATCGTAAAAGCTGTTCCATACCGTTCCTACTTTAATCCGGTATTATCGCCTTATCGGCATAACGCCGATACTTTTTAAATCGGTCCAATGTCCTTGAATAATGAAATTATTGAAACATAAATGGGTCAACATGGTATCTTGATGAAATGAACAAAATTGAAAAGCAAGCCTGCAAAGTACGGGTGTAATATGCCAATAATCTATTTTAAGCGCTGAGGGATCGCCAATAAGAGAAAGGTGTTAATTAAAATTTGTTGTTTATTTCAATCTGTTTTCGCATGTCCTACTGGAAACTAAGCACTTAAGCCTCACACGTGTACTGTGGCGTAAAAAAGCACAGTTTAAAACCATTTTAAATGAAGGAAACTTTGAGTGACATCGCGTTCACGCTTTACCATGCTGTGTATAAGTAATCTGCATGCGTACATTTGCTAAATCAACTTTAGCTGAAGTTATTCTGTTAAGATTTTGTTGTCAATTTATACAAAATATCAAAGAAAATGGACCCAAACACATTCATTCGCGAGATCATATTTTGCACTCAGTGAAAATGCAACTATTAATACGCATTTTTACTTTGAAAGAGGATACAAACTACACGCTGGAAGATTTTATTATACGAGTATCATTATATCATGTTAAATTATACAAAAAATATACGACTAAATAGCACACAACATTGTTACTAGAAATAGCTAACAATTGGTGATTTAAATCCAGTGCGTGTATATATAACGCGGGTTTAATAAAACTTTCTTTATCATACAGATATCAGGTTTCAGTAAATTATATGACAAGAATATAATACTCATCATTTATGATATATTCCTGCCGAAGGTAAAGATATGCAGATTTAAGACATCCGCAGTTTCTTTTGTTATTGTCGTGGCTTAAAAGGCTAACAATAAATGCGCATTATAACATTTCTGTGGTTTACCACATATCAAGGGAGGTGACTCGTACTATATGACGATAAAGCGTGGAGTAGTTACCTCCCTTGTAACTGAATATCGTTGATACTCCACATAACACTATTAACAGCCGTTCTAATGGTATAATTTATATTCAATTACCAATAAAGCTATGTGTCATCTAAGCTGATCGCTGGATACAATAAAGCTGAAAACGGGTCTTTACCAATTGTTACAATATCACTCGGGAACTTTACAAGAGCGGTGGACGCATAACTAAAATATGTATTCGATTTAATTGTCGTGGCTATTTTATATTCCTTGTGTAAGTCTCGAACAAATGACCTCTAGATCTACGTTCTTTTGGGCGTTTGCGGTGAATCCTTTATTCATGCCACCAGTTTTGCTTATATAGTTACTAATATACGAACCGAATTTTATAATCCTAAGTATTAAGTAATAACTTTATGGACCGCGGCTGAAAATCGCTTTTGGTTGGTATTTGTGAAAGGTATAAAGTTGAAACTAATATGGCCGAATTTTAAAGCGCCTGATATTGTGACATCAACCTAAATGGTCTGCGTGATGGTTCCAAACCGGATTCATTGATTAAAATTGGTTTTCCATGACCCCCTCCCCCCAAAAAATCCCGAGTGGTAATGGTCTGCCTCCACCGAAAAAGCCGGAGAGTCGCCATCCGATTGAAAAATTAATTTTTGAAAATAAAGCCATCAATCTTGAGTCTAGCACCTTAAATAACGAACTCGACTTCAAATATTATTTGCAACATATTCGTAGAATCTTGACTGCATTCGCAAACTCGTGATCTCGTGGTCATGGGAAAATAATCATTTTATAATGATTAATTCCTGTTATGACACATGTCTTGTGGAATTAATTCAAAGTTCACTTGAGACTCAATATCAAAATTACAGTTTGAGACAAGTAATGTACGATTTTTTTAATTTATGACAAATATTCGAATATTCTTACAATGTATGTCATTAAACTGTGTGTCTGATTTTCAAACGGCCTTAAACTATTGATTGATTGAGATTGCCTCTTTTCAATGTTGAAGAATTCGTTTAAATCACGAGTATGAGATGATGATTCGGTGCACGTCGCATCTTGATTAATAGAATATTGAACAGAACAAAACTGAACTTATTTTGTAACGTATACAGAAGCTATCTGGTTATAAATATATGCAAATACAATGACATACACGTGAAAAGTATATTTGATTGGAGGAAAAAGATTTCATTAGGGAAAAAACAGAACTTTGAATAAAAAAAATTATGAATCTGTACCTTCTAAATGCAACACACACAATGTTATTACAAAGAGTTTCATAGTGTTTTTATGGTTGTCAATGAAATTTACATGATGCCTCCACATTGTTATGATACGCTGTGGATCGGGATCAAAATATCCCACCCCATCGCTTTAAATATTCGTGTATTTAAATCCACGGTGAACCGGTTGCCTAGCAAGTCGCCGTTACAATGTATTAGCACTTCATGCATTGATCATTGTCATCAACTTTGGTATGCCGCCGAAAGATAAGAACATCAGAGGAACATCCAACCACTCGTTCATTTTTGTTTCTCTGGTGTTTAACGTCGCACCGACAGCCATGATGATTTGGGGACTTTCCAGTTTTAACAGTTGAGGATGACCCCAGACTTACACCTGGGTAGAACCACCAACCTTCCGTAAACTAGTTAGAAAGCTTCCTCACTTGTGAAATTTTGTCCGGATGGGATTCGAATCAAGTGTGGTGAGGGGCTAGTGATAACAAATCAGAGACCATAACCACTCGACCACGGAGGCCACTGACATTGGTTCATTAGGTTACATTTTCTCACAGATATGTTCAGTGGAATTTTGTTTATCTGTCATAGGAATGTAGGTTTCATGTCAAGAATAACAGACAGTTTCCGGGCACTTTCAAAACATATTTCATATATATATATGACAACGATACATTGCAGTAAAATTCCGATATTAAAAGCACCATTTGGACCCCAAGAAGAGCAGTCTTAATATTTAAGTGGTCTGATAATAGAGTTCAAATACAGAAGAAATATAGAGAACTGGAGAAAAATTGAGTGGTCGTTGTTATGAGGTGGTCGTTTTTGAAATGGTCGTAGATTGAGGTTTTACTGTACTGTATTATTATGGGTGACAAAAGTTAAAATTTTAGCTATTGGTGTAAATTAGCAAATGATAAACAGCAAATGATAAACAATGAATCAGTTATATGAGTAAATGTTTCAACTTGTTTTACGCAAGGAATACAAATACAGTCGTGTACTTCGAATCTAACACAGAGTTAATAATTTGATTGTTTAATTTAGATGTTAGACAATTTAAACAGCTATAAATTACAATATGAACGGATTAGTTGAGTGCTACTTATAACTGATGAATGCATAAATCAGAAACCAGATAAATTGTGCAACAACCGGTAGTTGAACAATTGTTGTTGAATAATAATTAAAGCTATTTACACTTATATATCATTCAGAAACGGGGGTGTACACAATTTGTAACGCTTTTGCCCGCATTTATTCTGCATAATGCGAGGAATTCCAGTCGAAAAATGTAACTCAGTACATGCTTGCGCTGCTATACCATGTCAATTAATTCCTTAACAAATACGGTTGTCTTTCGAAGTTTAGTGGCCTAGGAGTGGAGAAGACCAATGGTATTATTAAACATATACATGAGTCCAAGTCAAACAGTTTGGACCCCACTAAATATGCTCTCTTGGTGAGAAAAAGACAGGAAAAAAACATAGACCAGCAGATGGTCGTCTAAAAAGAAAGGACGAGAAACGAGAAGCTGTCATAAATTTAGAAATTGAACAAATTACAATAAGGCCATACTAAATCGCGCCTATGTTTAGCGTAACATCGAGGTTCAAGAACCTATCTAGCTATCCGGAAAAAACAAACAAGTGCCTCGGGAAAAACACAAATTTCTTACTGAATTGCTGCAAAACATCAGCTTCTATCAAAAGTTCAAACAGTCACTCAGTGAGAATAAATATGTTTCATTTCTGAAATCAAAACAAATGCATAATACTGATCGATTTTGATGAATGGAAGGCATATTGATACAAAGCAAATCGTTCCAGCATGTAATGGTCCAATACAGATATTTCAAATGATCAAATATTCAATATTACGATATGTTATTTTTGACTCATTTGATCAAAACCTTTCCGTCCGCGGACGCTAAACACATATCATTTAGTATGGCCTAATTGTCTACAATGCAGGCATTGTTATTTTGCTATTGTATGAAAAGTAATCGGTATACGAATAAAAACTGATAAACATTTTGTGTGTTATTTAAAGTGCGATTTTGATAACTCACTGGCTGATCCCAGTCCGCATGTATTCGACTGGCATTATTTTTTTCACTGGCTTTAACGCTGTTTTTCAACAATTTTTACTTATATTCGGCGACCGGTTCACCTTACCAGATTTCCTGGACTGAATTCTAACCAGTACTAACTTACCTTTCCACAAGGAGCTGGAAACTTCTCCACATGTGGAGGAAACTTGACTTTCTTGTTATATTGTCATAGAAGGGTATGACCTGCCGCGAAATGGAGAGATCCTTTACACCCAGAATATGTTTGTATCACTCTTGATTTAAATTGCATGCGCTTCTATTATTAACCCATATTAGGATTTACCTTTATCTATTTTCAGAATGTTTACGTCACTGTCAAATCGACTTTGTGGCAGAGTAAGAGTAGTTTAACTCAACAGAGAAATTATTGATTGATTTTTAATTACAAGCATGGACAAGGCTTACCTTATCTAGGGCGTATTTTTGGAAAATGTATGAGTTTGTCCTGATTATTGACTGTAATAATTCTGTAAACAACTCTTAGAATGTAGAACGCAAACACAAAACAATTTCATATATGGTGAATTGGGAAGGTTACCGCTAAAATGTAGTAGAATAACACAAGTAATTCGATACTGGTTAAAAATTGTCAATAATTCAAATAATAAGTACAGAAAATGTGTATATGATATGATGTTAAATGATTTTAACTTACATCCTGATAAAATTAATTGGGTAGCTAATGTTAAACGAATACTAGAAACGTTAGGTTTTAATGATGTATGGTTATTTCAAGGTGTCGGACACGTACCACAATTTTTAAGAATTTTTAAACTGCGTATTAAGGACAACTTTATTCAAACATGGAATGGAGAACTAAATTACTCTTCAAGGGCATGCACTGATAAGGTTTTTTTTTCAAACTTCGAGTTTAAAGCTTACTTAGACTGAATTAAAGTTAGAAAATATCGAATAGCTTTATGTAGATTAAGAACTTCAAGCCATAGATTACAAATCGAATTAGGTAGATGTACAAAGCCAGTTAAAACACCACGATCTGAAAGAAAATGTCAATTATGTAATACCCTCGAAGACGAATTTCATTTCATATTAGAATGTCCCCTTTATTTTGATATTAGAAAAGAGCATATCAAACAATACTATTGGAAAAGACCTAATACCCTAAAATTTACTGAAGTTATGTCTTCTCAAAACCGAGGAATTATACTAAACCTATCCAAATGTATTTACAAAAGCTTAAAACGTAGAGATAACGAATATTATGTCAAATTACACCTTCTCCCTACCGTATGTAACTCAATATTTTGTGCTATTATATAACAATACTTATGTATAATATAATATATGATATTATGACATAATTACAACATAATTATAACGTTTCAATCCAGTTTAATAATGATAAAACTACACATGTATTAGTAAAGAAATGTATTTGATATAGCCATATAATTTGAAATGTTGTCTTATTTTCTAAATAAAATCTGTCCGTCCTTCCGTCTGTCATAATTGTAAATAGACCGACTAAGTTTAAATCACAATTCTAAGCATCATATGATAATACTAGTATGTATGTTAAAATTTTATGCAATGTATCAGAATCTTTAGACCATATTAGTGAACAGAAATCGTGGAGGTCACCTCCAAATTTATGCCATGTAAATAAAAATTCATTTCTTATATCTGTATATTTTAAACGAGGAAAGAAAACATGAAATTCACAATCCAGTTGAATTGTATCATCAATTGTTAAACAATGATCACAAATGGTTCATCTCTTGTTATATCACTGTGTCAGCCAGTTTCAATCTTAAGTTTATGATTTGTCAAGCTAAATTTTGACATAGCAAATTAAACTTGAACGGGATATCGAGTAAAAGATACTTTTCAACATCTAATAATGATTTAAAATGACGATAATGGTGACATCTATTAGGCATATTTATAGAAGAATGCCAATCTTAAATACTACAGTCAGTAACTCTTTGTTTGAACATCTTAAAGAAAAATGTTTGGCCTCAAATATCTTGTGATAACCAATAAGGTTCCTATTTTTTCCTGCCCAGCATGATCAACCAGCGTTTTTTAAAGTTTTTTGAGCATGAGCTATCATTGTTTTGGATACCTGTTAGTTGGCATTCTCAGTAAAGTGCACCAATGACTGATACAATTGATGTAGTATAAAAACAGATGAGGACAGTCTTCCACATTCACCTAGAACCATACATGTATTAGTGGATTTACGCATGTGACGGATACTCTTACAAAACTTGTTATGCACAAATTCAGTTAAACTAGCATATTCATATCCCCAAACTTTAGACCCGTAACACAAAATTGGTTTCGCCATAGTATCAAAGACTTCAAACATTTCGGAAATATTAAAGAAACTAAACGGTTTTTTGATAGGATCTGATAGATAAGATGGCTTTCCACACGTCAAAGGAGGTGACTCGTAATGTAGTAAAGATAAAGCCTGGAGTAGTTACCTCCCTTGCCATTGAATGTCGCTGATACTCCACGTTTTCCATTAATGGTACAATTTATACTCAATAACCAAGGAAACTATGTATCATCCAAGGTGTTCGCTTGTCTTGTTGAATGACAGAAATGTATTCGACCTAATTGTCATTGACAAACGTACGTGTTTCTTGTGCGAGTCTCGAACAAGTGATCTCTAGATCTGCATTTCTTGGGCGTTTGTGGTGAATCCTCTATTTATACGGCATATTTATCGGCTTCTCCGCGGCCGTGCGTAAATGCAGACTTTAGCATGTATTTCAAATACAAATGTACATGTTGTCTTTTACCACAGTACCAATACTAGATTCTAGGTGACAAAAAGAAAAAAAATGTTCATAAGAAAACATAATTTATATTATCTTTTATTCAAGTGTGGGCAAATCACTGAAGAATTTAATGGTTAAAAAGTAGATTTTTTTTCTTTCGTGTAACATAAATAAATATAATTAATGATATCAAAGTAACAAAAAGCGCTCCAACAATAAACAAAATTGTCGATCGTTTAACGTGGACGTCTGGTGCATTCCAACAAGTATTGTCATGAATCGTAGTCACGTGATCGATGTACGACTTCCGGTATTCGTTGATATTGTTCAATTTTTGACACAATGCGCAATAACTGGTAGGCATATTACTCATCTCCATAGCTACAAACTGGTCTTTTCTTCTAAGGAAAGACGTATAAAGTTCGGCGGATGATCCAACTTTGATAAGATATTGAGCAAGTTTTTCTGCAGATCCAAAATGACTGCTGTCGATGAACGCGCCATTCGGAAGTATTCGGTCATAATCGCTACCACCTCGAACAACAAGCACTATATCAAAATTGTAATATCTAAAGAATTTTTCTGTAACATAGTCTTTACATAAACTGTTTTCAAAACTTAAATAAAACTTATATTTTGAATTTAAAGTTTTTGTAAGATCATTCCTGCTGTGGAAAATATCGTCTGCACACCGACCGTGGATGTCAACATCCACACCATGACTCTTCAGTTCCGCTACATAATCATCTCTCTGACTTGGTGCACCACAATTACTTACAAACCATGCGGCGAACTTAGTCTTTTTAGCGAAAATGGCATTATAATCTTTATTCAACTCACTTGACCGCGTCTCCAACATTCCGTAAGGAAAAAATATGTCAGCATCCAAATTATACGTCATTGACCAATTCATTGTATTCTGCCAATTGTTATGTCTATATGAAAAATATTTATAATTTACTGGTGATTCCAGACCGAAGTACACCCACACCTGGTTTGGGTTACGTTGGTCCTTAGGAATTGGTGGTTTATGCCCTAAAGGGGAGGTCAAGCAAAAGATGATGGCGGCATAGTGTTGTACAAGCGTTGATGTGTCTGTCATGTGACAATTTGCATACGTACATTGCGTGGCTAACGCCCGGTTTGCATAATTCAGATTTATCCAAACAGGTTTATTATACCATAATATATCAATAGTTTTATTTGATTCCGTATGTGTCTTGGTTCCCTGTGTCCCCTTTCTAAGACCTTCATACACATTAACCAGGGTCCGGTTAGGAATGGTACCACGTGATGACCTGATATCCCCGTCCACTCTTATCAGAGATTTGACTTTTTCAAACGTACCAGGTACAACAGCTGGCATCGTCCAATGTCCTGTCATGTTGAATACAACATTTACTCCAATGATGACAAAAACAGAAAAAGCCACCAAACAGCAAGCACATAGACGGATGATGTACTCAAACCTCGTCTTGCACTTAAGTGCCATTCTGCATATTTCAGCAATCTGGAATAAAAATGCATTAAGGTATTACAATCAAACCTGTGAACAAAGGTCACCTTTGGGAAAGACAAAATATGGCCTTTATCGACAGGTGGCCTTTATACGGAGGTCAGGTGATTGTAAATAATCAGGGACGTTTTTCCAAAGAATGTCCTTCATACGCAGGGTGGTCTTCATTCTGAGGTGGTTTGATTGTACATCCAAAACACTGGAGTTTTCTGATGTATTTATTCTATGCTACATAATATTGATATTATAATTATGCTATTATTGCCCAATAATCGTTTTTTCTTCGATAGTTACTAGGATAAAAATGCACATTCGGAAAATTTTGTAGTTTTGAGTAGTTGTACTTGTTGCAAAAATAAATGAAAGAAAAATATTAATTTCTGCAGATATTGCACGGTGACTTATATTTTTCCTTATCAAATCAGACTGTCACTGCGTTTCTGCAACTTTTTAAGTGAGTTTTCTTTGCAACGAATCTTCCTTTTCTATTAATCTTATGAAAATGGGATACTCCTATAGACTTCCATGCACATTTAATGGGACAATATTCAAAAGGAATGTCATTGTTTTTTTTTGGAATACTCACAGCAAATCGTTTTCTTTTATGGAAACCTATAGCATTTTAAACGTTTCCAAAGTTTGTCCGTTCCATTTTGATATACTGAGTTTGTAAATTCCCGATGTAATACCTTGTTTCCTAATGATTCACACATAAACACAGAGCAGATAGAGGAAACATTAAAAATTGAACAGTTATAATTATAACAATTAAACCAGTCGTAGAGAAAATGACACAAAAAAATGAATATGCACTTCCGGTTTATTCGGGTTTATTTTTTGCTTGAACGCTTTATTTGATGAAGACAAAAAGTCTTTTTCGATGTAACTTTTCTAACTTCCGGTATTACACACCTGGGCGTGTTTACGTGAGTGACTTTGATACTTGACCTTGATAGAAATATTCTTTATTGATTCATAAAAACGTGATATTTTGTCTCAAGTATAATTTCAAAATATATCACATTTTAATCAAAATTAAACAAATAAATAGTATTTCGATATATTTTTTTATATTTTGGCATAATAATAATTTCGTAATCTATCATTATCCATGTTAAACAAATAAATGGCAGACCTACATACTATGAAGCAATTAACGACATATCATTTTTCATAATCATAATCTCATAATTTAACAAATTCCTTATTAAAATTAATTAAATAAATGATATTTTGATTTTTTACTTTCTTAGCTTAATAACATTTCTCAATGATATTTTCTATTAAACAAACGGTAATTCGATTTTTTTTCATAAGAATAATTCCATATTTTTCATGAAATTATACTTTCATAATCAACAATACTTATATTCTTTATTATTAAAGATAACTGCTTATCGTCTGCTACATCAGTATCCCTCTTTATCTTTGTCGTCTGCGTTTTCCGATATCCTTCTAATTCTTTGTTGTCTATGTTTTCCTTCTATTTCTATAATGTCTGCGTAATGCGTCTGCGTTTTATACCCAACCCTTTTGGTCCGCCATCTTTAATGCTAACGCTGGTTGATCACATGTTATTTCACCATGGCCACGTGGTCGATAACGTGACTTTACGGACATAATCGACATTACACGAAAAAACACGATCTTTCAGGATCCGTATTCTTTAAGAACCAACACTGCATGATTTTTCGAAAACAGACACCGCACGTAATGAATACATGTGTAGCTATCATGGATTGATAACAATAAGTACTGAAGAAATAAACTTACGCTATAAGTTGCCGTCTAAAGTCTTTCCAACAAAGTTTAGGCGTGTTGTAAAATGGACCAACAATATTAATCCTATATTCAAACAGAAGTGTATGAACTACAGGTCTACACATGTATACAAAAACAGAACTATATATAACTTATAAACTTCAGGCTTTGCGATTCGAAAAGGGCAATATTTTTGTAGTAAAGTTTACACAACACTATTCTCCGGTAATTTTATACACTAACATCCATATGTTTTGCGCAAGTTGTGCATACGAGAGTAATCTATACGTTAAGAGTTTAACGAACAAGTATTTGTAAACGGCCGTACATGTTGTGCTAAGAGTTTTCTCCCTTGGCGTTAGCTAAAAGAAGAGAAGCGAAAAGTTTCTTGGAAAAAGAGAAACATTTACCCTGAAATGCTACTCCCTGAAATTGTAAGTTAGCTGATATAAAATACGCTCGTGACGTCCAATATTGATGGATAGAGATAAATAGGTCTTCGTTTTCGCACGTTTTACACGTATAGTTCAATTAAGGGTAGGAACGGTAACTCTTAAGATAGATACAAACTGATTCCCGTTGACGTTCATGTAACGGAAACCTGACGTGCACTACATACATTCGGAAGGCATCGGCCTATTCTGTATCTCTATTAATTACCAAATAAAAGGTGTGCCGAATGGCTGCTAATATTGCTGAGGCGTACAAGACGTTACAAGAGAAACAGAATCCTGCATGATTGTCGGACAGCGACATATACAATTAAACAGATTTGACCATTTCTTCCCTTACACCGCCTGCTCTAAGCCAATCAGAAAGGAGAATTTAATACTACATGATCATAAAATGGGGCACATCACCCGCCATGTTTTTTGTCGGCTTATCTCTTTGTATATTTCACATGCCTTTTTTATTGTATGAAGCTCGAAACCAGTATATAGGCTCCTGCGGGGTAAACAACATTTCGAATATTTCACTCAAAAACATTAGCTTTTATTGTACAGAAACGTAACATTTTATTTGATGAATATTTAGATATGAATGCTAGTTTAATTCATCATGAAATCCTTTGTTTCCTCTGAAGGCTAGAGTTAGTTATGCGTTTTACATATGCTCTTTGGGGGAAGTTTTATATCGTCATTAACTGGTCCCCGTCAAATGCTGTACCGAAGGAACGTTGTCTCTGTACAACCAGAGTCAACGGGAACTAGTTTAATATCGTCGTAAATATGAATGTGTTTCAAACTTTCAGTATAAGAAATGAAACCAGATCTCTAAGAAATCTTTATTCAATATTCTATTCTTAGCTCTTATACTTGACTGAACGGCGATTCCAAGCATTTTTTGAAAATGCTAATACTTGTAATTATACAACACTCAAATCTCAGATCTATTGAATATCGTGTTAATCTCAGCATTGTGAGTAGCGTGTATTGATTAGATTAATAAGCGAGCAAGTACAGTATTACGGGTTTTCAACACGACGACTCTTCCTAGAAACAGAATAGTATGGGACTTTTTTGCTTTTGCATCAGTTCAGTGGAATTGAGCACGCCTTTAAAAACTTTAAGATGTGAAACTTTTGTTAGTGGACAACATCGTTCCAGCTTTAAATCTAAGATTTAAGAGCAGTTATCGATTCTGAGCGAGGACGCTTTCGCTCAGACAATTTCTCTCAGATAACAATTTTACACGAAGGAAATGAGCCACAAAACTGATTCCGCTCTCATTAAAGCTTCGGGCCTTATTTGCCCTCTCTCTCTGGGGCGGCCTTAAGTTGGTCTGAACTTTCAGAATTCTTTTTCTCAAATTGACATCCGGTATTGCAAACCGAGTGTAGAGTTTCGTTTCTATTTTTAGATAGAACGCTCGAAAATGTTTACGACTAAAGAATTGAAATTTTCTACCACTAAGTCAAAGATTCACTTAAGAGATGCGAAAAATCTATTTTTATATTCACGAATGCTGTAAAATACGAAGATTTTTTTGTGCCATTAGTTAAATTCCTCGGACCCGTTTCAGACATATTTTAGCTTAATATAAATATTGCTATCCTTTGATTGAAAATAAGCATTTTTACTATGTTGATTATTTTGATGGATCTATTGTCAGCTGTTGAAGGTAACAGTGTCAAATGTATATACCGTATCGACAAATTTTATCATGTGACCCGAAACAGGTAAACCGAATTTCCCAGTCAGTATGTATACATCACTTGTATACCTCTAGATAGACAGTATAATCTTAGATTAACGTTTCCAGAAATTATGTTTTTCTTATTCTGTGTACCCAATTGTGAAGTTTCAGAATTTCATGAAAATGTGCACACGCATAAATTTGCCAATGATGAAAAACAAGCTAAGGTAAGTAGTTTTATTACCCTTTTCTTTCAGTAACATTTACTGTTAAAACAATTCTATGGTAAATATTGTTCGTACATTACACATAGATTTTAAAAAATACAGTATAACCTATACCAACAACACCATGGCAGGGCAAAGTACAAAGTAATGTATATTTCCCAAAACTTACTGTATGGAGGACATTGACCTCTGCAGAGCAAACCACCTGTCACTAGTTTCTCAGGTATGTTGCTCTGCAGAGGTTGCATTGTTTTACTATTATAATTATAATTATAATGCTATTAGCACAATGTTATAAAAAGTTGGTAATAAAATATATTGTTTTCCAGGTGTGGAACGACATACAGAATACCAAGATCAGGGTCATCAGGTACAAAGGATAACTTCAGAGGTACAAGCAGCACTAAAGTCTACTCTATGCAGTTCTAATCTGTAGATTTTATTTGCCAAGATGCCTCCAAAAAACGACTAAAGTCTGATGCAGTGTCATCCGATTTGACATGGACTCTAACACTTAGGTGAAGGTCACCAAGGAAGATAAAAGTTGATGAGTGATGAGACAGACACTGCATCTAAGGGTGAGGAAAGGGTCCATCAGAGTACAAGCATATGTAATCGTGCCATGTACTCAAAGGTTTTCCATTCACCATATTAAACATTACATTCTGGGGAAACTCCAAGATATGGACAGTCTGGGTTTATTGAAAGCCCTGTGCTAAATACTGACACATCATGATGACACATGTTCTTCATCTTTTTAGTGTACAATTTTCGTGCAGTATTCTACTTGTCTCTTCCATGTGAAATTGATACATCATTTGTCACGTTTCTTTAGAGGTAATTAAACTTTTGACAAATGGTTCGCTTGGCTGACTTTTTCTTTTTGCTTTGAGGTAGAACCTTTTATCCGTTTGACAGACAAATTCATCATGTATACAACTTTCTTTAAAAAATGTATCCCTTTTCAAAGACCTGCTTTTTTTCATTCTTTTATATACCATAATCAGCAATATGTAATACAAAAATGTACAGAAAACTAAGGAATTCCACTTAATTTTTATTCCAATTCAAAGAACTACTAGTGGTCATTTCAGATTATTTGATAGGATTAATACATAGAATGCAATAAGTTCTTAGTGCTAATGAGAGTGTAATTGTTTATTTATTAGCAATTGATAAACTGTGCTTATTATCCCGGGCATGGTAGTAGACATCATTCTCTACAGTGAAGGGAGAGGAGTGTTTACCCGTTTCAGGTCACGTGATAGGCCTGTCGGTATGGTTATACCATATGCAAGAATTATAAGTGTATTAATTACTATTTTAGCTTAGATATGTATATAAAACCAGACCCTCCGGCCCGTTTCACGAACGATCGTAAATCACTATTTTGTCGTAAGTCTTGACATACGATATCGTAGCCACGATAGCGCATTTCGTGAAAGTCATCTTAACTTTACTTTGAGTGAGCGTCGGTAACTTCACAACAAGTTCAAAGTGCCATAAATAATTATCTGTCTTGCATTATTTTTATTTCCTTATATAGGCATTTTTTTTTAAATAAACATCAATTTATCATATTTTTCAAATACTGCTCACAAGGATTTTGATGCATTTTGTACCATGAAAGAAAAGAAAAATGTCACTAAATTTCGCTCACCCATCACTCATTTTTTTTTCAAATATACCAATCACAAAACACATTCGCACATGCACATTCACCCTTGAAAACCGAAAGCAGAGAAAACGGGTTTAAAAATGTTGTTTTAAAAATGTTGTGGTTGTTGTTCCCGAAATTGTTTATATATAATCAAACCTGTGTTTGCGACCACCTCTGAATAAAGACCACTTTTCTTTTCGATGTTTAATTTAAACATACAATCGTTTATGAAAAGCCAAAAAATTTAGCAACAGTTGTTTATATTTTATTGTATATACATGTATAATGGTTTCGGTTATGTATACCATAAATTTATTTGTCTCGCGTGTTTTATAACTGATGTTTTACCAATCAATATGTCTGCTTTTCGTATTGTGAATTGTATTGGCTTGTTTTTCAAGTATTTTTTAAATTGACTCCGGGCCGCCAGCGTAGTCCGGTGGTTAGTGTGCCGGACTTGTAACCCGGTGATGCGGGTTCGAATCCTGATCAAGGTGATCTTGCCCTTCTATGAAAATTTGACAAAAATGTTGATTTTTCTCCATATGTGGAGAAGTTGCCGACTCTTTGTGGAAGGGTGAGTTAGTACTGGATAGTATACAGTCCAAGAAAACTAGTTAGGTGAACATGTGAAATTGTTGAAAAACGGCATTAAACCCGATGAAAAATAAATGAATAAATTCACTCCATATTATTATGCATAATGATAGAGGGAGATTTTTTTCTATCGATTCTATGTCGCTGTCCTAGAGATTTAAATTTACCACTTTACATTTAAATAAATTTGTTGCAAACGTTTATAATGGAAATTTCTAAAATGCTCCATCTCTTGTTGATGTCACTTGCATTGCATACATTTTCTACCTGATTATATTAAGTTCATTTAGGTTTTGAGTCCGTTTGACTTTGACTGTACATCTGGTGTTTTAATTATGTGTAATTAATGATATCCACCGAATTTATAGCTGTAGAATGCCTTGTAATAGGGAATAGCGTTGCAGGGTCAGGTTCGGCGATCTGCCAGCAACAGTGAATGTCCCCTAGATCACTAAACCCATGTAAATATGCATTGTGCGTGAGCCCCCATCCACCCTCTTATCTATTTTCACACGGAGGGTACACCCATTCACATCACCGACCTTGACATTAAATTGACAGTTTCCCTCTGATATACGAGACCAATTTTGTTTAAATAAATGCCTTACATAAAGGTTTGCTTATTTACAACAGTGTTTATGAAACGATCTTATCTTATTCTTAAGTTTGTTGTAAGTTTGCAAGTTACGATAAATTAATATCTTCGCTACGATAAGTTAGTGAAACGTGTGCCTGCTGAGTATAGCTTAGGTACAAGTCTCATAGTATAAAAACAATGTTACCATGATTTAATTTGTTAAATATAAATACATTTATAAATTAAATAAATAATTTGTTAACTGACGCACAAAACTGAATTTATTACCGGCCATTAGATTCCGAGAATGCTTCATAATTTATCCATTATGTTCTCTACACTTTGACTGCGAACGTCAACTCCAACTAACAGAATTCCGTTACTGATAATATTTAAACACTATGCTCAACACGAAAAGTCGTGTACAAATATTGTAATGATAACGCTTGACCCAGATTTTAGTGTAAAACAAGATAGCAACATGACTAATTTTATAAATGGACAGTTGAACTTAAGGTTAAGCGGTTGTGTTTGAAATATGGAGCCGCGACCGCGGTCCAGTGGCTAGTGCACTTGACTTGTAACCCGGAGACCCGGGTTCGAAAAATGTCGATTTTCCTCCATATGTGGAGAAGTTACCGGCCCTTTGTGGAAGGATAAGTTAGTACTGGTTAGTATACAGTCCAGGAAAACTGGTTAGGTGAACCGGTCGCCGTATATAACTGAAAAATTGTTGAAAAACGGCATTAAACCCCAGTGACAAGTGAAATATGGCCATAATGGGGTTACAAGCGAATACTTATCACCGCAATACAACATCAGGCCACGTAGACGCCCCCGAATAGTGTTCACCGTTAAAATATATTCAAGTTTGCTGGCTGGCTTCTTTGGTAGAGTTTGGCGAAAATCGATTATGATATTGTGAAATCTGTAATAATCATTTTGAGGTATTTAAGACAAGTACACGTCTATGAACATTACAAACTGTTGTCTGGTGGTTAGGTTATCCGTCTCGTGAACGGGGACCGTAGAACAAATTCCACTTAGAAATGTACTTACTAGTTTTGCTTGCAAGCAACAAATGGTCGTCGAGTTTAATCTTGATTTCTTAGCTTGAAAGAGCCTATGATTGAAAGCGATTGTTTGCATGGCAAATACAGTCTGTATAATTATAGTTTATTTGCCTCAAAATAGAAACCGAATGCCTCCGTAAAATTACTAAATTGTTTATCTTAACTGTTTTAATGGAATCATGGTGTACACAATTAAATATATATATGGAGACATTTTGTGTTAGCACAATCAAGCTGTATAGATAACAAGCCCCCTTTCATTATTGCGTGCGTGCTGTCCCTATAGATGTTGAATGATATGCTAGTGTTAAACCAGAAATAAAAAGTCAATTTTAGAAGTATTTTACTGTGCATAAATAAGTATTGAACACTATGGTACAGTATAACCTCTGAAATTCAAACGCCTTTGGGACCAGCGAAAAAGTTCGGAATTTGGAAGTTTCCGGAATCCAGAAGTTTGGAATTTGACCAAAATGATCTCGATCCATTGTACCGAGATTGACAATTTCAACATTATTAGTAGATCATTACAACTATTACAATTCTAGATGTGTCCATATATGGTATATATATATATATATATATATTGTTATATACATTGTACCTACATATAATAGATACTATACAACCGCGAAATATTCTTGGACAAACAATTTTCAGTTCTTGTTTACAAACAATAGCCCATTAACACGTTGCTTGTACAATAACACGACAATCTGATCAAATGACGGAGACCTATACGCATGCGCAAAACTTGAGTATATAGTAATAGGAAACTCTGAGAAAACGTGTGTTTTGATTTTTACGCTTATATATATGTATATCATTTATATATCCGCGGGCAGTCAGCCTGACTAGTTTTCCTGTATCCTCTTACGTAGGTATCTGAAAGTACAGACCAACCTCCGTCAACACCACCTCCAAACACAGCTAGCGTACATTTAACGCCACTTTCATTCTTCCCTTCTTCCCTGTTAATTTTGTATTGATTTAACCCCCCCCCCCTCCCCATTAATCGCCACCACTCAACAAGTCGTAAAGTGGCTTGAAAATAGACTAATTTCTCCCCGTGAATAGTCAGTTGTTGAGAGAGCAATACATACGTATCTGTGACCGAATCATCACGGAGATCATAAAACTCATGAGTTAAGCAGATGGGCTAAACGTTGAGTGAGGATCCATACAGTACAATTACTTATAACCTTAAAACCAAAGCAGCCGTTATTCTATTCCGTATTTTTTCTCGTGTTTCCGCTTGCTAAACAGAAACATGATTGCTTTGCCCCTTTCATGTTAAGGCGAAGAAATGAAAAATTTAGAAGGAATATGTAAGATTCTCTAGTCGCAAAAACAATTTTTAACAACTTCATGCTGGGTCTGAGACATTTCAGCCCAAACATGAAAACAAGGTAGTCAATATTGGCATCAGAAATAAATGACTATATTCGGAATTGTTTACAAAATCTCGCCGAATCTGAAATATATTAACAAACGAGACGACAACGACTGTGGATATTCGTCATTTATCATTGATCTTCAACCAAGCCACCGACTTATTTAGATGACATCGGTTCTGTCCAAAGTCAAACCAAGCACATTGTACGAGGTATTCCGAAATTATGCACATCCGATATATACGTCAATACCATACTGTCGAACTTTCAAATCAGTTGTTTCGTATTTGCATATTAAGACTCAAGTAGGATTTGCTATTCATAGAAAAAGTCGTACACAAATAAATTGTTTGGACTCATACATACCTAAAGTCTCCATAGGAATGAAAACAAGTGATTGCATCAGATTCGAGGGATCGAATGGGATTGAAATGCATATTGTTTAACCACAGAAAATGAATTCATCGTAGTGTCGTATGATATATTACCCCCCACTCAGTCTGTTTTAGTCTAATGGTTGCTTACATCATTAATAGAGAAATCATGTCAATATTGCGTGTTTCAGTTCGTTCCTGTACACATGGTCTTATAATCATAGTGAATAGAAATGAAATTATATGCGATTTTTTAAACACTAAATAGTTTTATTTACACATTTAGTATCATAGTAAGTCTCAGGGGATTTCAAAAAAGCTTTATATAGTGGCTTCTGTGTAATTCCATAGCCCGCCTTCACCATTCCAGAATTTGCCTTAAATAGGCTAAAAAAGTCAGGTTTACGATTACTTGACCCAAGAAATTAAAGTAAATAGGCCGAAAAACATTTCTATTTCTATGCGTACCTTATGTCATTCTCTGTCCTGAGTTGTTGGTTATCCCACATACGTATACATCTCTGTCAGAGGCATACTTGCCTTTCATGCTGAAAGGATCATGCTTACGTGTCTAATGAATACGAGAAACGCTCGAATCACTAGCATTCTACAAGATAACGTCATCCAAATCGTCTCTTTGAACGGCATCTGAATACGTGTATTAAAAACAGAGAGAAACTCATTGTCCGCCGTTCAAAATTAATATACTTACCCCTTTATTTTTTTAGTCCCTGCACTTTCAACAATGATCATTTTACCCCCCGCCCCCCCCAAAAAAAATCTGCTCCATTTTTATTTATGTTTTGTTTCGGACTTTGAGCATACAAAGGTATGCTAATTTTATGTAACACTCAAAAGCATTTTCTCTTTATGACAAACCTAAATAATGCACAAGTGTGAATTGGTGAATTGTGCGAATTACTCGCTGGACAGAACGTACGAAATGTGTTAAATGGCCAAACATATGATAACTCTATCCAAGTCCAGAATATTTTTATTGACAAAATAATTCAGCTTTCAACAAACGTGGATTTGACAGTATGACAGGGCTTTTGAAAAGTGTCGGTATTATT
Source organism: Lutraria rhynchaena (assembly GCA_008271625.1). Lineage (NCBI taxonomy): Eukaryota > Metazoa > Mollusca > Bivalvia > Venerida > Mactridae > Lutraria > Lutraria rhynchaena. The sequence continues at coordinate 1,486,796 of VIBL01000012.1, read as the reverse complement.
TCAAAAAGGTAACGTAAAATGGAAACATCTGGTGGCGTTTTTCCTTCTTGTTGTTGTTTTATTTCTTTTGTCGCTTAGTTATCAAGTATATTCCCAAATGTTCTCCGGAGTTTAACGTCGCACCAACAGCAAAAGTCATTGGGCGACTTTATAGCTTTAACAGTGGAGGAAGACCTCAAGTTTATACCTGGGTAGAACCACTGACCTTCTGTAAGCTAACTGGACACTTTCCTCACATGTGAAATTAGAACTCACAGCGGTGAGGAGCTAGTGTTCACATTTCAGAGACCATTAACCACTCGTTATTATATTATAGTGGCTCCTATTCGGGGATAGAAAAGAAAGCACGTGATATATGAATGTAGTGAATTTGTCAGTTTCATAATACAAAAAGTTTCCAAATACCAATCAGACGCATATAGAGTGACAAAGAGTTTCATATATGTATGTTTAAGAATAGTTTTAGAATACTGGTACTCTAGCCTGGCAACAATTTTTGTAAACCTCTATATACTTGTTTATTTATATTTTACACTGTAGTTTGAAAACTTGCTTCACTAAGGTAATGATTGACATTCAGAACATACTGGGATGTTATTCAAATTTTCTAACAGGAGTTTTTACAAAAAGTCGCCACTTAATGTTGAGTGGGGTGAAATAATAGAATGTTTACATACGAAACAATGGTTGCTTTAGTGTTTTTGTCGTCCAATGCAATGCCTATTTGCATAGCGAATAGATCCCTCTCATGGTAAAACGACTTTATTGGAAAATTCAGATTTGTTCTCTCTCTCTGGGTTAGGTATAAAATAGCTGAAGAACTTACGGGCGAATTTTATGAGGCCGCTGAAAGGCTGCTTGTGATTATTGGCATTCACTCTTCCCCGACCATAATAAAGGCAATGCGGAATGGGAAAATGATTCCATTTAGATGCTCTTGAAGCAGCGATTTAGACATTGGGAAAATACGGGTAAGATTCTGTACATTATTTAACATTTGTTTGTCAATTCTAGGGAATCTAAGAAAGCATCAAGTATGGACTAATCGTTGGTTTTTAATTATTAATGCCTGGGGCGCACTATTAAAAAGAATGGTGAATATTGAGAAGTTCGTTCAAATTTAGTTTAGTAACTTTTGAGGTAAATTTTGTTTAGTATAATTATTTATGTAACAATACTACGAAATGATATGTGTTCGTTATATAGAACTTTCTCATTCTAATTCACAGTTCATATTTCTACATATACCCAGCGACCAGTCACCATCGTGATAAATGTTTTATAAGTAGTCTTTGGTGTGTGCGTAAAACGTTTTGAAATTCAAAATGTTCACATCCATTCGATGTCCTTTCAGATGTAATGCTGTCGATGGAGTGGTCTGACACCTTTTACAATGGCGAGCGATTTTATGTTACTGTAACAACGAAGTTAAAATATATCTAACAGAACGGTGTACACTTTCATAGCAGAAATCGGACACATACCTTAATAACTGTGACCAAGAGAAACTGTTGATTTGGCACATAAACTTTATGGTCTGTGATGTGTGGATTTAATAACGGATATTTTCATACTGGAAATAAAGCAGCTGTTTCAAAACTGTTTTGAAGGAAAATTAAGCTTCCAATTGAAACAAGATGGCGATTTCTTTAACGTGGCGTGGATGGACGTGTTCGATGCCTATTATTCTGGCGGAATTGATATTCTTCCTATACAAAACTGGTGAATCAATGCTCGATGCTACGATCAGACCGTACATTATACGTGTCGTCTGCCACGCCAAGTTTCCGACGAACGATTCGGTATGTAGTCATTTAGACAGATATCCCAACCTGGAAGACGATGTGCAGTCAGAAGCCGGTAATTACTTGATTTACTATCGAATGCTGGTGAATTTTCCAGCCATTTTATTGGGACTATTTTGTGGCGCGTGGAGTGATAAGTACGGGCGTAAAATACCCATGATGCTTCCGAGTCTAGGCAGCGTCCTTTCGGTACTATTTTATATGATGAGCCTCGCTTCCAAGGACTATGCTATCGGTTTGATATTGTTCGGAGCCCTAATACAAGGGTCCTTTGGTAAGAGTTCGGTCATCACAATGGCTGTGAACAGCTATGCTTCTGACATTACTGATAAAGATGACCGGACGAGAAAACTTGGTAAGTTGTTGGCCATGAATTTCTTCGGACTTTTTGCCGGTGCTTTATTGGCGGGAATATTTCAAGACACGTCTGACCTGCCGGCAACCTTCTGCACGGTTGTATTTCTACACGCCGTTGTTGTCATAGTAACGGTTATATGCATGCCTGAAACCGTACCGTTTCCGGTCGAAAGGCAAGATCGTGACATCCCTAAAGGAAGAGGTCAGTTATGCATCTGTGACAACATGAAGGAATCTCTTTCTGTCCTCGTTAAGAAGCGGGTCAATCAAGGACGTAAGATCGTTCTCGTTTTGTTCTTGATATCACTTATGAACCAAACTTGTAAAGTTGGCGAGACTGACATTACCTTGTTATTTGTTACCCACAGTCCATTAAGTTGGCCAAAGTCTTGGTATGGCTATTTGCTATCTTTAGACTACGCTGTAATGGGTGTGTGTCTTTTGTTAGTACTACCCATCTTGTCAAATATACTAAACTTGCCAGACGGCGCAATCGTAATAATTGGCTTGCTGTGTAAAATAATTCGGTTGTTCTGGGCGGCATTTATTCAAGAATCCTGGATGGTGTATGTGTCAGTGATAATCGGATCTTTTGCTGGTATGATCACGTCATCAATAAGGTCTTTGATGAGCAAAGCGGTTGAGGAGAATGAAATGGGGAAGGTGTTTTCATTATTAGCAAGTGCTGAAACAGCATCCAAGCTTCTGGGGACTGTCATATTTGTGTCTTTATATGGTGCGACTGCGTATTTCTTCCCCGGCTTTGCGTTTGTGGTAGAAGCGATCTTGTACATGATTATGTTGGTGATAATGGCGCTAATATACAAAGATTTGAAAACGGTCGGTACTTACGATCTGATATCGGCTTTGAACGACCATCGTATATACAATAATGAAAAGCATAGACTGATTCCTCATCGACCGTTGGAGATTGTTGATGAATTAGAGGAGAACCCGTCCATACCGGCACCACTTCCGGCTAACACACCTTGATCTGTGACGTCATATCGACCTCAAAAGATTGTCGGATAGACCACGTGTCCAAAAATACGTAGGCGCTGCAGGCAACAAAATAATTGTTTGCCTGCTTCAGTAAGCAAAACAAGAATGGAATTATACATAACATGTTAATATGCCTGATAATTAACGTAATGTATAATGTTTATTTCAAGACAAATAAATAATTGCAAGTCTTTAAATTGTAGTTGTTTCGTGGTGTTTTGGACCTATGTTCAAGCTGCATATACTTGATTTTACAAAGCATTTTTTCATGTGCCAAAACACTACATTGTTTTATTAACAATTTTAGTTAATGGTAGTGTTTTTCTTAGCGTTCAGCATCTTTGAGAAATGCAGTATAACCTCACTTAGTGACCATCTCTGTATTAAGACCCCTTTATTATAATGATTGATTTTCGGATTAGGCTTTAATATGCTTTTTATTGTTCCACTCAGACCATCTCCATAGTAAGGCCGTTATACGTTGATGTCTTAATATCGGGGTTTACAGTATTGGATTTTCATATTGTAATATCAAAATTTCTTAACAATTATTTCCATCTTTAGATTTCTGTGAATCAAGTCTACTACTAAGTCATATCATTGATGCTTATACCTACAGCACAAAACAAATTGAACTTTTTTTCAAATACATTCAGACGAAGCACCAATATGTGGAATATCTGTTTATACTCATTTGATTTGTCAAACGCCCTATTCAAGGCTTTTAATGTTTAAAAATTTCTTAAACTTAAAATTAAAGAACATTTCTATCCAATTTCAATACGAATGATTCAGCTGACTGTTTAAAATAAAGACACGCAAGTCTGTCTCGCACATAAGGCCTTGTTTTTCTTGTAAGATTATTCAGTGGAAAGGAGATATATATGTGTTACATTTACTAAATTGAGTATATTATAGATGATAAAGAACTCCTAGAAAAAAGGCAACAGATGAACAACATCCCACTTTCCCCAAAATACTACCCGCCCCATATCTCCGAACCAAAACACCAAACCGACACAAAGGATCAGACATGAAATGGAGACAAAACACAGTCTCTCGGAAAATACCGCCTTGGAACAATTTGTATCAAAACTTAAAATCATTATCATACTTTCTATCATCCTTGAGTCTTTTATCAATTTTTTTTATTCAAGATGATACTCACTGTATTTTTTTATTTTATCTACTGATGCATCAGTTGTGGAAGTTCTTCGTAAGGCAATAAAACAGTCCAGTGTAAGGTTACCCGACCGACACTACTTTTGGCGTTGACCCTAAAGTTAAGCCGCGACCATGGTCCAGTGGTTAGGACTTGTAAACCGGCGATCCGTGTTCAAATACCGGTCTTGTTAGGTCATACTCTTTTATGAAAATTTGGGAAAATGTCGATTTTCCTCCATATGTTAAGTTGCCGGCTCCTTGTAGAAGTGTAAATTAGTACTGATTAATATACAGTCCATGAAAACTGGTAATGCGAACCGGCCGCCATATCTGTCTGAAAAAATGTTGAAAAATGGCATTAAACCCGGTGAACCAAAAGTTTCTGACAACAAAATACAAAAAAAAAATACAAAATATTTGGGTATGAATCGTGCCTCCAATGTACGAAAGATATATCAAGAAGACTACAAACGTTTTCGATCGGCATGTCTTATTTGTGGTCAAGTAGCCCTAAGCATGACTATATTTCTAGCTTAATGTTTGCGTGGCTATACATGTGCTCAATTTTCCATATATGGTTTAAAAACCCGTTTTAACGTCAGAGCAATATGCATGTACTTTTATATATTCAATGTCCTTATTTGGAAAAAATGCGAGAAGCAGAATTTATAAACTCGATTTCACAAGAGCAGAAAATGTCAACCACACCTTTTGTTATATACATTGCGCTCTCACAGAAACATTAACCATTTTTTATTACATTTAATATTTCCTATATATTCGTTGCCATAGACACACACGCCATTATTGATTTTTTTCATCATCACTTTGAAATAAACAACTGACGATATGTCTTACTGCGCAAAATTATTTTTCGGAATTTAATAAATTCTAACCACTGCATCAGAATCAATCGAAATTGTGAAAAAAAGTAAACCACAAAACGACAATAAAAAAGATCAGAGTCTACAAAAGGTATATCAACATTGTTATCGTATGATCATTACCAATTATTCACGACGTTTAATAGCCATTTAAAATAAAATATCACTCATTCACAAAGCCTTGACAAATTCGAATTGGCGTCTTCAGTTTGTGACATAGTTTGGTTTTGAACATATCTTGGCATTCTCAGAAGATCGTTGAACCAAATTAAGGCAATACAGTCAAACCCGCGTTTGTGATCATTTCTGAATAAAGACCACCCTGTGAATAAAGACCACCCTGTGAACAAAGACCACCCTGTGAATAACGGCCATTCTTTGAAAAACTGCCACTGATTGAGAACAGACTAACCTCCGAATAAAGGCCATCTCTCAACAAGTGTACATTTTGTCTTTTCCAAGGGTGGCCTTTGTTCGAAGGTTTGACTGTATTAGATACTATTAAGAACGCACAGAGAATTCTCTAAACGAATTCAAAAGATTACAGGGCTGTTTGTGTAAGGTCAGAAAATGGCATGGCGAGGTTACGATCGTACGTAAATATTTAGGGACGATTCGTATCTCGTAATCGTATTCTTACAAACGATGTATAGAAAAAGAACAAAAAAAGAACAGTTTTTTCGACCTGCCTGTGTTAATTGTTTTGTTCAAGTAATATTTAAAGGATTGATATTAAGTGCAACTTCTCCAAAGCAACACCCTTTGGGAGAAGCAACATTAAGTTGTTGTTGTTGAGAGGTTGTTGCTCTAGAAAGGTTAATTTAATAGTTAAATCGTACGGTGGGAAAAGTCATGATGTTGTTGGAGAAAGGTTGTTGCTCAAGAGAGGGTCTCTATGAAGAGGTTTCACTGTATTTATAGCGCAAATTACTCAGCTGATTGAAAGTTTATAATGATTGAATCATATACCGACGTAAATCATGTCTAGAGTGTTGGTAAAGGGTTAGGCCTGCGGATCCCACGTTCGTTAGTTCGAACCCCGGGCTCGGCACGGCACGCTCCTTGTGACGATTCGGATGTTTACATTGCGTCTGAGTATATCAGCCACTTTTGGCTGGTTTGGTGGTAAACTGTGGACAATACGGAGGTATTTGTTTCAAAATGAACTTCACAATCCCATTTTTCGGACAGAGTACTGATGTAGTGTCCAGGAAGCGGACTCGAGCGTGTTAAATATAAGCAAAGTTCACAATCGAGCTAAAATAAATCAGTACAAATTTAAACTAAGTATTAGATTATTTCAAAACAAAATAAATAGTACACGAGTTAAAGCCCAACTGACTTAGTACTTTGTGAAGTAATGTAATGTGAGAATTTCAGAAATAATTAACATTATCCGTAATGCTATACCCCTACGTATTAAATTACGTGTATAATAAATGATTATATAGTGACGTAAATAACAGTGTGTTTATTTGATGTGCGAAATGTAAAAAAACATTAATTTAATAAAATATTGTATAAAGACTATATTTATTACGTAGAATCTATTTTCTGCAATTTTAATTATATATTATATCAACATGACACGAACGTGTCTAAAATGCACACCAAACAATCATACTTTAATTAAAACGATTGATTTCCGCCTCGTTCATTTTACACCAAAAATCTCTCAAGTTTCGTGATGGAATGCATTAATAAAGTTTAAAGCCTTCTGTTCGAGAACTGTTATGGATTTGCGCAAGTATGGAAGACAAATAAGCGATCAATGCTTCAGCTAAGTGTAATGAAACACTTAATTCTTTGAAGATTGTAGGCATTTCTTTGATTAATTTCTCTGATCACTTCTACATTTGTCAATATTCCAATGTCGTACCAGTTACCCCACTCATGCGTTAAAGATAAGCAGACGTTTCCGTAGAGAAATGAAATACGTTTGAATGGAATTGAACTTCACACCAACAACCACGGTCACTTTTCTAGCTTTAATGGTGAAGACGGCCCTGACCATCAGGAAGCTATCTGGACAGCTTGTGACATTTGGTTCCAGGTCTTACTCGAACTCATGGTGGTGAGGGACTGGTGGGTACTAGTCTGAGACTATTACCGCTCGATCACCATGGCCCCTAAAATACGCTTCAAAAACACAAAACATCTGAAAAGATATTACAATTCGTATTTGCTAAAGATGCTGAATGTTTGGGGGTTTTTGCAGTTTGAAACATTTGCCCAGCAGTAAAATTGCTCTATTTATTGATATCTGTGCCCAGGATTTCTAACTGACAATTTTTATGTTCCACAGGGTTTTCACTGAACGTCAAAAGTTGAGAGTCAAAATTGACCCTTATCTGATGATAATGCGAAGAGTCAACAAAATTTCATTCGAATTTCATGGTAGATTTGACCCTTAGGTACAAATTCTGAAGAGTCAAAAGCCTTATTTTACTGATTTCAAGAGTGAAACTGCTCTTTTAAGGGTCAAATTAAAGCCCTGATCCATACTTTGAGTTACATGTTTGGTCGTCCTCAGTTATCAAATTCTTTAGCCATATTGTTCTTTCAAGACTGCTTAATTTTTAAAGTAGACATACTAGTGTAAACTCTCCTTTAGTTTAAAAATTCTTTTATTCATCATGGTTTATCATCAAAAATAAACTATGAACTCTTTTTAAACATGACGTCATTTATGAAAACGAAATTAATTTTCGTATGGGACCAGATTAAATCATTAAATATAAGCCCAGCAAATTTAAGGTCGGGGATATTTTTTGCCGGTAACAAGTCTTGTACGTCAGACTTTATGTTATGTAATGATACTCTTACGATAACAAACATGAAGGACATCGTAACATTACGTATGCTGGCTCCTGGTCATCAACTGCATAATGCTAACCAAAGGACAAATAGGAACGAGAACCAGGATATTCACAAAGATGGGTATAAATGTAACGGCGAGGTTAATTAGCATACATTTGGTTTTGCCCCGCGCCATGAATTTCCCGAGGAGTTTATCCAGAGCTTGCAAGATTTTTAGAGCGCGGTCATTCTTCTGACATTCTATACAGTAAATACGGTATTGATGGTATAATTCATCAATATTACTTTCACTTTGATAATAATGGTTGAAAAAGTCAACCTGCCATCAGCCCAATACTGCGCAGGCTATAATTTGGTGATCATAATAATTTAACATTACAAAAGCTTGCAGATAAAATTCATGGTAATTATCCAAGGGCATTAAATATAAGATACGCGAGGTACCGAATATCACTATTAGTCTTTTGTTCGGGTGTATAATTATAAACAATAATAAATGACATTATGCAACGTAAGCTCGCAATCGATTGTTTCGAGTCTGGTGATAACTATGTCCTTACATGTAATAGACCGAAATAACCTATTACATCTTGTGATACGGTATGTGGAAACTTAATGACCTGACATACAGGAAAATGTCTGTGGTGCATCAAACTAATGTCAATTAGTGCTTAATTGTAGTAGGTGTACATAATTACAATGTTTGAAAGCAGACATAAGCTCATCAATCAATTATCTAACATCCTATGAAATAGTGAAGCCGTGTTGTAAAGCCAGACGAGTTCCCTGCATGTCTGTTTCTATAGAACCTTTATATTGTTGCCAATTATGTGTCTCCAATTTATCTTTGCACAGATACACTATACATTATTTGTCTTGTATCTTTAAAATAATTACAATGTATATTACATGTTGTAGTTTATTTCAAGATAATGGGCCTTCGGTCCATGAATCGACATAATATATAATAACTTGACGTACAATACATATATAAACATATATACACGTTCATGCAAAACTCACGGTAAAAATATTCTTTGGTTTAACATTTGAACGAATCACATGTATAAACGAATGGTCGGCCATTGTTTCCAAGTCCCGCATTATGCCAACTGAGCTATTAGCGCGTGTATTGAAAGACAGCTATGTACAGTGTATGTACAAAAACTAATTGGGTGATTATAAAATTTAGTGTGATAATTTATAGAATTAAATAAAATGGAAGAAGTTTCGACTCACTATATATGTTTCCTCTCAAAGCCTACAAAATGGTTTAGAAGATGTGAACATTTTAATTTTGGTATTTCATGATTTAATATGGTCTGGTTAAGCTGATAAGGGAACAATCTGAAATAACAAGATTCATGGGTATTAATTTCACTTCACGACAGCGTCATATTTATTATCCAGCACATCTATATTCTTATGATTGTGCAAATTTACATTAAATTACAATTACGTCGTATATCAATAGAATGTGATTAATGTGATCATGCCACGTGTTTATAAACCCTCTGTATCTTTTTTTATTTTCTACAAGAAAATTATGGCGCTCCTTTACCCGATTTGTCATCATTTCACGTTATGATAAACATGACAAATAAACAATTGAAATATAAAATATATCATATCCCCTTACTCGTCAATTCACATATGTCTTGTCATTAAATCTTCATTGTTTAGAGTACGAAAAAAATCGAAATATTTTCCTGTGAATTGTTTGATTTAATATCAGGTTCTAATGACAAAATGGACGCCTCGGTGAAATAGTTAATTGAGTTATTGGTTACAAATACTAGTAATTGGCAAATGGCTATAGCTGTTGATATTTGTCTTTCAAAATTAGAATACAATCACCCGTATGTTGGACTTTATGGTATTTCTGTTCCATCCAAGCATTTTATATCATTGATTTGTGAAGAAAAGAAAGTTTACGTTATATTGGAAATCGTTAGATGATCAAAATATGCTGCAAGGGTATATTGGATTGTTAACTAATAATCCGATACTTAGGCATAGCGGGGTAGCTGAACGCTGGGGAACAATTTTCTGTTTGTTGTTTGTGGGAGCGTTTAGAATGATGATTGACTGGTTGATGAGTATTAAGTCTAGGGCAGCATCTACGAGATTTTTCCACCATAGCTGGGACGTTAGGCTGGAAACAATCATGTACATACTTACTAATCAAATCAAACTAGGGTATGTAGGTCGTGAAAATTTCATTTTCCATTTTTTAAATGCTCTTTGTGTGAGAATACGAAGTACGATTCATTAAAAATCTATTATTTCCTTAGTTCGGTTAACTATTAGAAAATATAGGGAAGACACTAAAATATGGATTCGGTCTGATAACTATAAACACAGCTATTTTTTCTGCCCCTACAAGACGAGCTACAGTTTTTATCGTTTCTTGTTTCACTGCAATAGGTTAGTATCTCTAGTGTAGTTTATTAATAACAGACAACTTATTCTCATTTTTGCAGTGGAATAATTCAAGAATTTTAATGAGCGTTGGTTTTATTAAAGGAGAAAGTATTACAACAACGTGTTCAATAATTTAACATCATATGGTGACATTGCAACGCATTTATAAATTATCAACAGTTTAAACGACAGCTATTTGACTTTCATGAGAAAACTTGTAATGTACGATTATATTCGGTCATGTCATCAGCGGGTACTTGATGTTCTAGAAGAATAGTCTATGCTCTGTGATCTACCAGGCATGACAAAACCTAGGGACAGACAGTCAAATGGAACCAACCAAACGGATACAGTGCAACCTCTCCATAGCAAGCACTTTTGGAGCAGCACAATTATATTGTTGTCGAGAGGTCCTTGCTCTAGAGAGGTTAAATTAATAGTTAAATCGTACAGTGGGTGAATTCATGTTGTTGTTGAAGGGAGGTTGTTGCTCAAAAGGAATGCCGCTCTGGAGAGGTTGCACTGTATATTCGGGTGAATTTTTCATTCGCGGCAACTTAGATTTGGTTTAATTTGAACTTACCGTATTTAAATATTTCATTTAAACCCCATCTTTTACGCTAGCACATGATTTCATAGCAGCATCCATTAAGAACTATTGGTATATTTTGAATGAAAATTTGTAGTTATCGACATAGTTCAATAAAGCTCATTCGACCGATATCCGTTATTGGTCCAGCTTTCCCAAAGAGCATAAAGTCTTAATTGTGATACTCAGAATCTAGTCATATTTATGTCATCTCAAAACGGAAATGATTTGCATAAATATCACATGGAAGCTATTGCTCAACACTTTGTGATGAGTATAACGCATTTATCTTTCCCATCGTTCAATCGTTGGAAGCACTTGGAAAAAAGGTTCTCTTATAATACCACAAATTATCAATGATGACGATTTAATTTTCTATAATCTTCTGATACGGCATCGAGGAAATATACTGGCCGTCATAAGAAAGTAACCATCACAAAAATTCTTCAAATTTGGCCTAATATACTGACCTTGAAATTTTAATGGTATACATCAATTTATGGTCAATAATGGATTAACAATAAACCCTATCAAGAAATGTTTCAGCTATTTCCAAAATTAAAGTCATCTCGATTACTTACGCTTTGTCTATTTTATACCAACATCACTTACAGGTTACTTTCTTATGACGGCCAGTATAATTTTAATACTCAGGTTTTAAGGATCGAAATGACAAATCATCAGATGAAATCCTCTTTCCTATAGGGGATCTTTCCATTTATTGGAATAGAGAAGACTCGAGATTCGTGATTTAATTTTCGTAATGAGGAAACTGCATTGATTTGTTTGTAATTTCTTATTTTAAGTTGAAATAAGATATGTTCAGGATATTGATAACGCGTTTCTTTACTGCAACACGTGGTTAGGTCGTCAGTAATGCAGTAATGTGGAAAAATATTAGTTGCAAAAATCACTCAAAATCGGTACAATTTACACAATCATTAAGCTTGCGTAAGTCGACGGTACACTTAAGTCAAACATTAATAACTGGAGCACATTTTAAGACCAAAACAACAATGGTTATTGAACGCGTTCAAGTGATCAATGAACTAACTTTTGACAGTAAAATAATGTTAAAAGGCGATTTGTCAAAGAATGGTCTTCAGAGGTGGCCATAAATACAGCTTTGACTGTATGTTAATATTTCAATATATTGGGAGCACTAGTTTTCGTCAGTGTGAACGCTGGTGTTCATAAAATGTCATATCTACTTTTGCAGTAGTCAAATGATTAACAAAGCATATTTTGTAAACAATTACTACAACAAGACCCAAAACAATACTCTCTTATTAGTGTCTAATAGCCTCGTTTGAAAAGTTTGGTTGAAAAAAAATAAAAACGGTCATACTCTTAACAAGATTCATAAAAATAAGCTACAGTAAGTAACTAAAGTTCTGAAGTGCGGTTAATATTTCCTGTATAAATTATTTAGCAATTTCAATCACGCATTTACAATTCAATAAAATTGAAAATACGATGATGACACATTTTATTAAATAAGTCCGGCTAGCTGTCTTCACAGTTAAAAAACTAGAAATTTAAACTCCTGATCTTCTCGGATGCACATAATAACTACTGAAATCAAAGCTAGATTGATATAACTTATAGTTTTTAAACCGAAAGTGAAATACAACCAAACCTGTGAACAAAGGTCACCTTTGGGGAAGACATAATGTTGATATTGACAATTGGCGTTACAGTTTGTTCTAAATAATCAGTGTCAGATTTTCAAAGAATGGCCTTTATTCACAGCGTGGTTTTCATTCGGAGGTGGCCGCAAACACAGGTTTGATTTTATCTATATAAAGGCATTTAACAGAAAAGTGATTTTACTACAGTTCTGTATTTCTCTGAAAGTCGGTCGAATAATGCAAAACAATGGTTTCTCTGATGAATTTAAGAAAATGTGTTTACGTACTTTAATACAAAGGAATGGTAATAAAAAAATCACAGCTTCGGCGTCTCTGAGGGATGTTATTACCATTTTAAATGTTGGATTAATGTATTCTTTTGATACCTGCTTCGGGATAATGGATGATTGATTTTGACGAAACTGTCCTGATCAGTTCATTTATAAAAAAATACATGCATCTGTTTCTAATCGACTACATGCATTTTGGATTTTAACCCTTTGCCTCATAATACCGCATTTCTCCGCATCTGAAGCAGACGACATTTGAAAATAAGGTGGCAAAAGAAGCCCTTGCTTGCACTGAGTAATGGCTTCTTTTGCCACAATGTTTTCCACTCTGCTCAAGAGAAATAACCCAATTTTCTTAAATAAATTGATGTTTTGTATATTAGCTTTGAATTTTGAAGTGCCCAAAATATGCTTATGAGGCAAAGGGTTAAACAAATTCAGAAACGACACGTTATCTAGCTAAACATCATAATTTTTTGTAAACCACTTTTCACTATACGTGCTGCTGATTCCCACGAATGGGGAAGCGATAATAAGTAAGCAATCTATTTTTTCAATAGGAATATCACAGTTTTATAGAGTCAAGGCATTGTATTTCCTTTACTTGATTAAATATGCAATGCGATAATGTATTGACAATACATCAGGAGGGGGCTTTCCTCCTTTCAAAATTTTCATTTCTCATAAAAATCTAGTGATTGAAAAGTAAATAACATTTAAAGTGATGTTGCATAATCTATTAATAAACTCAATGGATTCTGAAAGACCTTAATTTTTCAATTTTATTTCGCTTCAAATGGTATGAAGTACCCATTGGAGAATATCTTATACTATTTCAAATAATGAAACTATTCACCCACAATCAAGTGTTCCGAGTCTGGCATTTGCTAAATCATTGGTTGCCTCAATGGCCATTTCTTGATGTGATGTCTTCATCATTCCTAACTATAAGATCTGCAGTTTCCGTTGACTTGGTGCGAGTAGTAGGCGTGTGCCTAGGTGACATCTCTTGATGTGATTCTTAATCGTTGTTTGATAAAGCCTAACACATCTCTTCACATGATCCTAATCGTTGTTTAATATAGCATTACACCTGTCTTCATATTATTCTAATCGTTGTTTGATAAAGCCTAACACATCTCTTCACATGATTCTAATCGTTGTTTAATATAGCATTACACCTGTCTTCATATTATTCTAATCGTTGTTTAATAAAGCCTGACACCTGTCTTCATATTATTCTAATCGTTGTTTAATATAGCATTACACCTGTCTTCATATTATTCTAATCGTTGTTTAATAAAGCCTGACACCTGTCTTCATATTATTCTAATCGTTGTTTGATAAAGCCTTAACCAATTAGATTCATTATCGGGGCATGTTGGACTGATGTAAGACATATGTTTGTAATTTAAACAATACAATACTTTGGAACACCAACCACAAGCAACATATGAATTGAAATCATCGTGTTATTTTATAACGGAGATCTTGCTCATGTTCCCAGGACTTGAGTGCTGTCATATTTTGTAGTTTCTCATTTTTATCGTAGCGACATTTAAAACACGTAAGGTCTTTGTTCTGAGTGTCTATTTTAAAGAAATATTGGTTAACTATGAGTATGGAACACTTTAAATAAATCCATAATTTATATGATAATAATCTATTGTGGGCGTGTAGAAATATTATCGAGAAAACCATCAATAAGAATTATCAACGGTTTCTTTGATTTCAAAAAGACTCAAAGTATCCCACAAGCATTCAGGCATTTCTGTGATATTTAAACTATAGGCGATTATTCTAGTTCAATTTCACAAAACACAAATGTTACAGTATGACATTTAAGCTGCAGAGTGATATATTCATCGTTTAATTTCACAAATCGCTTGAACAGAATCAAAAACCGCAAAATAAACCGAATGAGGATAAAATCGGCTTAGACATTGTAAATCAGCTTATTAAAGCCGTACGTGACGACGACCCCGACTTTTATTATTCGGCATTGTGATTTATTTTCATAAAATGATATAAGCGACCAAATAAGAAAATGATAATAAAAACCTGATACAAAGTATAAACTCACAGTTTTGTGCATACAATGTAATGAAGAACAACATAACATTGAGGGAGTGTTGTTATTAACAAAACAAGTTGGACACAACAATTAAATACTGTTCAAGTGCCGGCATTTAGATGCTTACTTAAGTCATCCTCGACATTCTATTGGTTTAGTCATTAACAATGGAATAATGGTGAGGGAAATATGTTTTTATTAAATACCACGAAAAGGGCACAAAAACACCACCAGCGTGGTTCAGATGGATGTTTGGGTGTGAATACAGTGGTATGTTTGGAAAGGTAGAATTTAAGAATGCAGCACTTGTACATATCGTGGGAGCCCGTCTTTGGTTTTGCTGGAATAAAGTAAAGCATTGTTAAAGCGAAGTACTTGGGACGCAAATAAATATTTCACAATATCCATATTTCTCTATTTTCATTACATTGAAAGCAGGTCTCGGTCAATGAAAAATAATTACAAAATGTGCATCACTATATCCGATCTTCCGTTATATCCGAGTTTAATACAATTGTGCTTTACTGTACTTTTTTAAAAAAAAATGACTGCTAAAATTCCTGGCAAAATCAATTGTTATTTATGAACGATGATTACTGGTACCTCCAATGATATGATACTAGTTTTCATCAATCGATAATGATTAAAGTTAGCTTTATGTATGTAGTGTCATCCAAACAATACTAGTTTTCATCAATCGATAATGATTAAAGCTTTATGTATGTAGTGTCATCCAAACAATACTAGTTTTCATCAATCGATAATGATTAAAGCTTTATGTATGTAGTGTCATCCAAACAATACTAGTTTTCATCAATCGATAATGATTAAAGCTTTATGTATGTAGTGTCATCCAAACAATACTAGTTTTCATCAATCGATAATGATTAAAGCTTTATGTATGTAGTGTCATCCAAACAATACTAGTTTTCATCAATCGATAATGATTAAAGCTTTATGTATGTAGTGTCATCCAAACAATACTAGTTTTCATCAATCGATAATGATTAAAGCTTTATGTATGTAGTGTCATCCAAACAATACTAGTTTTCATCAATCGATAATGATTAAAGCTTTATGTATGTAGTGTCATCCAAACAATACTAGTTTTCATCAATCGATAATGATTAAAGCTTTATGTATGTAGTGTCATCCAAACAATACTAGTTTTCATCAATCGATAATGATTAAAGCTTTATGTATGTAGTGTCATCCAAACAATACTAGTTTTCATCAATCGATAATGATTAAAGTTAGATTTATGTATGTAGTGTCATCCAAACAGATCACCAGAAAAATAATCTCAATGGAATAATTGGAAAGCTATTGACATATCACCCCCACATGTCACCTCCTGTCGCAGTTATTAAGAAAGTCAAGAATTTGTTTTGTTTATTGTTCATGATTGTTTATAATTAAATTCTGCCTTGATTAATTGATTGTTTTATGAGTTATTGAAATTATATTATGATGCCATCTATGGGAACTTTATTTCAACAGTTTTTCAAAAGTCATTTATTGTAGCAGTTTAGTTTGCTCGCGGGGGTAAATCTAATATCTCTACATATAAACTTGCATGTGAAATGACTTGATTGAAATAGCAAAATATCGCAATAATTCGAATGTTTCCTTTTTGAAATGCTGTAAGTATAAATATACGGTAGGAGGAACCGAAAGAAAGTTAACAGTTTATCTGGGGAAACGCATTATTCCGATCTATATTTGTCCTTTGGTTGCCATTTTCCGAATCACAATTATTTGAATTCAATAACAACGCCTTGCACTGGTACCGAAATAATTATAAGTATCTGATATCTGAATATATTCCTTCGTCTGGCTTAGGCGCACAGACAGATAATAAATTATAGCGAAAACTACTTTCAGAGCAACGCCGAATTCATTGTTTTCGTACTGCCCTCGCGAAGGCACCATTAACTGTTCTGCAGTTCAGTCCTGATCGATGCTCTTTGATGCTGGTTCAGTTTGCTCGATAATGACGTGCCTCTGATTACCTCTTGTTGGCTTACCACTAACTAGCGAGTAGGTAAACGAGGACAAGTCTTTAATGAATAATTTCATCAGCCTACGCGTGTCAACGAAACTTGGGTCGTTATCAGATATCAGCGCAGCTTTTCAGAAACATGAACTCAGTATAACAATGCTTAAAATCAACACGTATTGTCGACGTCTGAAAACGAGACTGATTTGCATAAAAAATTCTGCGAAGATAAACGTTCCGTTACAAAAAAAATGGGTTTAATGCAATATCGTTTTTTTTTGTCATTCGGTCATGCAAATCACGAAATACATAAAAAAAAAATAAAAAAAAATTCGCGAAATCAATGTTACAATGTGTCCACGAAGACAACTTAATTCACAATAATGGCGAATTATCACAGTCTTCATGGCAATTTAAATCATTTTACGTTTTAAGACTGGGCATTTTAAGTTGTTATATGGTTATAAGATGTTTTTCCGAAGACTAGAATTAGGATGTAATTCTTACATAAAGTTAGAGGGAAAGAAGTTCTATCAACGCACTTACGCATTATTTATCACATAACCTGCGGTCCAGGAGTGCCGGAAATATCGTTCGGCACAGCCAAACCGTGCAATAAATATTCAAATTAGCCAAATCACTGTATTTGCATATTTTGTATTACTACGCTACTACGATATTCGTAAACATGGTCGACTTTCGATTCGTAATGATTTTATTAATGAATAAAATGATGTTTGTATGAATAAAATAACGATTTTATGTCTTTTATCTTGCATTTTATCGCCAAACGATTAATAGAAACAAGCACTATTTTTTGCGCACAGTAGTGAACAGTCTACTTGACATCATCCTGCAGTCTGTTTCATTTTCTGTGGTCGTTTTTACGGTTATGTGATAAATAGAATCTTACACTCGTGCTCATCCTTTACCATTTTTATTAAACTCGTTGACAAAAACAATATGACACTCGGCAGAGCCTCGTGTCATATTATTTAGTCAACTCGTTTAATAAAAATGGTAAGGAATGAGCACTCATTCAAGATCCTCTATATATCACGTAACTTTGGCTTAAGTCGGAAAATGTACGTAAGTGGCGTTCGATCAATATTGACGTAATTTTTTACGTAAAGCTGTGCGTAACTTTACAGTATATAAGACTGAGGTAAAGTTACGCACTGTCGATCCAAGATGGCATTAATGATGCTTTTTGATGCTGAAACACGCCGTAAGAAACGGGTTTTTCGCCGACGAAGAGGGTTGAACGAGTTCAGGGATTAGGAAGTGGTGTCATCACGCCACAATAGACGGGCCCCTGATATTTATCTAATTTGTTTATGCGTTTTTTTTTTGCGTTACTCGGAGAGTCAAACTATTCAAACACTAGCATGCATTCTGCTCTTGATACATCGCGTGGAAACAAATATTGTCACTGGCTTCAAATTTGTCTTCAAGTATGCATTCTATGAATTAGTTTTACTTCTGTTTTCTATAGTTCTGTATTCACAAGGGATTGTCGATATTGCATGTTTAACTAACAATTCATCTACAAATGTGTTAAGCGTATGTGCGATGAAATAATATCATGAATGATCGTACAAAATAAACGAACTCATTAACGCATAACAGACTTGAATACGCCTTACGCATGCCATGGCAATGAGAAATAGAGCACGCGTTGGGCTTCCATTACCCGATTTATTTTGCATGTAAATCGCATATAATAAAATGTCACATGAATATTTGTCATGCTTAAGCTAAGTGTGAAAATCTTTCATTCGTTTCCGTGGCCCATATATTTTCTCATTTGATAGTTATGTCATATGTCCATCTTACTCACAGTAGCGATTCCACTCTGAAAGTTCATCATGTACGACTCGGCCATCGTGTAACAGTTTAGCTGGATTTACTATTTGGACTCTTGATCGTGGATAGTCTCACCTGAGCTCTTTCAGTTTAGGCCAGATACGAACACGAGCCTCTTGAATCTCTCTACGGAAGTCGTAATCGACGGAAAATGGCGTACCCTTCAACAATCTAACTTTTGACATAATCAATTCAGTGTCTGTAAAATCTGAAGTTTACTATGATTGGCCTGTCTTGAAATCTACCTGCATGGTTCGGCCTACCACGTCTGTGAGCCCGAGAAAGATAGATACCACATAATACAATATCCAGTATATTTCTTAGAAAATCTTTAATAACCATAGCACAGTTCTCACCTGCATTTTCAATAAATCACGAAATATAAGATTATTCCTCCAGGATCGTGCCTCCAAATCAACTGACTTATAAGCCAGAGTTTTCATAGGGTTAGTATGGATATTAGTCACACTAACCACCTGATTCACTTTTTCACTCATTCCATTAATAACAGATTGGAACTTTCATTTCTAATGAATCTTAGTTCATCAAACATATGTACTGGTTTATGCTCCAGTGAGCTGCTCACAAAATCTTCGATATTTAACTTGTCCCTGTTTTCTACACACACCACTATTACGCTCATTGAAAATTTCAAACCGGTTTTTCACGAGCACCTGCAGTTGAGAAAAATCTGCAAAA
Source organism: Lutraria rhynchaena (assembly GCA_008271625.1). Lineage (NCBI taxonomy): Eukaryota > Metazoa > Mollusca > Bivalvia > Venerida > Mactridae > Lutraria > Lutraria rhynchaena. The sequence continues at coordinate 1,467,192 of VIBL01000012.1, read as the reverse complement.
TACTCCATATTCGACGATTTCCAGTCTTCAAAAGCACGTAAACACAAACTCCAAATACTAATGTCACTAAATATATCCATACTGTAGCATAAAACGTTCATTAATCCATTATAAAATTATTTTTATCAGAGCCTGAAAATTTCGACTGACCGTTGATATGTCACGTGACACATATTCTACCTCATGTCTGAGGTAGGGAAGTTAGCTACTGTTTCCAGTGAATTAGATTCTTTGCACCTTCAAGAACACACACACACACACACACACACACACACACACACACACACACACACACACACACACACACACACACACACACACACACAACACACACACACACACACACACACACACACACACACACACACACACACACAAAGTGTAGAGTAGATATATGTTGACCTCAGATTGGAAACAGGTGTTAAACAGAAGAAAATTACTGACTTTTTTAAGTGTTATTACGTATTAATATGAATACCTGTATAAATGATCTATAAGATAAAGATTGTGTGTTGACTTCAGTGTGGAAAAGAAAATCACTGACTTCTGTAAGTGTTAAATTTGTATACATGAACATTTAGTTTTGTATCAATGAATATCTGTGTAAATAATATTTACCACATGTATAAGTTATATGTTTAATTTAAAACACAAAATTTAAGTTTATTAACTGCATTATGTTGATTTTTCATTCAGTAAAACTATGTTGTATATCATATACAGACTGATTATGTAATTATGTCTCCACTGACCGAGCACTAACTTCTTGAAGTGGTCACTTGTCTTAAGCAGCAAAATTGGTCTTAAGCAGCAAAATTGGTCATTTCCCTCGACTGGTTGCTTAATACCAGTTTGACTTAATATTTTCTCTTTGATATAAGATTCGTGGTTCGATCTATGAATCATTGACACAAACTAGTGAATTGAATTGGGTCGCCACAAGTCTGGAGATCAACAATATATAATATTATTGTATAATAATAGCGATACATGTATTTTGTTGATATAATATAATACACCTGTTACAGAATCCAAGAAGAATGTATGAAATTACAGACAAAATTTACCGAAGCCAGCCAGCCAGTCAGCCAGCTAAAAGACACAGTCAGTCAGTCAGTCAGTCAGTCTGTCAGTTAGTCAGTCAATTACATCTGGTTACATCGCACATTGGTATGAACTCAGAAACCAAATTAAAGATTTATAATAACGGGCCCAGGTCATGCGCAGGAGAAAAAGTTGGCATTCAGATAATTCTTCTGATCACAAGTAATTTTATCCCCGTCCGAGAATTAGTGATTAAGTAGTATATATTTCGTAATCTAAGTAATTAATATGTTTTAGTTACAGCTCTTTTATATTAAGGCCATTCAGTTTTATTATTTTGTTAAGCGTCCGCGTGCGCCTAGGATTTGAGCTCACACACTATTGTATTCAAGTTCAAGGTCTCCTGATTGGATTCTACAGCTTACAAGATTAATGGCTGTAGTTAGCAAGTCCTGTCATAAGTAGACTTTTTTTTAAATTGTGATCTTTTTTAATTGTTAAAATGTTGTTCAGTATTTTAGTGTGGGATACAGTGACTCGCAGATCAAAATCAGAAGTGTTAGATTTCTATGTTCTGAGTTTAAGTCAGTTGACTGTCGTTCTTTTTAATATGTGTAATGAGATGTTTATGTTAAAGTAAAGATTTTTTGTTTCAAAATAAGATTTTTTTTCAAAATAAGATTTTTATTGAATAGGTAGCTAAATTTTACTAAACGAGGTTGACACTTAACAAAATGAAAAAAAAAACAGAATGGCCTTATGTACAGTTTAGATTATGTCAACTCAGATGTACAGTTAGGGACTCCTGTAGCTTAAAGGCATCCTGTTCGATCCGAACAAATTAAAACAAACAACTCAAGCGTCTAACTGACCAATATGTTTCTTGAAATGAAAGAATTCCTGACAAAATGAACAGCTAGTTTCTATTTATACATTAACATGGTTTATTAGGGAATAGTTATAATAGACTTGTTAATTAATTTTATAATGTTATGCAAACAAAATCATAAGCAGTAGGCGTCTGTCATATGATGTTTTAACTTTTCTAGAAACGTCGAAAAAAAGCCTGTTTAATATTTATAATTGTTTCGTCCGTTTGCAATATTGAAGTTTTTTTTCACAACAGTTCTACGTGATGAGGCAAAGTAAACTGTTAGAATGTAAACAAGTAAAACTGCACTGGATTCTGAGATAACCATGGGTTATTACATAACATGAAATCATCAAATTGGCTCATGTTAACATATAAGATATATCAGATAAAATATGCTTTCTCTCAATGATTATTGTTTGATCATTCGTAAACAATTGATGATGTTAATATTGTAAACAGGAAATGTCCTTAAAATACAAACGGCGTAGAAATGTAAAACAATTTTGTTCCTTGATGTTATTTACACTGTTGGAACTAAAAGTACGATTAATGTTGTTCTACATTCCTATTTGTATGGTTTTCCAGACGATATACATAACTGGGCCATATGTTGATGTTTACAATGGGTCGCAGTACAATGAAAAAACATCATTAAAATTACTACACAAAAAGTAGTTCTGTAAATAGTTGCATCATTTCTTTTTTGTATATCTTAACCACATGCTGTATGTATTATTTTGAAAAATAACACATCAGTATTGGTCAAGTGGTTAATGTTGTAAAATATTCTTAAAACTAGACAATTACATAATAATGGTAATTCCGTAAGTGTGCGCGACTATTTTATATAAAACTGAACAAATTAAGTTTGTGTAATTCTAAAACATTGTATAACTTGTGGCATATTAAGTTCTATATCATAGCATCCGGATCTCTCAATATACAGCAGGGACCATAATATTTAATAGAAAATATAATAAGTGCCATTATTTGTGGCTTTATACATGATTTAGTTGATTTCCTTGAGACAAAATTTCTCGGACTGCTGTGGCCGAACATATACGAATGACAAAAAGTCGACCGGTAATTATAGCACAAAAATCACTGTAGATAACCGTGTTTTCTTATTGGCTAGAGGAACAGAACTATTCGCAAATGACGTATAATGTCTTACTCTCTTTGAAGAATTAAAAAAATCGCGTCAAAACAGACATACCTTACTTTAGTATAATGCCGATGATATATGGTAATGTATTCGTTTTTAATGCGAATCGTCTTAAGTGCATACAATTCAGGCGTTCAACCGGAAAACCAATATGATGGCAGTTCAAATGGAATTATCTGACACAATCGTTAAAATGGCGTCTGAAAACGTTGAAAACAAACTAGCTAAATGCCATACCGAGCTTGTTTTATTTTTTTCTGAAAAAAAATACTGCGCCATTCTGCAAGAAATGTAAACATTAAATATTTTTTATAGTTTTATTAATTAGTATATTCATAAACTGGCTTATTATCATTATTATTATCTGACACTTGATACTTCAAAGCAACGTACATACATCTAGAGATAAGTGACGAAGGATATAATTATGCGGATTAATTAATTTAACTATAATTCCGAGAGCAAATGTGTAAAACATGGAACCAGGACATGTACAATTACGACGTTGAGCGAATATTAAATGCTGTTCACGCCACACACGGAGATATTGAATTTATATCAAAGATAAAATGTAAAACATTTGTCAAGAACGTGTGTATAACCTTATTTCGGCCACCTAAGAATATAGTTTCGTACATTTAAACTTCACAAATTTTATTAATAGAAAAAAGTACACATTAAGTAGGCGTGGCCTAATTCCCCCTACTCTTGAACTTCAGGATTTCGTTAATAAAAATGAATGAAGGATTTTCTCTGGTATATAAATGAGTCATTTTCGCGCGAATGAAATTATCCAATAGAATATGGACTTTCCCCTTAATCATCAATATGTCATGTCAAGAAATGTAGGTCAAAACTGAGCTTAAGACAGCTGCGCCGAAAAAGGAAATATGAATGGAATGCTGTTTTTGCATTATTTTTGCGTTTGTTGAATACAAACGATCCTTGTTGGGAAGTGAAGGACTGGATATCATTAAGTGGTATGATTTATGTCGATTATTTTCCTTATTAACCATTCCTTAATTGTTCGTGTATCAATAATTAAATCATTTTATTAAACATAATTGACATATTACTGCTATATTGTTAGATCTATGATGAGTTGATTTTAGTTACATATTGATAATGAAAATATTAATGTGGATATAATGTTTGATTCACTGAGTCCGCTATACTTGATTAAAGACTAAAGCAAAATTAAATCAGACAATGAACTAATAAAACAATCATGTCCATCTAGCTTACAATATATTTCAAAACATTGTTGACTGATTTCCTTTTCAGAAATTTTTTACTATATACGCATGTATTTACTATACACGCATGTATTTATTATATACACATGTATTTACTATATACACATATATTTACTATATACACATGTATTTACTATATACACATGTATTTACTTTTATCATTCGTTCGTAGAAATGGATCCGATTGTATCTGTTAAATCTTGTACGAAAATCTTCTCGGGGCATTCATTACACGTATAACCTCGCTTACAACGATACTCATTCAAAACTACACTACATGTATACGTCAACAGTGTGTATGAAAAACAACAACATATTTTACAATTATTTTGAACATATGCTAAATTCAAAAGTTCTATAAAACAAAAATGAACGATAGACAGAAACTCATTTTCACAACTGTCACCTATCAGACAGTGTGTCATCATGCAATCGAAAAACTAATACAGAAGTTCGCCTCAGTTGTTCACTGAATGCGAAAAAACAACCCACATACTAAGTCCTGAGGAGCACTGGGATAACAATAAAACGACGAAGACAACAACAGATGTATACTTGTATGTCTACACCACAATTGCAAGTACATATGTATTTAAGTATAACCAAATTCCTATTTTAATGCCACAACTATTCTTGTTTATATCATCACTTTTTCATTTGTCAACATTATCTATGTATTACCATAGCATAATGAGTTATCAATACGTTACACTGCCGCACAAAACTTTGGATACTCATCTATTATTTCGTCAATGAAACACCAAATGTACACCAGTCACATTTCACTTCTGAATTTATTCCTTAAATAAATTTCTTCTAAACACTACTCCGATATTAACCACCTATTTATACACCATGTTCACAGCTTACCATCAACACTCAATATCAAACAAAACAAAATTGAAAATCTACAAAGTGACAAGTTTCAATGTAATCACTCAGTTTTTTTTCGAATTAACTTTCACAGAAAATACTATCTGAATGTTCGAATCTTCGGACTTAACCACGTGTACAACTTTAATTCTACGTAAGAATTTTCCAAAATAACAACTGGAAACCTCACTAAAGATAATGCTCGTGATATGAAATGATCAATATAACAACATAAGATATCAGTCCCCAGTAATACATAGTCCATAGTTCTTAATTGAAAAGATTCATGCTGTATACTGTTTATAACATTATGAGACATCTCTTTCCTAATTTGATATAATTCAAGTCATAGTTTTTTCTGTTTCTAAAAAAAACTCAATTTCATTCGGTTATTTTTTTCTTTGTGGAAATAAACTAAATAAAACATCAAGAAAATGAAAGCATTTGCTACCATAATTTCATTGAATAAAACTCTGTTAATACATATTCAATACAAAAAGTAAAGCTGATATAACGAACGTATATAGTTTGGTTTGCATGTAAATAAATTGATATATTCCTATGATAATTTGATCAAATTTGATTTTTGAAAGCGATTTCTTTTCTTTTTGTATTGACTATACAGTAAAACCTCGATAACAAGGAAGACGTCAATTTAAACATGATAAAATGGAGAGCGAGAGAAATAACGTGATCACATATGACTTTATATCGACGTGTTGTTCAGGGAAAATATTTCACTCGACTCAAAACCAACTAGTGATAACAATAAATCAAAAACATTGTAAGAATGTAATTACTGTTATGTAGAACATCAACCTCATTTTGACAATCGGATATATGCTGTAAGTTTCCGGTGATAGGGGAGATACCTTAGGACTAAACCGGAAATAAAATTAAAATCTAATCCTACAGAAATTTAGTAGAATTTAACTATAAAAGATAAGACTGCTTTTGTTACATGTAATGATGTTCTATTACTTATGAAACATAAAATTAATAATACAAGTTTAAAATATCTAAATAATAAATAGTATACATTCATAATGCTTTATCAATTTAACAACAATTAATAATTAAAGTTTAAACGAAGGGGCATCCGTGATCGAGTGGTTATTGTTTCTGACTGGTAATTATTAGCCCTTCATGCTGTGGTTATTCTACCTGCGACCACATGTCACATGTGAGGAAGCTGTCCAATTAAATCACAGCAGGTCGGTAGTTGAAAATCTTTGAAAATTCTTATCTTTAGGTTCAAAAAAGGCCGTAAAATGCGTTGCTATAATAACAGTTCATCATTTTCAATATATCATGAATACAAAAAGAAAGTCGCATTTGTTGTTATTACGTTTTGAATGTAAGTACATTTGTATGTACGTAAGTCGGTACGCTTAACAGTTCATTTGATATTATCAGAAATTTTACAACATAATGACTGTTTCTCTTTGTATTGAATACATTTATACAGTAAAACTAAAACATTAAGACCATCATTAATTGTCTATTACACCAAGTGGTCTTAATGTTGTAGTAGTATAGATCTAAGAGAGGTTTTACTGTTGTTAATTCAATGTGATAAATTACCATTAACGAGAATAGTGAATGTTACGGTGCAAGGTCGATATTATCCTTGCCTACCTTGAGTTCAGATAGTTGATGTTGTATAATAATCCAAATTTATGAATAAAACACACTATTCCAGCACAATTATGTAGAAACGCACATAATAATTCCATAGCATAACGAATACAAACACACATTAAGCACATATTTAGCACACTTTTAACACTAAAACACTGCATTCCTGAACCGGACTCCTGGACCGGACTCCTGAGCCTGACTCCTGAACCGGATGTTGCGGATTCGAATCAAGGCAGCAGCTATGGAAAGTGGTTGATTAAAGTTGTTATAACTTCTATCGGCACTGACTGACTCAGCTAATCTAATCATGTACATGCTGTAACATACAAACTTTTTTGTAAGAAGACTTAAATTTATTATTAATAACTTGGATTCTGTTTCATCATATATCATGATGAAGTCACATGCAAATAGAAAAAAAAACAGATAAATACAGGTACAATGCTAGATTCAGTCAAATAGCGTTTTATTTTATAAAAATGAAAAAAAAATACGACAATTGTATTCTTGAAGATAATATTCAATTTGTCCCAGACTTCGGATCATAAGGTTATTTATTCAAACAATTGTAGTGACTTACACTTTTGCTAACACATCCTGGTGACTTAGGCAAGGTTCAGCGATCCACAGCTCTCCCAGATGTCCGTACTGTTATCGTAGCAATGAATGAATCCAATCCAAAATATGTTACCATGGGAACGATATGTTCACGCACAAGGGACTGTTGATCAGTAGTATGATACCAACAACTGAAAATTACATAAAAAATATTCATATTGTCGTTTAGATAATTTATTTTGTATGGAAATATTAAATTATAACTAGAACTAGCTAATCAGATTACGGAAACAACCATGAAACATGAAAACCCTGCAACCTTACAAGACTATGTATCTCATAAGAATGACACAATTGCTTTGAAGACATTAAAACATTACTAGCCATAATTCAATGATAATTACGGAGTATTCAATGTCTGAAGGCTGTTGTTCATTGCACATGCGAGATTAATGAAGACCGCGTTACGTTTGCTGTATCGTAAAAAAAACGTAATTTGCGTGAATTTGTATTATCACTGAACACACTTAAAAACGTGTTGTATTTGTCCTTATTTGTTCGTGGATTGTCTTTCAAAGATTGTAGAGCGTGTGAAAATTAGTCGGTAGCAGACGAAATGAAATTTACATTTCAATCTATTAAAATATTTTCTAATAGAAATACACAACATGATAACATTTGTTTTTCATTGTTTTAAATGTTTTTTTTTAAAGTTATGTGTGCAAGGTATATAAATAATTAGTATTACATCGCTAATAATGTCATTTCTGATCGTCGATTTTCTCTTTGGGTCTGGTTATTTTACATCAGTTACGCTACATTTATTCGAGTAACAGAACAATACAACAAATACGTTTATTTAGCATAAACAAATAATTGTTCATTGTTAATACAATGTATTTGCACGACGGTGCATCAGACATAAAGTATATAAATGAGAAATTCATGAAAATATGTGATAATACAGTACAACCCCTTAAAACCGGATTCTCTGAAAACCGGAATTATCTGAAAATAGGACGATTTTTAGAGTCCCCTTTTTTCTTCTATAATCGATAGTTCTCTAAATACAGGAATTCTCAGTAAACCAGACTTTTGGCCCAGTCCGGAAAGGACCCGGTAGTCGAGATTTTACTGTATATAAACATGTTTACTAGCAATATACAGCATTATAAATTTAAATAATTTATTACAATAGGCATACGACAGCATCCAAAATCATCTATTAATAATCATGTTGTACATCACTAGGTACGTATATTAATATAAATATTAACATTAACCTCTCATATAGTTTGTTTTATAAACAAATGTAGCTACTTTATTAATCACACTACTTGGTGAATTGTTTCGGAGAAGTTTCAACTTAGTTTAACTTGGTCAATGACAGAAATATTTTGGTACATAAATTAACCTTAATGGTCAAAGGTCTATAAAATTAACATACAAAGATTCATTTTCAATCCAATTCGTACTACATTTAGTGCATAATCTTTTTTTACCAATTTGTCTGTTTCTCATTTCTTCATTTAATGAATCATGTACAGAACATCAAAATCAAGATAGAACAATTCTATACTGACGTCCAAAAAAAGCGCCCCACCTGCCTCTAAATTGCCATATTTCATGAACTTAATACAGAATGCGTGATATTTTGATTAGGAATCAAACTTATCGATTCTATTGGCATTTTTTTGTTATTTGAATTTCATTCAAGATTTTATACTTCAAAGAAACTTTTAAAAAACTCGCACGCACTAATTAGTCAGTACTGCGTATGGCCACCTTCGCTAGCTATCACAGCCTGCTGTCATAGTACCACAGAACAGCACAGATTACGCACGAGATAGCACGGAATGCGAGCTCATTCGTCCTTGAGAGGATTTGTCAATTCTTGGACGTTTTGCGGCTGTGGGTTGCACTGACGTAAACAGTGTCCAATGACGTCCCACAGGTGCTTAATCGGATTGCTGTCCGAAGAGTTAGCCGGCCATTGCCAAACGTCAAGGTTGTTCTGCATGAGAAAGTTTCTGGTGAATATGGCCGTATGTGGGCGCGCTTTATCATGTTGAAATGTAAGGCCATAGCGTTGTTGGAACATAGGAACAGGACGAACAACTTGGTCAACTTACCATCTGGCGTTTAAATCCCCATTTATCACCACAAGGTCAGTTCTAAAGGTGTGATTTATCTCAGCCCAAACCTTTACACCACATGCACCAAAACGGTTGCGCTCTAGAACACAACTACGGGCGTAACGTTCATTACGTCAACGATACACGCTCACACGTCCATCGGCCTTGGAAAGATTCAAACGAGATTCGTCAGTGGAGACAACATTACGCCAACGTTTTCTGACTTTTTTTTTCTAGCCCATTGCCGGCGTTCCCGATGGTGACGCTTCGTCAACACCACACCACTATTTGACTTTGAGAAATTGCGCTTTAAAGCATGCCCGAAATCCTAGCTCTTTTCGTAATTTAGCCTCGGCATTTGAAAGCCAAAAACGTTCAAATATTGCAATGGTTACTTGCTTGTGTATTGACGAAGGATTGTCCATGTGTAGCTTTAACCGAAATAACCGAATAGGGTGAGCGCACGGGGCGCACGTGTAAAACGTGAGATAGCCATAGCCTTGAGAAACACAATCAAGTGTAGAGAAATCTTATGTTTCAGTAGATAAGGGAATTGTTAATACTACAGAAGACAAAAGGTGACATAAATAGCAAGGGCTAGCAAGGGCATACACACAAAAATATTCCACCTTTTCAATGAGGCCTTTTTCTCGGACGTCAGTATCTTGATACAACAAACTGTGTATTCAAATCGACACTTTGTAGATTATTAAAGGTTGGAGACAAATGTCCATATTGTCCAGCCCTTGTTTATCACATGACATCAAAATCATATCGTCTGCTTATGTTTGTACACTGACCCATTATATTTTTTTAAAAACAATACACACGTATATAGATTCATGCTTGTGTACTGTGACTGATATTATTAATACAATTGCATTTCTTTTTGATTTTGTTCTTCCTTTTAATATTCAGGTTGTACTTCCGAGCTTAATGTGTGCACGAGAGGCTTGAAGCATTTCAGTGTATACACATATACTCAAAATCTAAATATTTACACTCAATATTGAATAAACAATGTATACTCATATACTCAAAATCTATATATTTACACTCAATATTGAATAAACAATGTATACTCATATACTCAAAATCTAAATATTTACACTCAATATTGAATAAACAATGTATACTCAGATACTCAAAATCTATATATTTACACTCAATATTGAATAAACAATGTATACTCATATACTCAAAATCTATATATTTACACTCAGTATTGAATAAACAATGTATACTCATATTCTCAAAATGTAAATATTTACACTCAGTATTGAATAAACTATGTATACTCATATACTCAAAATCTAAATATTTACACTCAGTATTGAATAAACAATGTATACTTATATACTCAAAATCTAAATATTTACACTCAGTATTGAATAAACAATGTATACTCATATACTCAAAATCTATATATTTACACTCAATATTGAATAAACAATGTATACTCAAATACTCAAAATCTAAATATTTACACTCAGTATTGAATAAACTATGTATACTCATATACTCAAAATCTAAATATTCACACTCAATATTGAATAAACAATATGGGTTTATGAATAAGAGAGGTAAGTACTAACAATTAAAATTGTTGAGAAAACAATTAAAACTATGTTGCTATTTAGTTATATATACTAGAAGTATATTGTATTCTTGTGTATGAAAAAATGATCCAAAATAGCTGTACTCATTGAATTTTCTAACTTGAAGTAATTTATGTTGTTTTATGAGAAATTGTTGACTGATTCAGAGTTGGATGTTTTTAAAGTGTGTAGATTTATGCAGGTAAAAAAATAAATTTAATTTTTGGTACAAATTTATCTTATTCTGTATCACAAAACTTTTGCATTGAACAGTTTTCCAAAGTGTACGCCCTTCTGTATAGAACAGAAATTTCCTAATATTGTGTTGTGTGTAAATTTATATGTACTTTTCTTTGTACAGAAATTTGCACTGTTCTATACAGCGCGTAAATTTATGCACTTCTTTACAATACAGAAATTTGCACTGTTCTATATAGCGCATAAATTTACGCACTTCTTTTTGCATATAATTTTCTACATATTACAAAGTGCGTAAATTTACGCACTTCCCTTTAGCATAGAAATTTCTCCTGCGTTTTATATTGCGTAAATTTATACACTCCCTTTTAATGTAAGAATTTCTTCTGTTTTTTATATTCCGTAAATTTATACACTCCCTTTTAATATAAGAATTTCTTCTGTTTTTTATAGTGCGTAAATTTATACACTTCCTTTTAATATAAGAATTTCTTCTGTTTTTTATATTGCGTAAATTTATACACTCCCTTTTAATATAAGAATTTCTTCTGTTTTTTATAGTGCGTAAATTTATACACTCCCTTTTAATATAAGAATTTCTTCTGTTTTTATAGTGCGTAAATTTATACACTCCCTTTTAATATAGGAATTTCTTCTGTTTTTTATATTGCGTAAATTTATACACTTCCTTTTAATATAAGAATTTCTTCTGTTTTTTATAGTGCGTAAATTTATACATTCCCTTTTAATACAAGAATTTCTTCTGTTTTTTATAGTGCGTAAATTTATACACTCCCTTTTAATATAAGAATTTCTTCTGTTTTTTATATTGCGTAAATTTATACACTTCCTTTTAATATAAGAATTTCTTCTGTTTTTTATAGTGCGTAAATTTATACACTCCCTTTTAATATAAGAATTTCTTCTGTTTTTTATAGTGCGTAAATTTATACACTTCCTTTTAATATAAGAATTTCTTCTGTTTTTTATAGTGCGTAAATTTATACACTCCCTTTTAATATAAGAATTTCTTCTGTTTTTATAGTGCGTAAATTTATACACTTCCTTTTAATATAAGAATTTCTTCTGTTTTTTATAGTGCGTAAATTTTCGCACTTCCTTTTAATATAAGAATTACTTCTGTTTTGTACAGTGCGTAAATTTACGCACTTCCTTTTAATATAAGAATTTCTTCTGTTTTTTATAGTGCGTAAATTTACACACTTCCTTTTAATATAAGAATTTCTTCTGTTTTGTATAGTGCGTAAATTTACGCACTTCCTTTTAATATAAGAATTTCTTCTGTTTTGTATAGTGTGTAAATTTATGCACTTCCTTTTAATATAAGAATTTCTTCTGTTTTGTATAGTGTGTAAATTTATGCACTTCTAAATAGTACAGGAATTTGCACTGTTCTGTATAGTGCGCAAATTTACGCACTTGAATTGTGTTCGAATTTTGTTGTAAATTTTGTATGTAGATAATAAAAACAGAGCGTAAATTTACGCACTTAGAACTGAGTTTATTTGTTGTGTCTTTTTCTTTACGCAGTTTTGGATATAAATTTCGCAAAAAAAGTACGTAAAAATGGTGGAATTTATAAGAAAATAGGGAATATTGATATAAAATCACTTTTTCAATAATATCTTGTTTTAGTGATATTTTAATAGTAGTTGCTTTTTTAAATAATTGCATACATTTTAGCCCCGTGCCTTGAAAAAAAACTCGCAGTATATCTTATTTGAGCGAAAAAACACGATGTTTAATGAAACTATGTAAATGAAAATAATAACATAATAAGTCGTCTTTGTATTCTGCAATGAACTTAATTCTTATTATTAACAGCAAGAATCGATTTTCCAAAGATACTAAATTCTCTGTGATAAGGCAGATGGTCATAAAAACTTGGAAACACAACATTTACTGACAGTTTAGTCCATACACTGTAATAAAACCGAAAGAACATTAGTTTACAGTCGTAATTTATTGTAACATGCCATAAAGATTTAATATCACGCGTTTCGTATAAGAATGGAGACATTTTACGAATTTCTTGAAGGTCCGTACATTCAATGGCTAAATAACGGAACAAAATTGTAGTATAATTAAGGGGCAAGCTTTTGTGTGTAATATAATTTAACGACATTGAACGTCGAGTGTCGAGATAAGATAAATTCTGATAAATGAAATAAAATGCAACAAACCCGGCAACCACATGCCTTTACTGTCGTGACAATGTACAGTAACATTCATATTAAGATTTAACGATCTGATACCAACTCTGACATCATTTATTATTGAAGGGAGGCTGTCGCTCAAGAGAGGGCCGCTCTGGAGAGGTTGCACTGTATGAAATGAACAATATGTATGTATGTACACGAGGATTTTACTGGACTTTAACCAATTATCTGTTACACGATCTTAATGGAAAAATTGAATATCGATGGACAGTTTGTCTCCTGTTCTTGTCAGAAAGAATCCTTCGATAGTTGACTTGTTGATAGAGTGGCATTAAAACTACTTTATTGCTACATCAAGAGGATTTCTATAAAACAGTGGTGTTATCACTAAAGACAACTTGCTCGTTTGTTATCTGTTGAGTAATGTAGTATATGCTACACGGTGGATTCTTTGTTATAGAATGTTATTGTACAATACATAGAATTTTAATAGGCAGATAGAGGTGCCACTACCTAAACTACACTGAGGCGTGTGCCTCGGTTAAAATTTGGGCAGGTAATGGGGACAAATGACAAGTTCATTATAATAAGCCCTTCATTATAACTATAAGGCCTCAATAGTTGATACGCCTCCCCCCTAGATTGCTTTGATTTAAATATGGGTCTGGCTACGGCACTGGGTGCGTTAATATAATAGAACGTATACTATGTATGTATATAATTATAATACGCTTTTATCATGGACACTAATGGAACTTATTCATCCAAAAATACGAATCACACTTCATTAGCTGCACTAAATCATGAAAAGGTTGTTCAACTTCGTATTAAAATGTTTTAATCTCTATGTGCTGAGCGAAATTTGTGAACTGGAAGACTAGAAACTTATAAAGACATAGTGAACGGATCATTACCGAACACATGATTAGTTTACAATACTTCACGAAAGGTCGCAATCTGCTAGGTTTTGTAGATAATTACTCTAATACAATAAGCGCCATCATTTACACCGAACCACATGTAAGGAGCATAAAATAAGAATATATAGGACGACCGTGATTGTTTTATGTGTACGGAAAGAAAAGTAAATGCAAGAAATCCTAAATGGTGATGCATGTAATGGTGCTATAGACAAAGTACAAATACTAGCAGTGGTTGACACAGAATCGGTGTTAACGTTTATAAAAGCAAAAAACACGCTCAGGCAACAACAGTTCAATAAGTTTAAGAGAAATTTACATACATACGTACACTGATTTTTTTGACGTCCAACTTTACACACTTGGTTGATTAAGAGATGGATGTATTCGAGCTAACATTTATTTTGAATACTCAATTTCGTTGTGTTCACCTGTTTAACCCGTTACCTCAAAAACATATTTTGGACTCTTTCAAATTCAAAGGAAATATACAAAAAGATCAATTTATTTTTAAAAAATGTTGTTGTTTTTTTCTGACAGAGTGGAAAACAGTTTGACAAAAAAACATCGCATGTTATGAGCAATGTCACCTTTTGTCGAAAGACGTCTGCTTCAGATGCGGGAAAATGGGGCTTTATGGGGCAAGGGTTAAAGTATTGTAAAACCTAAGAATTAATTTATTTATTCGGGTACTTCCAAGAACTGAAGGTTATAACATCTAAGACGAGCGTTTAGAAGTACGATTCCAAGTATAAGTTAAGAGCAGAATTATCAGCAAGACATTTATCAAATCGTCAATGACTTTTGTGCGGAAACAGAAAATATAATTGAAGCTTTCTTACTTTCTTTTTCATCGTAATAAGACAATTTATGATTTGTGTTTAGTGAAACTGAACACTTTAATGTCTATGCATTCGGCGAATAAATTAAATCACAGTTCACGATTGACTGTCTTTATGTTCACATCATATCACGCTCATAAATCTTTCATAACCTTGTTTATAACTATCGACTAATGTTTATCAATGACAGCAACATAATCACTTTAGATAAATTAAAGCTTAGAGCCATTTTCCAATTATACCGCTAATAACTGTGACTGGATCCAGTTGGAAAATACTGGTGGAGTTGTTAGTGAAGATTACGTTACGTGTAATGCGTTTTCGTGCTGTGCTCGCTTTCTAACATCCTGTTCAGAACAAGCGATTTATGGATCTGGGAAGCATGTAGTTTTTATTGCTAAAAGACAAAGCAAAATTGATTTTACACGCATTTTGTAAAGTGACGTATAAGTCGACAAATAAATAGTGATGTCAGATCAAGAATATCTCATTGACCATTGAACCAGTAACTGCATTTATCGGAAGAAATGGAAAAAAACGTAAAGTGAATACGAAAAATTGCTCGATTAAACATTCAATTACGTAGGATCTATGGTAAATTTATTTTGTGATAAGGACAAGAGCCATTAATGGTGAGGAGTGTTTACAGTTTATATGTATTTGCATTTACGAGAATCCTACAGAAATGCATTGAAATAGGAAATCCATAGGAAAGGAAGAAAAGAAGATGGGAAAGAAGAAAGAAAGGCAGAAACAAAAAAGAAAGAAATTTAAGAAAGAAAAATAGAGAGAAAGGAAGGACGGACGGAAGGTAGAAAGAAAGAAACTTAAGAACCAAAAAAAAGAAAGATAGGAAAATAGAGAGAAAGGAAGGAAGGACGGACGGACGGGAGAAAGAAAGGAACTTAAGGACCAAGAAAAGAAAGATAAGAAAATAGAGAGAAAGGAAGGAAGGACGGACGGAAGGGACAAAGAAAGAAACTTAAGAAACAAAAAAAGAAAGATAGGAAAATTGAGAGAAACGAATGAAGGACGGACGGAAGGGAGAAAGAAAGAACGAAACTTAAGAAAGAAAGATAGAAAAATAGAGACGGAGGACGGATAACGGAGCAAAGAGAGAAAGAAACTAAGAACGATAGATAGGCAAAAAGGAAGAAAAAGAAGAAAAAACATAAACGAACCAACGAAGAAGCAAACATACAAAAGAAGATATCATAATGGGCATTTTATCTTTGCATTAATAAATATTACCGCTGTATATGTTTATTTACCACCATCGTGATATTCGTATAATTGAGATGCCTCCACAATGTGTTCTATCAACTGATAGGAAAACCCACTCACATAAAAATCTGATCTCCCCAAGTACGAAATCTTGAATAAATGTTTATTAACAAAGTAAATAGACGCTGGCATTGATCAGCGATGTCCTCGCTTTCTGTCCAATTAATTTAAAATCACAATCGTGTCTGTAAAATAATGGGAAAACATAGGGACGTGCATCATTATACACAAATTAAACATGCGCGTTTCGCGAGAAGTACCTTTTGTGACATTCCTAATATATTTTAATTTTGCGATAGTTCAACTTTCAACTATTGATATGCGCCCAGAGGGGGGGTGCTCTTTTGCCCAAAATAAGACACTATAAACGCAAAGGTTAAACCTATAATTCAAAATACCGTTCCTGAATTAACTATTTTCTTAAGACGTACTTCATACCACGTTATTATCTAGTTTAGAGCCACGACTGCTAAATTATTCAAATTCTCATTTCTGAATAGATGCAGTATGGAGATAAAATGTAAATAACGGTGATAAGCAAGTTTCAACGATTTTGTGGAAATAACAGACTCAGATTAAGAGCTGTCTCCTACTAAAATTACATTCGCGATCTATAAACTTTACAGTTGTATTTCTTTACTAAGCGATAAACAGAGAATCAGCATTCACAACAGTATAACATATAATAATATTGAAGCATAAATCTGTGGCGAATACAAAAGAATATCATGAAAATTTGTTTTTGTTTAATTTATGATAATCTGATGATTATATAATATTATGATTAGAAAGCACCCAGTTATCAAATAGTCTTGTTTTGTACCGTCTTGATAAAGACTAGGAAAGGCGTGTCTCATATTTCATAAGCATGATATTCTTTTGCATATATGGATTAGTTCCGTGTTCTTACAAGCCATCGAATTACGAGCCACTCAAGAGTGTTAACATGGCAAATTTAAGTCTACTTACTCACATACTTAAGATTAATTATTGTTTAGGGTCATTTTGCTGCGTAGTAGCTATAACCATGAAGATATGTGACGATCTGTTTATATATATGTGCATTTGTATTTTAATCTGTTCATGAATGTATATGTCCTCGTGGACTGCAAGGCTTCTGGGATGTACTGCAGTAAACTACATACATAGTCTACATTTTTTCCACCCTCAACTTTCAAATACGCTTAACGTTGATTTCTTGTAAAATTCTGAAGCGATTTCCAAAATTATCTGGAAAGACGTTTTTTTTAAAAAAAAGGCCGTTGCAACAATATGAATAATAAGATGATATATCGTCCATAAAATTGTTGATTTAAATACAAGCCACGAGGGATGGTAAGAAATGTCGATACAAACAATTACTGATCATTAACTTTATGATGTTATGAAATCACAGACATTTTTAGGATAGGTCTGTCTCAAAACGCATAAAAATGCCAGGAAGCGTTTTATTATTGATCTCTGTAAACGAAATGACCTTTTGCTTTAATCACGAAACTGCAAGTTAACTTTTATCTGTAGGACGATTGTGGCGAAAAATACAATGGTATATAGTGGCATGTTTCTGCTTACAATTAGCGAGTTAATGTTCGCGAAAGCTTTCAAAATTTTCGTGAAAAAAATGTTTCATTTTCATGAAAATGTTTTATCGTCAATTTAATAAGTACGTTTACAATCTGGTGAAGAAATCTTATCATAAAAAGTCGATGAGTTTTGGTGAAAATGTCTTTGTTTTTATGAAAATCTGATAGATATTCTCGCGAAAATATTCTGATTATCTTATGCATAAATATGCCAACATACAATGGCATGACGGCAGAAACAGCGCAGTGTTCGTAGGTAGTACAGGCGCATTTGGATTATCAAATGTCTTACGTACATAACTGTATTTTTTATAAGGCTAATTTAAGTTAGGTCACGGAACCCTATTGCAAGCACAGTAAAACCTCACAAAGCGACTAACTCAATATCATGACCACCTCATTATAACGACCACCTTTTTCAGACCGGTTTACAATATTTCCTCTACATTTCTACTTGATAATACGACCATTTATTTAGTCCTACAGATAATACGACCATTTATTTAGTCCTACAGATAATACGACCATTTATTTAGTCCTACAGATAATACGACCATTTATTTAGTCCTACAGATAATACGACCATTTATTTAGTCCTACAGATGGTCTTAATATCGAGATACTGCTGTAGCCAGGAGCAACTCACAAACACAATAAATATCAACAACAACAATAAAAACAAACACAATATCCACCCAAGTCTTTAATATGTTAGACTAAGTGATCTGTGTGATTATTTTAGAATTTATTAATGTAAGTACAACATTCACTTCTAAAACTTGCCGAGCAGACTTCCACTCTGATCGTCTAATTTTAAGTTGCACATATAAGTTGCTTATACCAGACTATATTCCTCGCTTCGAGCTCTTTAATTTATTCCTTGAATTAATCAGAATCACATCTAGTCCTTTCTGGTATATCTCCAATTATACAACAGTCTTAAGGCATTATCATATATATTTGCTCCTATCCATGAAATAAGACTTAGCCTCTACCAGTGCCGCATGCCAGACAAGAATACAAGCTATGCTGAATACAATCTTTGATTCCATCAACATTTGTGTTCCATCACTTTACAAATGATGTACGTTTGTATATTAATATTCTTTAAACTGTCATGTTTTCAACACTATATCAGTGTGACACCGGTGGGAAGTTAACCAAACTAGTTTTCCCAGACTTAAATAAGGCTTTAATAAGGGGCCTTTGAGTGCTTATCGTCTCTGGTTTGTAAACAAGGCCGCTCACCGCTGTGAGTTCGAATCCCACCGGGATCAAATTTCACTCGCGAGGAAGTTGTCCAGCTGGCTTAAATTTGGTGGTTCGGTCCAAGTGTAAGCCTGGGGTCTTCCTACAATGTAATATGATATGTTGTTCAGTCCTGTCTTGTATTCATGTTTTAATCTTGTTGTAATCATGTTTTCTTATCTATACCATTGCTTGAAAAAAAACTCTTTCCCTCCTCTAGTCCACCATACTGTTTTGTGTCGACCTATGAGTTCTCCATCCTATAATTGTCATCTTTCAAACTTTGAATAATATCATTTCTACCGTTCAGTCCGGGGAAGTACCGTCAGTGTTGCCTTTGCAGAAGCTACTCGTATCTTTTGAAGCACCAGGGGAGGTTTTATTCCGGCGTATATTTTAAAGAACGATGGTTAGGCTCGCAAAAAGTTAGTCATGTTTACCTTACTTGACCAAATAAAAAAGGTTTGGCAGGTTACAAAAAAATATCTTTTTTATATTTTTTTCCAAATAGCCCTTTTCCTTTCGTACTGTTAGAGGTACGATTTGTTCCCGAATATTTTCGTACTTTGGATTTTACAGCTAGAAACTTTACGGTCGGTGACAAAAATTATTGGTCGGTCAGATATTCGTAAACACGACTATTTCTTATTGAAAAGAAGCAATGAAATCAACGCAACAATTCAGTTCAATTTTCCATACTAACAACCTGGCCTATTTACATTCCAACGTACACAGCTTAGACCAATTGTCACAAAACAGCGCTAGCCATCATTTGTATCACGGAGCGCATTCTTCAACGGTTCACCATAAAGATGACAAACAACAGCGTCAGATAATAACTGTTGTCATCAAGGTGTAAAGACAGAAACATTCCATGTTTGAGATCAATATAATGATCTCCTATCTTCTTGACTAAATCGTTACTCTCAGACTAAAACAATTAAGTACACTATCTTTCTGTTTTCACACGATCTATATACCTTATAAAACAAGTTTCATATAGCAAGGCGCCGTAACGAATATAAGGTTTTCTTAGTAATACGGTAAAAACTCAATATTTGTCCACCTCTGGAACCAAAACATCTGACTTGGTTCCGTGATTGTCCCTTTATCAAGTTGAACAACACAAGAAATGTTTAACCCTTTATATTTTGGACTCTTCCAAATTCAAAGCAAATATGCAAAACATGAAAATTTGGTTATTTCTCTTTGACAAAGTGGAAAACTTTGTGACAAAAGGAGCCATTGCGTGTTACGAGCAATGACATCTTTTGTCACAATGTATTTGAAAGTCGTCTGCGTCAGAAGCGAAGAACGGTCTGAAAATAAATGGCCGTTATAATGGGTTGGAACTAATATTGAGGGTGAGAACTAAGTATTGTACGGATGTACTGTATTTATCTATGTTAGGGATATTCTAGCATGATGATCGTAATTCCCACGTCTTTTCTTATTCAGCATTGCCTTGTATTAAGTGGAGTAGTGAGATAGGAAGTCAAGCTTTTTTTGTTGCATTTTCGACTGTCAATGTCTTGAATGCACTAAAATACAAAATTCAACAAGTTGTTCTTTTTTGTAGCATCAATTCTAGGAATTAAGAACACTCACGAACTAAAGAATTTTTAGCTTTCCCAATTCTTTGGTTAAAGTTAGGAATGACGTGCACCAATCAGATCACAGTGTTTCATCAAAAGGTTACTTCAGATGTTTACGTAACTTGTGAATCTAAAACACACAACGTGGCTACAATTGAAGCATTTTCCGTTTCTTCTTTGTAAAGAGTAATGATATATTCATTTTCATCGCCATTATGCCACCACTTGTTTAGAAATTATTAAAACAGAAAAAATGGGCCCGGATACGCGATGCACAATACATTCGGTCTTTAAAGTTTTATTGATAATTTAATACACAATGAAGTTTATAATGAATTTAAATCACATTTTATAGCTGTCTTCGGGAATTGTTCATGGCCGTTCGTCCTCAATCGCTAATTCTTGTGGAAAAGATAGTACATGTACTTAATTGTGGAGAACAAGGTTAAGTTTAGGCCACAATTCAGGAGCATTGGTTAGGTTAACTGTTTGGTGGTCGAATAATGAGAAAACAAAAAAAGCGGAAACAAAAAGACTATATTCTGACATTGCTTATATCTACGTCACCAAAGATGACGATGAAGAAAGGTCAATTGCAGTTGTCTTTGCTAGTTTTTTTTCACTGGAGTTTAACACCACATCCGAGTAACATCAGTGTAATTTGGCAACTTTTCAACTTTAACAGTGGATGAAGACCCCAATCCTACAACCGCCGATCGTCCGTAAGTTAGTTAGATATCTTCCTGTGAAATTTGGTCCCGGGTGGGGTTCGAGTTCTCTGTGGTAAGGGATTAGTAATTACAAGTCAGAGACCATAACCATTTAACCACGGAGGCCTCCTATCTTTACTAGTATTTACGAGAATATGTATAACTTTGGTGAGAAGTAAGCCTAAAATTGCGCAAATCTTATATCATTAGTTGATAACATGGACACTACAAGGGGAGGTAATTACATATTAGTTTAGTTAATACTAATTTGTTTTAGCTCGATTGCGAAGCAAGAAATTTTGCTTATATTAATCACGCTCGATTCCTCTCCCTGGACACTACACCAGTACTGCGTCCGAAAGATGGGATTGTGAAGCCGGAATTCGAACTCAGGACCTCCGGGTCAGAGGTGGGACGCTCTACCTCAAGTCTACGATGCATCCCGTCATGTAGCCATAGAAACTCGTGGCAAACGACATTTTTTCTAAAATGTAAAGCTAGTAACACCCACGTAAACACAAGTAATTGCCGTTGTCTATCTTAGACGTGTGGATTTCTTATATACAGTGTGTATAATTGAATGTTTAATCAAGCATTAAGGTACATTAACTTGACGTTGATTCCATTCCCCGGTAATTATAGCACCACACGTTCTCTTGTTTATGAGAAACGACTGTCTAGATTGAATATGAAATAAAGACTACATATATACGCGGGCACATCATACATATTGAAGTGGTAATAACCATGGTCTACATGTTTAAATGACTATATGGATGTGCAAGATATCAGAAATATCGATTATCGTAGTATCTTTTAAAAACGATATGATATCGCAATATGATTTTCTAATGCTGTTTTTTTAAATATACAGTGCAACCTCTCTAAAGCGACACACTTCGGGAAGCAAAGTAATGTAGTTGTAGAGAGGTTGTTGCTCTAGAGAGGTTAAATTAATAGTTAAATCTAGTGTGGGAAAATCATGTTGTTGTAGAAGGGAGGCTGTTGCTCAAGAGAGGGCCGCTCTGGAGTGGTTACACTGTACTCGGAGTTCAACTAAATCGTAAACTGATAATTGTAAAATATAAACGAGCAAGGCGTTTTTTCTTAACTTCGCTTCCTGACTTATTGTACACATTTTGCATGTTTGTTTCCGGTACAATATTAGCCTGAACCTAAAGTTTTAGGTTAAAACAGTATTTTTATGATGATGTAAAACACATATATAGCATTTAGAGGAAGCATGGAATTTTATATAAACGTGTGTAAATATGTACTTTTATTCCTGGTCTTGTTTTGATATGTGTTACAAATAGTTCTTTGAAGCACAGGCATTAGACACGGATCTGTGATTGTAAAATTGCAATAATTTCTTTATAAATCATTATAAGTTAGCCCAAAAATTACCTTAAACGAAAAAAACAACACAGTTTTATATGCATAATAGTTGAACTGGGTGGAATTCCGTTTTTTTCCATTTAAGGTAATATTGGGTTAAATTATGATGTTTTGTAAAGAAATTATTGCTAGATTTGTATTTTGTAATCACAGGTGAGTTACTAATGCCTTTGTTTTGAAGTAGATGAAAAACGCCGCATACGAGGGGAATTCGAAAAATAATGCGAGTTGCATGTTTTCTTAGTAACTATTAAACTTTTTCTAATTCATTTTGGTCTGTCCTTCAAAATACTCTCCACCTACATGAACACACCGTTTTAGACGGTTAATCCACGTTTTGAAGCAGTTCTCATACTCTTCAACAGAGAGACCCATTAGATACTGATAAACAGCAGATCCAAGGGAGCTTCTAGACTTATATTTTTTACTAGATAGATGGTATTTTAGTTTTGGAAATAGGAAAAAGTCGCAAGGGGCAAGGTCTGGGCTGTAAGGGGGGTGAGGAAGGACTTTAACTTTTTCCGATTCCAAAAACTCAGTTGCAATGCGTGCCTTATGCCTTATGGTGCGTTATCATGCAGGAGTCTGAGGTGCTTGAGTCCTGTTTTGGGGCGACGGATTTGATAGACCTGTTTCAATTTTCTTAAAACCACGTTTCTATAGAAGATTGCTGTGACATTTTTTCCGTTTGGCACAGGAATTTGCAGCACTGGACCCTTACTATTGAAGAAAATAACGTACATTATCTTCTTGACAGTTCGTGTTCTATTCGCAATATTAGGGCGCCTTGCATTTCTAGTGGCCCAAACACTGTTTGAACACTTTCGCTTAGGTTCGTAAAAGTAAACGCAGGTCTCATCACAAGTAACAAGGCTATCAAAACGCTTTTTGCTAAATTCTGGATACATTTTCAGCAGTTTTTTGGCCACTGCGACCCGGGTCCTCTTTTGCTCATCAGTCAGCAAATGGGGTATCCATCGTGCATTAATTTTCTTAAGTTTCAAATGCTTCTTCAAAATATTATGAACTTGTGATAACGACATGTTTGTGAACCGTG
This sequence comes from Lutraria rhynchaena, assembly GCA_008271625.1. Lineage (NCBI taxonomy): Eukaryota > Metazoa > Mollusca > Bivalvia > Venerida > Mactridae > Lutraria > Lutraria rhynchaena. The sequence continues at coordinate 1,443,033 of VIBL01000012.1, read as the reverse complement.
CTAAATGTTTCACGGTGTACCTGGAATCTTTTTTTAGAAAATCGCTGATTTTGTGGATGTTACGTTTGGTCGTTGTTGTTGCAGGACGACCAGGGCGACCAGCATCTTTAAGTTGCTGCAGCCCGCTTTTAAACTTAGCCACCCATCTACAAACCGTACTAAAAGACATTTGGCCCTCCCCATAAATATCGCACACCTCTCTGTAAATATCAGCACCTTTCAAACCAAGAAGTGACCTACCTTTTATATATGCCCTAATTTCGAGCACATTTTCAGCTCTTTTTCCAGTCATTCTGTATGCAGTCTAACGAGTAGCCTTTGGAATAACGTGTACTGTACCGAGGTCAGTAAAGTTATGAGAGAGAGAAATTTCACTATGTTACATATGAGTGATTATTTTATCGACACGTGGTGAGTTTTATCACGGTTTGCACGCTTGAAGCGAGATAAAGCTGAACTCGCATTATTTTTCGAATGCCCCTCGTACATAAACAAAATATCGCTTCTTGATATAACAAATCCATGTGAAATCAATACGTTTATCTTTTAATAATTAAACCAAACGTTTGTTATGAATGAGACATCTCAAAGCGTAAGAAAAACATGAATTAACATCACATGTCGTCCGATCCTTTAAATTCTTTCATTGCGCATTTTCCTGATAAATCAAAGCATACCACGTTTCAAATATATAAAAATGACAATAAAGTTTTGTAACTGTTCATATTAATTTGTATTAATAAATAATGATGATACGATAACGGACTGAAGTAACACAGATCGAAAATGAATAAAAGATGAAAGTAGGCGTTAAGTTATGGCAGTGATTTTTTTGGAATTTTCAAAACTACATGTGACTTTCTTAATGGGAAAATATAAAACTATCAATCAGAAAAAGTGGAAAATTTGAAAGAATATCATTTATTTACATAGCATTTCTAGGGAGAAATATAACTTTGCGACTAGGGGAAACAGCCGATATTCGGCTGTAAAATATACGAAAGAAATCTCCGCATTACGGAATGCTTTGATTAAGGTGTGTATTTTTTGGGAAGGACAAAATAAAAGCCTAATAAAACACGTATGACGATATAAAAATTTTGCTATCTGCAAGAACGAAACTGTCAATTAAAACGGAGATTTTAGAAAAACGATTTTACTCTCAAATATTACACGATCTGCATCATTACTTTTCTCTGCCGACCTTAGTCTTTTTTCGGCCTATGTCAATTTTTTTCATGTCCGTATTCTCATTTTCACATGACTCTATGAGTACAAAAACCCTCTTTCTTGGCTAAGTTATATCGATTCAACCGTACCTTGTATTTAGTGGATGTTAACAAGAACTAAGGACAGTGGATTATTTTTTTTTTAAAAATGTATTGATTATAAAATGACCGTAAAATGGGAGCCTGATAAGTTATGTCATTATAAGAACAATTTTAACATTCGGAGCTTGTTACATCTACAGCAGGAAAAAATCTTATCCAATCCATTTTACAATTTTTTCCAAAAACTTTCCGTACTAATAAAAGAAATATAAAAAGAGGGTGATGCCATCTTATCGTCAATGTATTACATGTATTCCGTATTGTATAATTTATCATCGTTTATCCATCATGCTATTACCATTATGAAGCTGAATTGTTTTGTGGGCAAAAATGGCATCCTGGTAATAGCATCATTGTTTTTTTCTATTAAACTAATATAAATTCGTAGACATATCGTATTACATCAAATATTGCCAGTCTTACAGTCTTGAACAAAGCATACAGTAAATGTACAGTCTGGATATGGTATATTTGATGTCTGTCGTTCAAATGCACACGTTTTATTACGGCTCTGATGTCGTCCTTTCTTGGATTTTGTCATTTAAATGCGCAAGCCTTTGGGATTCCAAAATACATTGAATCTTCAGAAGTACCCTGGTAACCAGCACGGAGTATAAACGAGTCAAGGGAGGCATCGTGGTCTAGAGGCAGAGCGTCCGATCTCTGATCCGAAGGTCTTGAGTTCGACTCCCGGCTTCACAATCCCAAAGTACTGGTGTAGTGTCCAGGAAGCGGACTCGAGTGTGATTAATATAAGCAAAATTGCTTGATTCGCAATCGAGTTAAAATTAATTAGTATAAACTAAACGATTCAAGCTCCAGTAATCGCTATAAATCGTACAAGTTGAATTTATGGTCTTACAATAAATCGTACAGAGATTGGAAGTAGAAGGTGCTTGTGATCGCAAAAAATAGTACAAGTTGAAATATATAACACAACAATGGTTCGTACTGTGATATTGCGAACCAGACTAGGGTAGTATTAGGTGAAAGCATGTATGCATGAGTGGATTACAACAGACAGTAGTGTCTGACTAAACTAAAGTGGCAAATTAATTTATTGAGGCTATTTTTATTACCCTGCTATAATCATTAGAGTAGAAAACACAACAGTTTTTCGGGAAATTCCACAAGTGAACAAGTATACCTTACCACTCTGGCAGTGTCCCAAATAAGCAGTGACGGCAAACACCAACTCACATGCAACAACAAAGAAACAAAGAACCATAAAAAACAGACTCGCGCACTTGACACACATGCTCATCCATAATTCCTTAACAACACGTCCCCTGAAGCAATCGACATTATTTGCCTCAACAGCCCTACAATTACACAGAGAAACCACACAAACACAGCAACGTAAAATGTTTTCAGGGGCGGTTATAGGATTTCTGGTTAGGGGAGGGGCGTAAAGTCTAAATATATATGAAGAATATGAACACAATCAGTACGCTGTTTTAGTTATGCTTGCCAGATTTGAGAGGGGCGCACGCCGGCTCCGCCTACCTCCGAGACCGGGCTTGGTACCATTACACAGAGAAACAGAACACCGAACAAGCACAGCAATGTGCAGTATTTGAATTGTCACGCAATCATTTAGTCAAGGCCAGAAAACAAAAATATAATCAATAGTCTTGTTTACCCGACTGAGTTTATATTTGGTGCCGGCCTTAAAGTTTCGTACGGCAAATCCAAAATACGAACTTAGTTTTTGGACCTACCTACCCCAATCGTTTTGATCAAATAACCTTTAAGACTACCATTTTTCTGGTCTTATAAACACAGCTGAAATGTAACATTCCTATCATGTCTGCTCTCCAAAAAAAGCACAATCATCTTCAGTCTGTCGATAAAAATGCGGATATGTTCATATAATCATTTAAAATTTTGACTTAAAACTAAACAAGTCAATCCAAGGTTGTCTTAGTTTGAATATCATACAACAACATCTTGAATTCCATGTGCTTGGATCTTTCCGAATTAGCTGGTTCCTAATTATTATCTAAAGGTTTTTCGTATTAACTTTAACTTAATTAATTTCCCCTAACTGCAGAGTGGAGCATTAGTATCTGTGTCATCATTAATGCTTTTACCCAAGATTGGAATTCTTCGGTGTTATGTTTAAAGTTTTGTAATTAATTTTCAAGACCTTTTCCGCGTATTGATTAAACTCATGGTGGCGATAATGTAATGCGGTGGCTCTGGGAAATTATAATAGCGCAAATAATAGCAAAGGTCTGAGAGATGTTTGTACAAATAGTGTTTCCTTTTTGGTAATCTCCAGTTTGTCATACAGAATAACACGGTTATAATGAATTCTATGGGACCGGACTATTACATTACTGAATCCAAATTTCCGTGTATCATGCAATTACATTGAAATAAAGGAGGGCTTAATCGGGGAAGATGATTATTTCACTATGTCCAATACTTCACTATATCCGAGTTTACTATAACCGTGTTTTACTGTTCTGATAACTTCACCGCAATAACTATTACAAACATATTGTATGATTAAAACTATACAGCCATTCATTATATTGTAGTGCTCCAATGAGCGCCACAAAAAACCACGCTTAAAAATGATGAGACAGACGGACGGACAGCTGGCTGATCACGATTTATTATGCCTGGGAAGACGGACTTATTCGCATTCCCAGATTAAACTAAAACTGGACTTCAGAAATAATATTTTAAGGATGGGAGAATTTCTTTAAACTAACTGTAAAATGGGACTAAAATTCTGTTCAATTTAAATAAAGAATTTATCTAAATAAGTTCCCTTAACAATAGGAGATGTCAGGATTATATCACTGAAGTATCAAATCAATAATTAATATTTCACCAATAAATAGCAGTAAAATGACACAAAATAATGCAAACTGGAATTAGAGTCTGTCAGTGCTTAAGTCTTGTAGGCAAATACAAGTCAGTAAAATATAGACAATAAAAATTACAGAGTCTATAAAGTTTCTCACTTGATGTTCAATTTCTGAAATTTACAGTTTAGCTCTAAGAAATTTACATACAAAAAATTGCCTAAACTCACTCTTACTTAAATTTAACTCTTCTAAAAAAATCAACAAAATATATGAATATTTACGGTAAAGACAAATAAATCTAAAACTCAAGTCCACGTAAAAAAGTCTGAAGTCCTCGAAAATCTGAGTGGGAACCCTTATATACTCTCCAAACATCCGGCAATCCCTAAGAGAATGTCGGAAAACCGTCATCCTAACTTGCCGGATTTCCATAAAATTGAGGGAAATCCATCATTTAAAATTTGCCGGTATGAAAGAATCCATCATACAAATATGACGGACAAAACTTACGGTGAGTAAGTTTAAACAATGAATAAGTTACTAAGTCCAATGAAATTTATAAATTTATTACATCAAATAGACAAAAGAATAATTAAAGTTCATTATCCTTACATTGGCTTTAATGATTCTGGCACACAAGTCTGATAATTTCCGTTTAAAGTTGAAATTTAACTGTGAAAATCAAAGTACTGCGATTACGACCTTGTGACGTCATTACCATAATCCTTAGCGAGTAATGGTTAGACAAAAAACAACAATGCTAAATACAATAAACAGACCCCACATCAAAAATGCGAATTGTCATGCATAAATACTGATTTAAATTCACGCCATATATAAAAATAAAGATGACTGCCAAGTTAAAATATAATACTCACTGTGATAAATCAGTTAAATCAGCAATCAAAATTGACACACCACGTTACAATTCCGTACATGTACACAGAGTAAAGGTTAAGTAAAAATTAATACTTGAGCATAAATATCGTTGTCATCCAGCATCTGGGGCACTACAATATGTTACGGGCAGGCAGAATAATTAAGGTATAAATTAAGGTAACTAGGAAAATTCTTCACCCAAGATCGATAGGCCAAGGGCATGAGCTTAAAGTGGTATCTGAGCTATCTTGAATATTTCTGCAGACGCGTTAGGAATGAATGGTTTAATATGCATCGCAAAAACAAAATAAGATCTTGAAGCTACACATCGAGTTTCAATTCATATTCTAGAGTCCGTTTTTATGTTCAGAGCAAAGTACAGTAAAACTTCGTTAATACGAGCATTGAAATCACAATCACTCGGCTTATCTCGGGGAGCTTTTATTAAAGACCCGTCATTTTTTTTGTGTGTATAACTTTCAATCAGCAAACAAATACCTCGTTATTAATAGCGCCACGTTTACCTCGAGCATTCAGTCTGTTCCAATGACTCCTCGAGATAACGAGGTTTTACTGTATGCACATTTTGTAGTTAATGGTGAGGATCTATGCAGGAGCGTGGAATATCGGATACTCGGTTTATTGCATTAATGTTTTTAAAGACTGCCATGATGGTTCTTTATATCCCTCACCTGAATAACCTAACAAATTGACATCTTGGTACACAAGTGAATCAATTTTTGACCAAAGGAGCATAATTTGGTCAATCTTAATCAATTACTCAAATCGATATTACGCACTTATCATCTAAGCTCTATAGGTTATGTGCTTTTGGCACAGATAAATGTTTTCGTCATTTATTTAGATTGGAGGGTCATCATTTGAACAATTTCAGTAGAGGGTTTGCCAGTGATCATTCCTGTGAAGTTTGACTGAAATTGGCTCAGTGCATTTAGAGGTTTCATTTGAAACAGTTGTTGAAAAAAAACACGTTACACAAGGCACGACAATGGACGACGGACAGGGCGCTCATCATAGTTCACAATGAACACTTCATGCTCAGGTGAACTAAAGATGTGGTTATAAGATGGCACTGAATGTATTTCATGAATTTAAATTGCACTTTTAGATCTGAAATGTCCGAAAGCTATTTTATCAACATTACATGATTCTGCTGAACTAACATGTGTCCAGTGAGACAAAATCATACACCCTGAGAAAAACCATACAATTCAGCTTATGTAAATTGTCACGTTTTGAATACAAACGTACTGTGTAAGTACGTTAAATTGCCAAATCAATACAAAACCTAGAATCACATCGATATTTTATGTCCAAGGGATACAATTCAAACAGAAAATAATTACTAAATCCCCAATAAACATTTCCCTTGGTGCCAAGATACTTCTTTTGGTTATGTTTGAATAATCCTAATATGCAATTGATTAAGACTGATCTACGATATTTATGTTGTCATTAAAGACATATGAGATGAAATTTGAAGCTATGATATAGAATAAATTTAATACATCATTTTTGGTTTTCTTATGAGGAAGATAATTCCAATGTTTGTGATCACTAATATGAGCCCATACTACTTTAGGTCTCAGTTGTTGAGTGGTTATGGTCTCTGGCTAGTAATCATTAGCCCCTCATCACTGTGAGTTCAAATCCCACCCTGGACCAAACAAATTTCACATGTGAAAAAGCTGTCCAGCTGGAATACAGGCCAGTAGTTCTACCCTGGTAACTACACTAGGGGTTTTCCTCCAGCGTTAAAGCTGGAAAAGTTGCCAAATGATCCTGGCGATTGGTGCAACTTTAATCCCCAGTGAAAAAAAATGCTTAAGTTGAACTGAAATTAAATCATGGTTATAGTGTAGTATTGGATACAGTATTTTTTTCTCTGGACATACCAGTCAGTGTTTCATCGTTATTGACACAGAAAAATATAAATATAAATGAAGTAACAATTCTGATATCCATGCATTTACCATTACATAAGCCAACTTATCTTACTCGCACCTGTATTTTTTAAGGGTACTGATCAATTTAAAGAGACTGGGTAATGACAATTAATAATTTTGTTTGTCAGCAGACCTCCGTGCATAAATACACTTTTTTTCTGACCCCTCAATGTCATCTTTGTCTCATTCTTGATGGAAGTCTATGATCATTTTGATTCACTGTTTTTCTTAAATGAAAACCGCAGGATATTAAAAATGAGAACAATCTCCAAGTTTAAATCTCAATTTTGTACTCAAAGTATTCTAGTTGAAACAACATTATTAATTCATGTTTAAGTCTGTAATCAGATTAATTATTCTGAAAGATTAATGTATGAATAAATTTGTCATTTTTACATCATTAATTTAGAAACATTAAGAGAAAAACATGAGATATAAGCTTTGAGATCAATCTCAAATTTCATAAACTTAAGAGCAAGGGATATATGCTTGAATGCATTGTTCTAGGAAAATGTTCATTTAATGCACTACTTGTCTCCATTTCTGTTCAGAAAAGACAAAATACAGTAAATATAATTTATTTATTTGGCATTTTAATTTTTGTCAAATTATCATTCAAAAGGCTACATAGAAGTGAATTTTACAGTAATAAAAATAAATAATAATTTATAGAGTATAATTTAAATATGAATAAATTGAACAATCAAACACTAATATAGTCATGTAACGAAAATTAACACCATAAAATAGCAATATCATGTTCCAGGATGCGAAAAATCGCATTGTTTGCACTGAAATTGGGAAATATATTCTTACATTTACATACAGTTTTATAGGATCCTATATTGCATTAATTCACAAAGGGATGAATACTAGTAATTAAATGAGTGTTTAAATATTACTTTTTCAATTTATAAAATGTTGCAAAAATATTTAACAGAAATCGTAATGTTCTAATTATGACAGTTACTGAAAAACTGTATAATCAAGTAAAATAAACTTAATATTCAAACATTTCAGTCATAAAGTCATCTTTCATTTAAGGAATTATTTCCCAATATTGGGAAAAAAGGTCCTTATCTTCCCTTGATAATGTGTCTTTTTACTAGCACCAGTTATAAAAGGTAAAATATCTGTGGTATAACATAAGGAATTTATGGTACATATCATTACCTAATCAGTTTATAGTTTCAGATACAGTTTCTTGACTAAGATGACACTTATTAAAGTTAAAAATCAGGCCAATTGTACATAATTTAACCATTTAACTTTAACAGCTGTCAATAAAACACAAATAGAAAAACAGAAAGTAAAAAAGGAATTTTTTTCAGTAGGAAAAAGGGGTAGCAGGATATTTACATCTATAAAGCAACACCTGTTCTTACATACACCTTTGTAATGACACCAAAACACAGTGGAAAATGCCATACTTTCAGAGCTACATTGACTTTACAAAATTTGAAACACATGTACACATAGCTTTCAATTGCAATAAATTCTCAAATAAAATCAGGCAATAAGATGATTCATTTAACTGACTGTGATAAACAGTTTTAATACTTGTCATTTGTCAGTAAAACATTAAAACTCATGTAACAATCTCACAGGGGCTCATGTAACAATCTCACAGGGACTCATTTAACAATCCCACAGGGACTCATGTAACAATCTCACAGGGACTCATGTAACAATCTCACAGGGACTCATGTAACAATCTCACAAGGGTCCATTTAACAATCTCACAAGGACCCATTTAACAATCTCACAAGGGTCCATTTAACAATCTCACAAGGGTCCATTTAACAATCTCACAAGGGTCCATTTAGCAATCTCACAGGGACTCATGTAACAATCTCACAGGGGCTCATTTAACAATCTCAAACATAGCTCCCTCTAGTTCTTAGCTCATAGTTTGTTACTGTATTCATGGAATGCTTATTTCATAATTAAGTCTATACAGGCGAAATGATAAAGCCATACTTAAAAAAAAATCCTGGTTTGCAGTTTTGCTACACTTTTGATAGGTAGACACACATTTTTTTTTTAATAACACTTGTACTGAAAATGAACACTGGAAAAATGAATAACAAATTTGTCCAAACATTGTTTGAGTCATGTTTTTTTGGATGAGTTGAACAAGTAACTGCAAAACCAACAATTTTTAATTAAGACCAAAGTGTAAACAACTAACAACCAGAAAATGCTACAAACATAAACTTCAACCTTCCCATGCGGACCACAAACCTGAAGCATATTCAAAATTGGTAAAAAAAATTCAAAAACACCATCGAAACAACACATTATCTGAATAACAACACAAGAATATAAAAACCATCATGCGAATAAATTAACTGGAAAGCGTAACTGCTAACTGGTGTAAAATTGGTACATATTTGGTATGAATGAAAATGGTTAACGAAAAAATGCCAAAATTTCTGATAAGGCTAGAAAAGAGAGTCACGTTTAGGGTTACCTGACCATAAAAATTAATGTAAGTAGGTAAAAAAACTAATTTTTTTTTGCTAAACAACATCCATACTTTAGATTTTACCATTGGAAACTGAAGAGTGGGCATAAAAAGGGTCAGTCGGGAAACCATAAATAGGACTATGTTAGTCTGGCCTAATTCAATTGAAAACAAGACAATACCTGAAGCATGACTAACAACATCAACAAAGAAAAAACTAAACATTGTGTCACACATATCAATACAGTACTAACAACGTAAACATCTAAATTATCAAGAATGAAGCTTAACACAAACATAAACAAACTAGATAAGATGATAACATCATCACAAATCATGTCATTTAATATGTAAGGCCAATATTCACTGATTTTTTGTTTTTCAGACCCACCAACTATATTTTTGACAATACAAAAAAAATTGAAACTAATTTCGAGCTGATTTTGTAAAAATTGTCCATTATTTGTTGTAAATTTCAATACACCTGAGTATTTTGACTAGCTTAGAGCCAAAAACAAATGCTTAATTTCTAAGCACATTGCTTTTTTATTAACTGGTAATTACTTCACTAATATACTAATTCTCACATCTAGTTGCCTTGAGGCGACACTGCCTAAATGGCAGCCCCCAAAGAAACGCATGGTTTGTTATTTTATGTTTTTTTCGTAACAAAATTCTGAGAAACAAAAAATAAAAACCAGTGGCCTGGATTCAGGTAATCTTTTTGAACTTTTTTCTGTTTATAGCACAATGATTTTCTATACATTATATTGCACTGTAGAACAAATACAAAGAAAATATAACTAGACATTTTATTGTTCTTTGTACTTGGCTTGTTGTACAAACATACTGCACTTTCTTCTTACCAAAATTAGAAAAATGGGATTTGTACATACAAATAACAGGAAGAAAGTATGATACACTGAATAATATAGCATTGTGTTAAATAATGCTGGAATGTTTGAAAATATATAACAATGGTTTGAAAAACAAGAGGGCCAAGATGGCCCTTTTTCGCTCACCTGTGTAAAAATTGCAACTTCTATGGTTTTCCTGTGATTTGACCAAGCGACCTAGTTTTTGACACCAGATGACACATGTTCAAACTTGTCCAAGATATTATTAAGACAATCATTTTGTCAAAGCTTTGGTGAACCTCCAATCAAAATTGCAACCTCAAGAGCATTAACAAGGTTTTCTGGTGCACTGACCTAGTGACCTAGTTTTTTACCAGAGATGACCCATATTCGCACAATTTTACAACATCGTTAATTACACAAACATTCTGACAAAGTTTCATGAAGATCCAATCAAATCTGTGATTTCTATAGTGTTGACAAATTTTCCATTCTATTTGACCAGGTGACCTAGATTATGACCCCAGATGACCCATGTTCGAACTTGTCCAAGATATCATTGAAACAAATCTTGTGACCAGGTCTGATGAAGATTCACTCAAAAGTGTGACCACTAGAGCATTAACAATCCCCAGGTGTGGACGACCGACAACGGAGTAGACTGACTGATGACTATGGCTCACCAAGCACTACATGCTCAGGTGAGCTAAAAAAAATGTTCACAATAAATAAGGCTGTCCTTAAAAAAATGTTGGTTTGCAGTTACTTGACCCAAACTTTGTGGGTAGGTAGGCATTTTTTGTAAATATTATTATCATGATTGGGCTGAAAAAGCTGGAATACTGGAATAAAGAATGAAAAAAAAATTGTCAAAAACTCTAAAAAAAAAACTTTCTGGGTTGAAGGATTTTTGATGAGTCGGTCCCATAACTGCAAAGCAACAATTTTATAACAATGAACTAATGCTGCAATGATGGGGATTCTATGAACAACCTACGCAAAATCTCACTAAATAAATAATCACATATTTAACTTTTAATGTTGACAAATATGTAAAGAGACAGGACTGGGCTGGAGATTTATGACTTACCATTAAAAGTCAGAAAACAATCCTCTCATTTGGTGTTATTTATGATAAACAGCATATTCTAGCATTTAAATGATGCATTTTATGTACTAAAACATATGTGAAGGACTTCTTTTTCAAATTATTTATGGTGCAAGTAGCATAGTAAAACTTTGCTTTAAACACAACTTATTTCGTATTCATTAAACATCAACAAAATAATTGTTTATGAATGACATTAAATGTTTAATTTTTAAAATTACTTATTTCTTAAGTTTCCATAATTATATGAACGTTTTGATGTAGATCTGAGGTGGAGTCTGTTTCTCCGGCTTTGATTAGACAGAGACTAATCATTTTAAACATTGCTATAGCAACTAAACACATAGTGAGTTCTGATAGAGATGAATTTTGAAGACAGATGAATGTGTATCACAAAGCAAGGCAGGAAGATGCATAAATTAATGTCATGAGCACATGCGGTATGCATTAACACCCAAGGGAGGTAATCCTGAGGAACCATTACGGGGCACCATCTTTGTAGATAAACAAGATATCCTCGTCTGTACCATAGCTCTTCCTTGCAGCATCGAACTTGTCCATTCTGCTACAACATAGATCTACAATATATAAAATCACAGGGGGCTAGCACGTAGAAGGGATGGTTTATAATGGCCAAAAATGTCCACACGGACCCAAAACACGTATGTCATATACTAATTCTGATCATTTTGGTGTCGCGAGGTCGCGTTCGACTAAACGAAATTAACGATTTTTCGGAGGAAAAAGATTTAATATCTGCTTCATTGTTTTGAATTGGACAAAGTGCTTACTGGTTATGTGTAGTATAATGTATAAGCTATCTGTAGACACCAGTTATTAGAAATTTGAGGGATATCTTAAAAAGTTACGTAGTTTTAAAAAAACTTGGTGCAGAAACTGTCATTTCGGAAGTTGTAACCCTTGTATATGTATACATATGATATACGTGTTTTTGGTCCGTGTGGACATTTTAGGCCTAATACGCCATTATACTCCATCCCTCCAACGTGCTAGCCCCCTGTGTATAAAATAGATATATATATAGATATATCACACTGTAATTAACCCTTAACAAAAAATTCACATCATTAAAAAAAAAATAGAAAATGGGGTTATTTCTCTCTGAAAGAGTGAAAAACATTGTGGAAAAAGAAAGTCACAACTCACTACAAGCAATGGCTTATTTTGCCACAATGTTTTCAAAAGTCGTCTGCTTCAGATGTGGGGAAATGCAGTATTATGAGGCAAAGGGTTAAAGAGATTAAATTTGGCAAAGGATTGTTTTGTTAAGACTTTTTTAAGAATTGTACAAAATCAGGTAATAGTCATAAAGAGACCAAGGTTATTACTAGACTGGAATTCTGAAAACAGGTTGGGTTGACTGTCCACCAGTACGCAATTGAAATACTGATGAAAATAGTCCTAAAACCTGAAAAACTTGTATAAAAAAATTGTACAATTATTAATCAATAATTAACTTACCCTCATCATAAGATGGGTTTTTGTAAAATATTTTCTTTCTTTTACGGTCAAATCCGCAAACAACTACATAGTGACCTACAAACAAAGAGATGTATAAAACAGAATTAATTCAATTCACAAAATTAGTCAACCTACAGTTGTCTCCTCATTAAGTTTAAGTTTGTCTCCTCAGAAAGTTTAAGTTTAGACTAAGCTTCGGCAGTTTCTGTTGTCATGCACCGCTTCAAAAGCTTGTTTCTACTGATGTTTCTGATTCATTCATCCAAATTATATTATTATCCTATTGGTATTTCACATACTTGAAACTTGTACAAGAATTGAAATGAAAAATTAAATGCATTTATTTTAGTAACAGAATAGTAAGAAAAGTGAGATCTGTATTTTACAATTCAACCAACTTCATCTTGTTTATATATTGTTTGTGTTTTTTTGGAGGTTGTGATGTATATTTCAGACATAGAAAAGGCTACATAAATAAAAATATGCTTCAATTATGGGAGAAAATTGAAGGTTTTCAAAAAACATGGCAACCTTGGTGCCAAGGAAATAATAAAAACCAGTAAGGTCCCAGAAACAGAGGTTCCAGAAAATTCTGGAAAACTTTTAACCAAGTTCAATGAGAAAAATACCCAATCATAGCAGACAGTAACAGACAAAAATAAGATGGTGGTAACCTACCCTGGTATCCACTACAGCAGCTGCTAATGCACGAAAAACAAAGTTTTGTCTGAAATAAGGAAAACAATCATAGGTCTTAAATTTGACTGTTTTTACATTCCATGGAGTCCTATTTGTGGAATACATAACAATTTTTTTATATTGAAACTTAACATATCGCATACATTTTATAAAGAAATGATGTATTTTAATATACATGCATATGACTTAACCAATTAAGAAATTAACACAGAGACAAGAATAGGACAATCTAAATATGTCTGACCTATCTTTGTATCTTAGGTCCTATTAAAAATATTACATTTCATATTTCACGGTGAACGGCTTGTAAAAGAATGGGCCATCCTTTAAAAAAATGTTGGGGCATCTTTAAACTTGCCTATTTCTCGACATGAAGATGCATTAATATGCACTATATAAACATTACATGTGAAAAGTTTCTATTAAAGTATTAGTATAAAATGTAATACACATATACTCTACCTGACAACGAAGTTTATCACACCAAGTGCATTCAAGTCCATTCCAGTCCACCAACACAATACAAACATTACCAGATTCTACATGAGACAGTATCTCTTCTCTACTTACAGACCTATAACATAGATTATAAATGACCTAAGTACACAGTAACACAGATTATAAATGACCTAAGTACACAGTAACATAGATTACAAACGACCTAAGTACACAGTAACATAGATTATAAACGACCTAAGTACACAGTAACATAAATTATAAATGACCTAAGTACACTGTAACATAGATTATAAACGACCTAAGTACACAGTAACATAGATTTTAAACGACCTAAGTACACAGTGACATAGATTATAAACGACCTAAGTACACAGTGACATAAATTATAAACGACCTAAGTACACAGTAACATAGATTATAAACGACCTAAGTACACAGTAACACAGATTATGAATGACCTAAGTACACAGTAACATAAATTATAAATGACCTAAGTACACAGTAACATAGATTATAAATGACCTTAGTATACAGTAACAAAGATTATAAATGACCTAAGTACACAGTAACATAGATTATAAATGACCTAAGTACACAGTAACATAGATTATAAACGACCTAAGTACACAGTAACACAGATTATGAATGACCTAAGTACACAGTAACATAAATTATAAATGACCTAAGTACACAGTAACATAAATTATAAATGACCTAAGTACACAGTAACATAGATTATAAACGACCTAAGTACACAGTAACATAGATTTTAAACGACCTAAGTACACAGTGACATAGATTATAAACGACCTAAGTACACAGTGACATAAATTATAAACGACCTAAGTACACAGTAACATAGATTATAAACGACCTAAGTACACAGTAACACAGATTATGAATGACCTAAGTACACAGTAACATAAATTATAAATGACCTAAGTACACAGTAACATAGATTATAAATGACCTAAGTATACAGTAACAAAGATTATAAATGACCTAAGTACACAGTAACATAGATTATAAATGACCTAAGTACACAGTAACAAAGATTATAAATGACCTAAGTGCACAGTAACATAGATTATAAATGACCTAAGTACACAGTAACATAGATTATAAATGACCTAAGTGCACAGTAACATAGATTATAAATGACCTAAGTACACAGTAACATAGATTATAAATGACCTAAGTACACAGTAACATAGATTATAAATGACCTAAGTACACAGTAACTTAGATTATAAACGACCTAAGTACACAGTAACATAGATTATAAATGACCTAAGTACACACTAACATAGATTATAAATGACCTAAGTACACAGTAACATAGATTATAAATGACCTAAGTGTACAGTAACATAGATTATAAATGACCTAAGTGTACAGTAACATAGATTATAAATGACCTAAGTATACAGCTTGTGACTTGAGCTCCTGACTTGATTTCCTGAATAGTTTCCATATAACACAGGATTTTTTCTAAGCACGTAACCAAAAAAACATAAGCAAAAATAAACAAAAGTAAGCAGTCTTAGATTTAAGCCCCATACCCTGTACTTAATTTTTCAGACAAGTTCAAAATGTTGCTACCAAGCACAATATTACCATTTTTTTCACATTTTTACACTTTCAGACTGCTATGCTCAATATTTATTATTAAGCTGCAGGCTAAGCATGATAATCATTATACAACAAAAAAAATAGTAAAAATAGCTATTTCTTTTACAGATACATACTTGTTTTGTACAACAATGCCGTTAGCAGCAGCATCTTCAAACAGCTGTGATACTCTTTTATCATCTAGACTAAACTTACTGCTATAAAATGCCTGAAGTAAGAAAAAGACATTTAGAATATTACCTTATTAGTAAAAAAATTGGAAAAGGGCCTTAGCCTTTCATTTTGGGAAATTCAAGCACAATTTTCAGCCAAATTGGGAAAAGGTAGACTGACTTTCAAGATACATGAATAAACAACTACTGACCCCGCACTTCTCCAAATCTCTAAACTGGGAAAAAAGAGGCTTTTTGCAATTGGGAAATTACCAAGTATTGGTCTCTATTATAGAAGGAAATAAGACGCTGAAGTAATACTAAGTTTATCAAAGTTTCTGAACTAAAAAAGCAGAAATACACACCACCCCCTTCCAAAATATTATTCATTTTTTTTTGATTTCCATTTGACAGTAATATCAAAGATTTAACACTGTATCATTTAGAAGGTCAGATACTATTACTAAGATTACATTTAACTATGCTTGATTTTCATAATTAAGAGCTACGGACAAAGTTCGCCATTATGAATTAAGAAATAATATATGTCCCTATATTTATCAGATGATTAAGTATTGACTGGAGTTTGGCTGTGTGAGAATTAAATCAAAATTTCAATTCTAATCATTAAGAAAATAATTTGTGCTCAAACTTTCACAACTCCACCCCACAAAAAAGACAAGAACTATATTTTTAGTCAGCTGTTCAATTTTTCTCCTCCGTATAAAAACTAGCAGTTCATGACTTTATTGGCCATTATCATTTATGTAACAATCCAACAGGTAAATTGGAACAACCAGCCATGTTTTATCATAATTTATGAACTGATTTCCTGACAATAACATGAATTAAGCAAATTATGTTAAAATGCCAGTCAATCCATTCAGTTACATTTGTAAGGTTTCAGTACAATTTTTCTGATTTCAATCAGGAATTTAGTCCTTTTTAAACTTGAATTCAATTTAAAGTAAACATTTTTAATGAACCTGTTTAGAATATCCTTTGTCCACACCGATAGTTACAGTACAGAAACTATGCCTTATATTGTAATGTTTCATCATCAATGCCAGGTCTATTGTCCAAATACTGAAATATACACAAACAAACAACATTGAATTTAAGCCATTATTCCCACAGGTCAGTTAAAAATCATTTTGTTCTTTTAAATACATGCCAATATAAAATACATCTAACAGGACGTAATGTTATACTGGTAGTCAAAAGGACTACCCCAAAATTATAGTCTGAATGGCATAGGTTGATGTTCAGCTTGAGTGCAAAATTTTAAACAGTTAGACCATCTTTAAAAAATGTTAGTTTGGGGTTATACAACCTCCAACTTCTAACAGTAGGTAGGTAGGCATTTTTTGTTAACATTGCATGCTTGTACTGGAAAAGAAAAACTCAAATAAAAAAAATTGTCAAAAAAGCTCTAAAAAGTATTAGGTTGGGGGATTTTGAGTCAGTCATGTAGCAGCACAACAACAATTTTTAGGATGACCTTATCTCCAAACATTAAAATCAGTTAAGAGAAGGTTAAACAGGAAGTGTATATCAAGATCATCAGCTTTTAACAACCTTGTTCTACGCAAGTAACTACCAACATCTCCACATAACTAATCAGCAATGTAGGACAAATGGCCTCAGATAAGATGTTGGTCTTTCTCTTCTCAGAAAAAATGTGGCACACAGAGGGTTCAAACTTGGGTACCTTAGGTCTGTAAACCTTACGCTCTACCAACTGAGCTAGGCAGGTGGCTCCAAAAATAAGTAGTAATGACTTATTTAAAAACTTATTTATAACTTATGATAAAATATACTTCATTTTTTTTTTTTAAATAGACAACTAAATAAATTTAAGCATGCGAAAAGGACAGAAATGATAAAAAAGGTCAACTAGCATTTTTCAATAATTCTCAAACATAAAAAAGTGCACCAAAGTCAATGTATCCATTGAAAATTTAGATAATCCTAGTGATGCTATAAAATACAAGGGTGAGACCAAAGCCCAGGGCTAGTTGAATTTTTGTGAACTTTCTAAAATTGTGTACTTGGGCTAGTGGTGAACTGGGTACTTCATCATGCTAATTTTCAATAGCAGACGTATATTTTAAGCTTGCGATTTAAAAAAATTAGTTCAAACACCGCTTGGAGGAGGAATGAACCTCACTAATTCAGCATAAAATATTATTTTTTGGCAGATCAAGGCTGGATCTAAGCAATTTTTGTTAGCCTTGAAATACACTGTAAAAGAAGAAATCCTCTGAAAAGAAGTTAAACCACACCATTCTAAATAAGAAACAGCTTTAATACCTTTCTCCACAGTTCAAACTGTCTAATTCTGTTGTATACACATTATGGGAGTCCTTACCCAAGTACCTGAAAATGATAAAAGACTAATTAGCCATTTTTTAAATTTTACATAACTTCAATTTAAAATCAATGAATGAGAAACAGAGCTATCAATAGTCCTTGCAGAGTTTTTGAGAACAGAAAATAATGCTATTTAGGTAAATAAATCATCTGATAAGTCAATTACACATCATCTCATTGGTTGGTTGAAAAAGTATTGCTATTGATTGGATACTGCTCAACAGAATTTTGAACATTTTATAGTACATGAGTAAGACTAAAAGGATACTACAATTACATTTCACACTAATTTGAATTTTTGCAGTTTACAGTTTTAAGACTGTAAAAGTGTTCAGTTCACCAAACCTATATAATAATATTATGAACTATTAATATTATGAACTATTATATACACATATACAGGCCCTTTAAGTCAAGCATCTGTGGTCTCAATATAGTCAACAACTAAAAGAATAGTTTGCATTTCCTAAGTCCCTCACACATAGGTCATACAATGGCTCTATGACAGAGTGATCATTCAGAATTTCAGTCAGAAAGCTAATCAATCACTTAATTAAGCTATCTAAAAACAATACATTTTATCCAATTTCATGGCTTGAATATTAAAAACTAATTTGAGTATAAAGAGTGATCTCAAACACTGATGTATTTTTGGACACTTGAATTAATACTCAAAGTCCTAAAAGTTTAAGTAAAGAAAGAACACATATAAAAACTGACTAATGATACCAGGGCTATTAAAAAATTGAGAATAACAGACCATAAAATTTGAATAAATGTCAAGACTTGACTCAAGTATTGAAGCCTTTAAAGATAACTTATTGTTTTCATGTACGATGTGGGGGGGGGGGTTCAGGGATTTCACTGGACATTATATTTTTTGCGCCACATATACGGAAGGGAGGGTCTATGCCTACAAAAAAGCATACTTAATTTGATTTTTTTTCGCCACTTGCAGATTTTTTTTCGCCATTAGCGAAACTGGTGAATGGCAGCGGAAACCCTGGGGGTTTGAGGAGAGTTACATAAACTAACCATGGTCTGTAAACAGTTTATTATGTTTTTCAAGGTAGGGGGAAGCTTTTGTTACAGCTAAGTTAATATTTTAAACTGTCTATTGATACTTACTGCAACACCATACAAGCACAGGCTAACCCGCAATCCCAGCTGTATATCTGCATGCATAATGGTACTTTATTAATTACACGAGAGCCATCTTCTGATACCGTGCTTGTTTCACTCATAATTCTCCACTTGCCTGAATATATACAAATAAACAGCATACCTTCACTTAAAGACCTAATCAATATATAGACCACCCCATTAATTAACCAGTTATTTTATGTCTTACTCTCTTCATGTTACAACTTAGAATTAAGACTGCAGAATGATATACCTATGTTCCCACTCACATAAAATCTTGTGTAAATCGCACAACAAATTCGAAAATCATGTTACACATTTTGATCAAGTGCAAGATCGCACGCATACAAATATGCTTAGGGACGAATCACAGATTTTCTGGAAAAAAAATTATTACAAAACATTTGTACAATGGCGAAGCTTACGCTATCAAGTTTCAGGTTTTAAGCTAAGGAACCTTTGACCCCTAAATGAAAGGTTTGATTTGTGTGCATGTTCATATGTTGTTTTTTTTAAAAAAAAATGATTATACCCCTCAAAATATTTCCCTTACCCCCATATTCCACACCTATGGGGTTAGCTTTCCCCCAATTTCAGAAGTGAGTGGGAACAGTGATTTATAAATTTACAATAATCAATTATATTAGGATCAGTTTTAATACTTCCTTTATATTTCAACACAACATGATTTTATAATGACCTCTTATTTCAGAGTGATTCTAAATGCTTCCTTTACATTTCATCTTGAAAAAAACATGTATGTAAATTTTATTACCATTTTTTGGACTTAGAAATGTATCGTAATTTAGATAAGTGTTGGTGAATATAACACAAAACTTACCAATGCAATTTATCGTTTTCTTTCCTTTATTATCTTATCATAATTTTGGTAAAATTAATATATTGAGTTAAACAAGAATCAAACATGACCTACTTATAATATGAAAAGTGAATATGTACGAAGATTCATTCTTGTATCCGAATAGTTTTATTATCCGAACTTTCGTACAGTAATTTGTTTTGCAACGATGACTAATCAAAAAGGGAATCGGTGTCTAACAAAACTCGACAGAACTGTCATTACAACATGTCTATTAATTTGTTTACAAATACCTGATCGTTCCATGGCTAGTTTTCTTCATTAGGAACACAATTACGTATTTGTTTACAACACGTCACAGTTACTGACCCAATTTTCTAAGGTTCGGCTTTTATCCTAAGACGACGAGCCATCGACGTCAGGTTAAACACCGCTAAAATGGGGTTGCGGTCAATTCGTAACCAAACCATATGTATACTTCTTTTTGATTGGCTTATGAAATAGATTTTAACCAATCGAAATCCTTGAAGCATGTAGCAACATACCCTAAACAATATGGCCGACAACTTTACGTTTTTCTGTGTTTACTGAGGGAGATATCATTTTTTGTATATATTTGGATTGAAAAGGTAGTTAAAGTAAGTGTTTTACGCCATAATGGTCTCAAGATTCATATTGTGCTAATACTTTTTCTCTGAAAATGAGTATATCTCTTGAAAATCCCAATTTTCACGTAATTGATCTTTATAAAATGTGCGATTTGCTCAGGTCGGTATTCTTCGAAGTTTATGATAGGTATGTGAGTTGAGAGAAGCGACATAGACATAGAATTTTCTAAATAAACTCTAACCGATTTAGTTGTGGCCTGCCCAGTGCTCAACACATCAATCACAAGAGAGCACAATTTTTTATTGTGAAGAAAATATTCTGTAACATCATGGATTAGAAATAAGAAAATTGAAGTCATTTGATTGGCTTAAAATTTATGGCAAACTCTAAATGTGTTGAGACTGAGAGGGAAAATCAGTTTTCATTACAATCAAGTGGTCTTGATGTCAAATAGTCACTAAATGAGGCTTTACTGCATATTTTAGATATAATTGTGCTGTTAATAACAGTGTTAGAAAGAGGAAAAACAACACCTTAATCAGAAATAAGAGCCATGCAACTAGACAACTGATTTTTTATAAATTCAAAGGGGGAAAACTTACTTTTCAGATGGGAACATGGCCATATTTTAGCCCCCCACCCCAAAAAAATCATGTTGTTCCTGGTAATAGCTATACCAACTACCAAACATGAGTTTCTTGTTTTACTTATTGTTAATATGCATGTTATTTTTTTTAATTCTAGTTTATCCAGCAATCATGGCATACCTTTTGGGTGCTGCTGCAGTAATGGAGAGCTTGCAGACTGATGTAAGAGATGTACAGTCTTGTGTCTCAGACATTATATCAAGAATTGGTCCTGTTCAGTGTACGTCATGGAAGTTTCCAGATAAGTCAGCTGCAGATTTGGATATTGAAGATCTGTTAGATTTATATAGTTATTCTGATGATGAAGAAGAGAGGCAGGTTGCACATATTGCACTATATGAACTTGTTATTGACAGGTAATTTTTCTTTCTATATTAGATTGGAATATAATTTAATTGTCTCTCTGTCCACATTATAGTTAAATTTTCATAGACATACAATAATACTTGTTGATGCTGTATAAATGTATTTTACTCTTAAAGTGAGCCATAATTGTTTGATTGTTGACTTAATATTCTGCTCAAGATAGCAGAATTCATTACGGATGGAATGTAATATGAATTGTTTTTAGTTTTTAAATAGGCCTCTGAAGAAATTTATATCATTTAGAAGTAGATTGCAGCTGATTTATTTGATATTTTCAGGTTGGTTCTTTTATTACATGCCATGTCAAATTACACAGAAGGTATTTTAAAGGTTGCTAAATCAGACCAGGAGTGGAAGCATGCCACTGGTACTTCTGTTGGAGTTGTTGTAAAAAAATATTGGTCAAGATTATCTGAACTTCAACAAGTTGTCAAACATACTGTTAAAGAGGTAAATTTTGTAATAATATTTTCAACTGGGCTAATTCCAATTAATTTGTGCTTATTTTCATGCATTAAAATTCCCAATATCTGTAGCTTTCAGCGATGATTGAAATTATTGTTACTATTTTACAAATTTCTGAAACATTTTAAGCATCTTTAATTGGAATTTTTACTTGTAAAGATTACAAAACAAGTCAACCAAATGATGTGAAAAGTGAACACGGTACTTTCAGATTAAGTTTGGAGTTACAATTACCTGTACAGTAATATGACATGTGGTGCATTTAAGTAAAGTGAGGTTTAATGTTTCTCAAAAATGTTTCCTGAAATGCATGTTGAATCATTGAATTGCGTATTTACTGTTTACAGAAGAACACAATGTCTCGTAAAGTTAATGAGATGGAGAGAGAAGTAAATAGACTGGATGCAGAATTAAAACAATCATATGCAAATAACAGACCTAAAACTGCAGGATTTGGTGGCCTTATACCGCCTAATAGGGCAGAAATGATGACAGGTAGTATATTTACTTATTAGTAAAACCACATGCATTTATTTGACAAATGAAATCAGAATTACTATATTCACAGTTAATTGTTATTGATATATTCGTAATACACTCCTCTCCCTAACCTTTTTAATCAAAAAGGTATTTAAGCAAACATCATTCTATGCAACTTGCAAAAACACCTAATTAGACTTGATCTTATTTTTGTATACTGCACAGAAATAATCTGTACGTGTTTGTATTTATGTTGAAAAATGAACTTCCTCTGGTTAACCATATATTAACTGTTCTCTATGTTTCAAGTAGGTATCAACTGCTTATTTTTTCATATTGCATTTTTGTTGTACAAGTATATCAATGCATGTTTACAATGTTGAATCTGTCATTTTTTCCTCTGCTTTGTCTATTTTTTTATTTTCATGATTATTTTAAAACATGTGTGTTTTTAATGCCATTTGTATTTTATTGATCTTATTCCAGGCCTGAGCTTAAATCCATCACAATTAAAGGAGTTTGGTTTGATATCTAAAGATGAATACAACAAATCATGTCAGACAAGTGAGTCAGCCTTCACACCTTGTGATTCTTGTTCAATGGTTCAGAAAAGCTTCCGTCAGTGTGGTGAGATTGTCGTCTGTATTTGCCAACAGCAACAGATTCCATCCTGTTTACAAAAGTTCCGTCCCCAGGTCTCACATTTAGATTGGTTGTCTGGTAATGATGTTACACGTTGGGCAGCTGAACAGCTGAAAGATCTGCAGCGCATCAGTAAACTAACTGCTACAATTAAGCCACTTAAAGAAGAACTTAATGAGACAAGAGAGAAAAGTAGTAAACTTGAAAAACGTGTTCAAAATTTCGATCGTGATTTGAAGAAAGAGAAAGATGATAGAACTCTTCTACATAAACAGTATGAGGCTAAGATAAAAGAAATGGAACTACAACATAAACAGACTCTTGAATTAGAACAGCAGCAGAAAGATTTACTGGAAATGAACAAGAAAGAATTAGAGTGTTTGTTAGATAAAAATAAGAAAGATTTACAAGAGAAACAGTCATTATTGAAAGAAATGGGTAAGAATAATTTATGCTTTTAACAAAATACAAATTGTAAATGCATTTTGAGATTTATTACCTGTTTATAGTTGAAAGTATATATTCATTGATATTAATTACTGACTGATGTGGTGAGAATATTTTTGTACTGTACTAAATCTTTCAGAGCATAAAAGAACTCAGCTTGAACAGGAATTATGTGGGAAAGAAGTGAATTCTAAAGAAGTGTTAAGATTACAAACTGAGCTGAGCAGCTTGAAAGATAAGTTTCATGAAGCCAAAGAAGAAATGGACCGTTCTACTAAGGAACTTCAAAGAGAGCAAACAAAGAGTAAAAGTGTAGCAAAACACGCACAGGTTGGTTTAGATTATATTTTATGTACCTGTGATTTTAATGTTTTTGTGTCTTTACTTAAACTCAGTTTGGATGCTTATGCTCCAACATTTTGAGCATTTAATGGTACCATTGTCCGTCCGTCTGTCTGTCCGCCACAAAGTTAGTCTGAATGACTGCATGACATAGAGAGACACATAAAACATAATAAAAGTAAATATTGATTGGTGCATGATGTTTCATGTCATTCTTTAGTTTGTCAGAGCAAAATAGTGTTTGGAATGCTGAAAGTTTGTGTTCAAAAACATTTTAGAAACTGTGATAATGAATAGTGAAGCATATTTGAGTCTGTATACTTCTTCCATGTGTTCAATTATTTTGAGCTGATTAGCAGCCTTTAATATGATAAGATATAAAATTTACCAGTTATACACATTTGTTGACAATTATACAAGGTACAGAAAAGTATTAAAGATCCCAATCCAATTATTAACTGAATGGGGCATTTTTTATTTTTGTTTTTCGTTTTAGGGTCCTATGAAAAAAAACAATTTAAAAAAAAATGAAATAAAATTGAAAATTATTTTTTTTTCTCCACTCCCATTGATTTCCGTTTTGCTAATAAAATGTGGGCATCAATGCAATCTGCTAAAAATGGAAACCAGGTCAAAATGAAACTTGGCTGAAAATCCATGTTGTGAATTATGGTTAAAATAATGGCGGTGCCCCTATGGGTTCGACTCATCACCAATGAAGAGGGCAAGAACATCAAGAAATTAATAAGTAATGGGCTTGAAATTATATTATTCATCTTTTTCAACCCAAAAAAATCTGTTTTTAAAATTTTGGTTTTTTTTTATACGCCCGAAGGGTCGTATTATGTTATGCTGCTGCTCGTTCGTCTGTCCTGGCATCCGAATGTCCGTCCGTTTTCCTTGTGCGGACAAATCCTCCTACATTACTTGACCTATTTTCTTCAAACTTTCACAGGTGATAGCTATTGATGTCTAGTTGTACGTAAAGGGTGGTAATTCACATTGCTGTTTTTTTATTGAGTTATTGGCCTTTATTATATTTTTACAGCAAATTCTTGTGCAGGCAACTCCTCCTTTATTATTTGGTCCATTGTCTTCAAACTCTCATGGATGATAAGTATTGATGTCTTGTTGTGTGTAAAGGGGAGATAATTCACATTGCTGTTTTTTACTGAGTTACTGGTCATTTTTATATTTTTACTGTAAATTTGCAGACAATTACTCTTTCATACTTCAATTATAATGTGCTTATCTTAAACTTTCACAAGGTCACAAAGTGTCTCAGTAGTGCAAGAGGGAGCATAACTTATCATCATAGCATGTAAGGTGGTACTCATGTTAACACAGCCTTCGGGCGTATTTTGCCGCGCTATGTCCCAGTGGTTCGTAAAACAAAGAATAAAAAAGAAAAGGACTGATTTTCATATTTTTCAGAATTTGCAGTCCAAACAAGATTCATTATTGATTAGAATTGAAGTATTGGATGAGGAAAACAAGGATATAAAGGATCAGCTCTCCGAATTGGAGGAGGAAAAGGACAATGTTGAAGAATCTTTTAATGATTATAAAAGGGAGGCAAATCAGATTAAACAGCAATTAAAAGAGAAACAGGTATTTTTTTGGAAGTGTGATTAAGGTCCTGTGATACTTATTTATATTGATTTTAAATTCAAAACAATTTGTCACACTTCAGTCCCAATTCATCATCAATGTTCATTGTTTTATATTCACAATATACATCATATCTGTTAAACATGATCTATTGAAACATTGAAAAATATTACTTCTTTCTTTAGAATGTTATGCATAATCTGAACAATTATGTGTGTCATAAATCAAACTTTTGCAATAATCTTAAATGATAATATGCTACTTATTAAAATAGATTTTAAATTCTGGTCCATTTATATCTAAATTAGACTGTTCATTGAAAATTTCATAATATTTCTAGGTTTTACGCCTGGGAGAACTTTATGATATGTTCTTGCTTTTGCGTGTGCTCTATATTGATTAAACATTCAAAATAATCCTGTCTTTTCACTTTCAAATGCACCAGAATGCACCAGTTCTACCCTTCCCACACACTCCCCTTCCATAAATTTTCAGCTAATTCCCTGCTAATTATATTGTAAAAAATATTACAGATTTAAGTATAATTGAATTCATATTTATCATTATTACTAAAACTATGTGTGGCTTTTCAATTGAATGGATGCTTACTATTTTCTCCTATTTCAGAGTGAAATAGACCATATACTTTGTGATAAGGAAAGTCTGGAACAAACAATTTCTACCCTGGAGACAACAGTACAGACATTAAATGATCGACTTGAAGAAGCCAAGGAGAGAGAGAGATTGATCGTGGAATACCCAGACATCAATGGTCCTGTGAACCCAGACTTGTCTGGTGAGTTTGTTATGATAGAAATTATTTGTTGACAATTGTAAATGATTTTTTATCACAGTGATATCAGAAGTTAATATTTTATTTACTGACTTATTTGAGACTTTTATGTTGATTGATGTCTTTGTTACTTTAGTGACTATTTAGCTAAAATATTTGTAATTGTCGGTCTCAGTGTAAGTCCAGAGAGGTTACCATGGGGATTATTTACACAAATATTTGTATTATTTTCATCTCAATGAAACTGGCTGCCATGGCAATTATTTAAATCATTTTTTGTAATTTGTGGCCTCAGTTTGAGTCACAAACTGGTTACTATGAAGATTATTTACACAAATGTTTGTGATTTTTGGTCTTTGTTAAACAGGTTACCATGGCGATAACTGAACTCCAATTTTGCATTTTTAGTTTTACTGAAATAAGCAGCTTGACTGAAATAAGTCAAATGGGCCCAATGTATGGAAACAATAATGGGTTGCTATGGTGACTCAAAACAAACATGTCATATTACTTCATCTGTGAAATTCATTCAGAAAATAATAAACTATGTCCATTATCACATTAAGAGGTATATTGTCTGATTGTCTGTTGACACTGTTCATATTTGTTCTCAATTTGTCTCATTGAAAAAATAAGAAAATAAAGATAGTAGAATGTAGTAGGGACCACTTCAATGTTATTTCAAAGATTCTTTTCAAAGACCATCTCATCATTACAACTACTTATATTAGGTTTTGGTTTTTCAGTATTACCTCCTTATATCAACATAAAGATAAGACTACCTCTATATTAAAACCATTTTTTTGGTCCCTTTAGTGAAACTAATATCGAGATTTCACTGTAATAGATGAATGTGCATGAGCAGTGTACCTTATAAATTATTTACAAGATGGATACAACACATATTATCTACTGCATTATATCTCTTTCATTTAAAAGGAGCTGTCTAGATGGTGTCATATTATTTTTCTCATGGGAAATAACTTACGTTAATCTCAATAGTGGTCCCTTAAAATGGTTGTTATTATCATTGTATTCAGGGAATTTATGAATGTTGTTCAAATGCTCAGCATCCATCTATCCTAAAAAATCGAAAGTGATTATTTTCTTTGAATATATTCAGTTGCATAACTTTCATGCTCTTAATGCTGCTTTTTAGCTGTGGAATATATCAAAACAATATGGATGGTCTGTGAACCTATAGCCATCAATCATTCACAGCCAAACCTGTGAACAAAGGCCACCAATGCTTTATACAACAGTATTATTTTATATACAGGTGGTCTTAATTCAGAAGTGTATTTGAATGGTTGTATTGATGAATATATACCACAATGGCAATTGGTCTCAACTTGTACTGTTGTATGTCTATCTATGAACTGCATTGTTAACACTCAACTTGAGATTATTTTAATTTTATTCTCAGTATTCCTTAATTAATATCATCATCCTATGTGAGGAGATTTGTTTTCCAAAGAGCAAGAAATCCATAAAATTTTATTTTGTAATCCCTAAAATCATGACCAATTCATCAAAATTCCTTAAAAGTATAACACAATATATGCAATGCCCCAGGGAATTGTTATGGATTATTCAGTTTTTATCCGTGTCTGAAATTTTTAGTTTATTTACAGAAAATATATTGCATTACATCTATTATGTTAAGCTATGTAAAGGAGGCCTCCACGGTCGAGTGGTTTTGGTCTTTGACTACTACTCATTAGCTATTCATTGCTGTGAGTTTGAATTCCAACTGGGACCAGTCAGGCTCCACATGTGAGGAAGCTGTCTATGGTAGCTAGTTTATCAAAGGTTAATTGTTCTACCTTGGTGTACGCCTGATATCTTCTTCCTCCGTTAGAGCTGGAAAATTTGACAATTGACCCTGGCTGTTGGTGTGATGTTAAACCTAAAAGAAAATAACATATAAATGTAGTAAACGTACTATTATTAAACTGCGTGTTTATGTACCATTCAAACAGAAAGCAGACATCATCAGTACAAAATTACCATACATGTAAATGGGTAGTTAAAGTGCTTGATTTCCACTTGTTTTTCAATTAAATATTGATTTCTATCTTATCATATAAGCCATATAAATTGAATATCTGTAGGTACTGGTGATATTATGGTGGACATGGAAAATCAGGTCAAGGCTAACAACATCAGAATACAATTGTTAGAATCACAGAACAATGGATTGAGGAACTCTATACATAAACTACAATCTATGCAACAACCGCAGTTATCTAACCAACAAGAAGATGAAGATGATAAATGGGCAACCTATGTACAGGTATATCTTCTTATGCCAGAAAAAAAATGTCAAGTTTGCAGTTCCTCGACCGGGCAAAAATAGGGTTGGTGTGTCACACAAATTTTCTTTTTTTGTAAGCATACATTTTGTTCTTTGGTGGTATAATTCATCACCAAATATTCTCATACTTAAAATTTCGATGATAAAAACTTTAGGGCCATGCCATAAAACAATAGGGTTGGTCTGGTAACTATGAGCATGGCATTTTTTTCTGACCTTATTCCTTTAAAATCGTGCAAAATTTAAAAATACTTTGACCATCAAATATTTGATATTTTACAAGGAATAAAAACTGAATCACTTTCATTTCCTTTTTGCACATGGCTTTTTTTGTGGTCCACAGACACACAAAATAGCTTACATCATTTCAAAAATCAGTGTTGTACATTGTACATGTTTTTACATGAATTTTCTTACCTCTTAATAATAAATATTACTAAAGTATTTTTTGAAGACCTTATCGACTAAAGGTCTGAATTAAAAGGCAGAATCTCAGAAAGAAAATACCTTTAGTGTTAACAATGGTGTCTTTTAATAATTACAAAAAATTGAAACTTGCATGCATATCATGAAATAGAAGGAAAACTACTGAACAGTGTTTAGTAAATGAATAAAGGTATTTTTATAGATGTTATGAGGAATAGCTCTAGATTCATCATTGTGTCATGTTGTAAAATAGAGATTTAAATTTCATAGTTCTATGACTGGTTGAATGAATCATATTGTTCAATGTCCTGAAGTTGGCAGTCATCATTTTTTGTATTCTCAGTTATACTGTATATTTTATTGATAATTAAGGCATTAATTCCATGATAAACATATACATCTATACATAGGAATATGTCCATTAAGTTAAACAATCTTAAAACTAATATGAAATAAATATTATTATTATTATTAGAAATTAAATGATATTAAGTAAAAATGTTTTTATTGTCATTTTTAAGCAAAAATATGGCTCAAGATATGATTATGTGGCAAGAGTATTTTTAAGATAAAAATTATCTTACAGTGGTACTTGCTGTAAAAGTTGCTATAAGATTTATATATATTTATTACTATATATTAGTATTTAGATTTATATATATTTATTACTATATATTAGTATATGTGTTACATGAATGTAAGCTTGATTTCTTCACTTGTGAAGTGGGCCAATTAGACATTACATTTACAGACTAACATCATGTGAATAATGAGCTGAAGTCTTAACCAGTCTATTAAGTTAACATGATGGGTACCCATGGTGATTTGTGATTTCGTCATAATGTATGATACTTATATGAAACATATCAATACCATTCAGTTTGATATTTACAGTTATGTGCTTTTCGTTTTTTTTATTCTGCTCCATTTTGCAGAGAGAGAAACCTCAGCCCCTATGGAATCCTAATGCTGTTAAAATGATGCCCAGAAATGAGCCTCATTATACTGAACCAGAATATTCAGAAATGGAAAATTCATATAACCAGTCCAACAGTCAAGGGAAATTTAACACCCAGTCTGGCTTGTTAAAGAAACACAATAACAAGTCTGACAGTGCTATTAATAAACATCAATCACAGACTGGTGTACATAACATAGAATTTGACTCCGATTTTGTGAGAGGTACAAAGACGTCTCCCGGGACCAAGAAAGATCGACCCCCATTTGGTCACAGGCCATTATCAGGATCTAGTAAGAAACAGGGGGAAGAGTTCATTGTTGGAAAAGCAGTAAGACCCGATAGTGCAAAGGCCAAACGAGAAAATACTTCGTCTACGATGGGTAAAGGTCATGGGTCAGGTGGAACATTTATGGCCCCAGTGAATGCCAACAGTATCAGTGCATACCTTCAGCTGAAAAGAGCTGGTAAAATTAACACTCCAAGCAGAACTGACAACAAGTCAAGATCTGGTTAGTAGTATTTTATGTTTCTTTTAATTTCTGTTAAATCAAACTTGTTTTTTTAAAAGTATTAGAGCAGAATTATATTTAAGTGTATAATGAATCTTTCTATTTAATCTGTCCCCCTTTGAGGTGTCTGTCACTACGATCGTGGAACTTTGTCTTGACAATAAAAAGTAAATCCTTAACATCACTTGTACAGATAGATGAATGAATATTTCATCAGTAATGATAAGAATGACTAATTAATTTATTGAATCACATAGATACAAGGTGGCACTGCATGAACAGCATGTTTGTTGTTTGATCTTATAACACAAAAAAATTGATATGAATAAAAATACCAGAGATATGTTCTGGAAGTGAATCAGTTCTTCTTGTCAAGTCACCGAAATATATAATAAGCAGGGAACAATTAGAATGATCAGAAATATGCCTCTAAGTGACCCGAGGTCATATTTTACTACATATTTATTTGGCTCACATTTCGGTACTGTGCAACCCCTCCAAAGCAACAATCTTTGGGAGAAGCAAAATTATGTTGTTGTTGAAAGGTTGTTGCTTTAGAGAGGTTATTTAATAGTTAAATCGTACCATGAGAAAAAAGCATGCTGTTGTTGGAGGGAGGTTGTTGCTCAAGAGAGGGCTGCTCTGGAGAGGTTGCACTGTATAACTTTCAGTTTGAGTTTTACTGTATATTTCAGGATCAAGACCAACAACTGGAAAGACTGTGATACCAACATCTGATGTAGATGATTATTATGTTAGAGAAGAGAGTTTTAGTTGTAGAAACTGTGATAAAATGTACACACGACAGAGGGACTTAGATATACACATGTCATACTGTACTGGTTGAAATTTTACATCTTTATCAGTGATATTGTGATACAGTAGAACACTGTTATAGTGAATTCCTGGTGCCCTGAATTATCATCTCATTATATCCTTATTTCACTAGAAGAAAGTCATGCTCAAAAAATGAATACTTCAAATAATCTGATTGTTCACTTTATCCAGGCTCACTGTAAACATGCTTTACTGAATACAGTACATAGAACAGGATTTTAAACCTGTTGTCTAAAATGGTAATTTTCTGTAATTTTGCTTTATAGTTATGCTAAACGTGAGAAAATGGTATTATTTTTCATTTTTTGTGGAAATTTTTGTCTCAGTTGTCAGACAAGTGTCTTAAGTCACAGACTGGTTTTAACACAGTCTTGTTCATATATATGTACAGAAATGACATTATCACCACAATTGATCCTAATTGGAATGCTCTGACTAAAATGTCAATATATTTAATGTATTGACGTTCAAAAATTGTTGATAATCAAAATTCATTGAAGATGGTAAGCAATATTTAAACGTATTAGGCCAATTATCAATGCCAATAATTCTAGTTTTGTACTTTTTCATTATAAAAGATATGAATTAATGTACAGCAGAAAGTCTAAATTTTTATGTAGTCAGGGTTGTTCTATTTTTGGTCAGGCATTGATAGGAAAATGTGTTATGCTTCTTGATTATGCAATAAACAATAAATTTGCTTCATGTTGTCTTATCTAGGCTCTAGAAACATCTTACTGAATATTCTGTCAGAAAATCCCCTCCCCTGATTTGCAATCCCCCTCCACAGATTTACAATCCCCTCCCCTGATTTACAATCTTCTCCCCAGATTTACAATCCCCTCCCCTGATTTACAATCCCCTCCCCAGATTTACAATCCCCTCCCCTGATTTACAATCCCCTCCCCTGATGTACAATCCCCCCTCCCCTGATTTACAATCCCCTCCCCTGATTTACAATCCCCATGCCTGAAAATAGACATGCTACATTCAGTTTTTAGATAAGTGAAATATCATTCACCATACTTGTTTTGAAAATATGAGAGTTATCTCCAATTTTGCAAAATTTCTTTGAAACATCCTTTTGATGAACTGAAAACATTGAGAAATGTTACACTTATGGGCATTTAATACAGATTAGTAGGTACACCTGTATGATCTGTCTGCAATTCTGAATATTTATAATGTATGGTCCACAAACATTTATATATTGTAGTTTTCCTTTTTTATAACATGTAGTTCAAGTAATAGTTTTTTAAGTTGGTTGTACATTTTATTTGCTTTTTGAAAGCTTATTTCATTTAGATATTTTTTCTATAAGAACTAGAGTTTTTTTTGCACATATTCATTATCTACCAAGATGATTATTTAATCTATCAGCATTTGTACAAGGCTTTTGTTCTTTTAGAATTTTCAAGATAAAGTATTGAAACATATTTTTGGTAGAATTAGTATACTAGAAAAGAAAAAAGGCCATCTTTAAAAAATTGTTTGTTTGCACGTACACAACAGACTCATTCAAAGCTCCCCTGACCACACTTTTTTAAGCACTTTATTCTAGCTTCCATTTTCAGTACTTGCATGTTAACTTGTTAATGAAAAATAAATAAAAATGCATACCTATCTACCTACTGTAAAAAGTTTGGGGGTCACATATCTGCAAATCAATATTTTTTAATGATGACTCAAGCTTTGAATTTCATTGAGAAATATGATTAAATTTTCCGGAACCACCTCTCTTTTTCCCGGGTCCGGATCCTACTGGTTTTTATTGTTTCTGCAGCACCAAGGATAAGATTTCTAGTTTTTTGAAAATTTTCAACTTTTTACCCATGGAGAAAACATCACAATAAAAAAGAAAAATTCAATATTAAGGCATCTTTGTGATTAAAGATCTAGTCTTATACGGAGAAGATTTGTTTATCAAGTTTGAATTATGAGAAAATATCAGTCCAAGGATAATGAGGTGATCTTTAAGTGAAGTATCACTGTATGTTGTTTGGCTTCTTATTTACTTCATAAATAAATATCAGTTTGCTTGTTTTGATGTATCAGTGCACACTATCAATAACAGACCTAAACAAATGTGTTTGTTTACTTATCTGGGATTCTGTTTCATGTCACAAAGGTCTGTATTGATGTAATGTTTATGGAAAATGTTATATTCTGTGTGATTATGTGCACTTTTACTTCATTTGTTGATTATTGGACTATCAGCTTGCAACATGTTGTTTTTGCAGAATATAAATTGACTGAATTTTGACCAATCAAGACTGCTTACTATTGAATGATCAGCTGGAAATGCAAGGATTGCAATTGGTTAGATATTTTCATTAACTTCTTAATCAACCAATGAAATTGACCTATTAATAACAAGTAGAAAAACAAAATAAGCCTTTAATAGTCCGCTGGCAAATAATGAGAAATAAAATATTTGATTGGTCAATGTGTCCCTGGTGATTTCAATGTTCATGACTGCTCATAAAAGTAGTATCAATTTGAAAAATGTTGTTTATATTTCATAAATATTACTACATATTATATATATGTGGACTACTTTTGTTTGTCCATGAAATGAACTGAATAACATTTGGAAAATATCAACATAGCTGACCTTTATTAGTAGATTACATGATATGTGAGCCATATTCAGGATAATTGAAGGCAGATGATCAAAGGCTTATTTTTTTCGACATTAATGTAATGTCCCTCAAGAGGACAGCTTATTTCACTTAAATATCTCAGCAATTTAGGATTGTTTATTTATTAAGATTGACATATTCTGTCTGTTATTGTTAGTTTCATGAAAAAAAATGTAATAAATTTTAAATCATGCTCGACATTAAATGTATTGTGTTTATTTTGGATAGATCATGTTTTATATATCCATGTGGTGTAAAATATGTGTACTAGAGCTAAAATAGCTATCGTACAAACGTTGAAATATGCACGTTCTGCAGGCCATTTCATTGACATATCCTAGCTAATAAAACAGTTTGTAAACTTAGAAATTATGCCAATAGTTCACATTTTACCTTTAAAAGCTGACAATAGTTCCCCAAAATAATCATCAGGAAAACACTTTAAACTACAGACAAAAGCCTTTAGAAAATGTTCTTCCAAGAATTTCTAATTACAGTCTAAGAATGCCTGAAAATAGACATGCTACATTCAGTTTGATAGCTCTCCCTAAAACAGTAATGCTGGATATCATATTGAGAAAAGAAATTAATTTTGGGTGGCATGTAACCACAATAAAGACATCAGCAAAAGCTAAATAAGGTAAGTTCCACTGTTTTGCTGCATAAGGTATTTAGCCTGTTTATTTCCAACACAAAGCTCAAATTCTGCTGCTATTTCTATTGCAATGAGTGATTGCACTTTAATGAATGATTTAAAGAAGCATGAATCATTGACAGTTAAATTTATTCTGTTGTATAAACACGAAATGCACACAGAAAATACTGAACATGAAATAAGCAGATTTTGTCAATTCTTCCATACTGTTTATTGAACATTTTCTGCTTTCAAGTTCCTTTGAACAACCTAAAACGTATTTGTTATTTCACCAGGAACACCATGATAACGTATGAATACAAATTATATTCCTCCTTTTGAAGAGCATCATAAAATACAATCTTTACCTCTACTGTGGAGAGCCTGCACAATACGTATTGTTCGATATAAATGGTACATTCATATGAAAGCTGTTAAATTTATTGGTGATTCTTAACTCACTTAGATGCATCAGGGAATTCAAATGGGTATTTTTTCAGGAAGATACCACAACAGACTCTTTAAGCAGGAAGATATTTCAATAAGAATTTGTCCATACGTTATTGGCTAGGCTGATTTATTGTTGCAAAGCCTAAGATATACTGCATTCAATGGAGATACCGGGTATTAGCATTAAAATGAAATATTCGGAGAAGTATCCAGCGCAATATGGACGAGTTGATACAAACATAGGGTGTATATCGTATATATGTTGGCTTATTCTGAGACGTGGCTTTGTAATTTTAAAGAATTAAAACATCAAGTACTGATACCATCTTTTTCGGGAAATATGTACAGACACATGCAGATAACATGTGCCTTAATTTTACCTTACCTTTTTAACTTTGTGGTTGTCTAGATAAACTTAGGATAAACTTAATCTTATCATTCTGCAACTACAATGATACGCAAAGCTCATATTTCTTAATTATGACAATAAATAATTTATATTAGAGAATTTACTTTCCATCAGAAATGATAAACGAAGTTTCAACACTTTCGTCCAATAATTCTAAAAAACTTTGCATTTTGAAATATAAAAGAAATGACGACATCGCAACAAGCTAATGTGTCTTTTCGCTGTATTAAATCACAATGATGCAACATAAGCATTTACTAGCATTACACCATCTCTTGGAAGTATCACCGTGTTGAAATTGCCAATTTAGCACCTGACATTGCTGATTTAGCACATGCACCAACTTGGTCTGTAAGTCTGTAAGGAATGTTTTTGTTCAGCAACATGGTTGACATTTCAATACTTTTAAGCATAGCTCGCTTGTTACTGAACAATATTAAACGCCTTAAGTTTAAACGTTAGGATGATGTCTTGTACAACAAAGGGATCAAGAATGCCAGCGCATCAACGTTGGGAAGAGGACATACACTTTTAGTATGAGACTCACGCTTTCAGACCTTAAATCGCGCCCGAACATTAAATTGAAAAAAATCTCAAGTTTTCTATTAAAAGCCAGTGTTCAGTGGTTGACATGTCTGGTAATAGACAAAGTCATTTACTTTCGTTTTCTAAATGCAACACCAGTATATAACACAAGCAAACACAATATTTTTGTCTCTTTCATGAGTAGCCAACAGTATTGTTTTATCTGATGGCTACGTTGGTAGCAGTGAGCATCGACGGCACTCCCCTCCCTCTTGGAAGAGCAAGCGTCCCTAAAAACAATAATATCTCACTGACTCTCTATGGGGCATTCGCAACTATGGAAACATGCTTTTTCGAAGAATTACATCATTTTACAAGACAAAACAAGGACCGACAAAAGATAAACACCAATTGTACCGTGACCTGTCATACACAATCACAGCTTTATTTTATCCGATAGAAATGCTTCGTAAATATGATTTTCACATAAAGCGTTTATCGACAATGATCATGAGCTTCCAGGAGCTTTACATTTGAGACATCGTTGAGTTAATCGTTTGATTCATACAGCAATATGCGCATGTTGGCTTATTCTGAGACGTGGCTTTGTGATGCAAACTTTTTTTCTTAATGTCGCACCAACAGCCAAGGTCATTCGGCGACTTTTCTTGCTTTAACTGTGGAGGAAGACCCCGTGTACACCTTGGCGTACACATTGGTAGAACCACAGTACGTTATGAAATAAGATAAAAAAACACTCTAGTTGTTATAGATCTACTAAATGAAAGTAGTCCATTTAACTGTTGACATGTTCGGAATCACAATACAGTACAAACTCTCTAGAGCAACCCTCTCTTGAGCAGTAATCACCCCTCAACAACAGCATGATTTTTCCCACTGTGCGATTTAGCTATTAATTTAATCTCTCTAGAGCAACAACATCTCAACAACTGCATGACTTTGCTTCCCCCAAAGGGTGTTGCTCTGGAGAGGCTGCAGTGCATTTTATTTCAAAAATAGAAGTCAGTATCTTTAACTGCATTTGCCTATGCACGTCTCTCGTTAGGTTGTAAATAATTGTATTACAGGAAGCTAATTTCCAAACAAAAACTGTCTGTATCAAAGAACCCCTTCACTGAATATCCCATATACCGGACACCGGTACAAACTTCATAGATCATTAATTGCCAAGACAACGCGAAGAACACTTTACAGGTGGTCTGATGAAGGCAATAAAGTAAGCCATCCAATCATTGAGCCATAGTGAAAATAAACTAGAACATGATCGGACCAATAAAATTGTTCGGATAAGAGCGGTTCTCGGAAATAGAAGTTTCAGATAATAGAAGTTTAGATTAGAAAGGTTTTTGAATTGGTGAAGTTTTCAGGTTAGAGTAGATCGGAAAGAGCGGTTTTCGGATTAAAACATTTTTCTGTAACACCACACACGATTAAGCAGAATACCAGAAACAAAAAACACAGGACCGATGGCTGTGTACGGACTAGAAAGGTTTTCAGGTTAGAGGAGGTTTAAATTAAAAAGGTTGTTGTGTATTAAAAACGCATTATTAAGAAGACAACAAATTAGCCAGGTAAGATGTGATCGATTGTCCCATGACATGGAGCAAATTCCATTGAAAATGGACCTGACTCGCATCATAATACCAGGGAAATAATTTATTAAAGCTAATATTTCACATCAGTAGCGAACAGCTTGGCGCTCCATCGTAAACATTGCGGAAAATGCTTAATATTCATGTTTCTAAATGATCTCAAAGAAGTGTTTCATTGTTCTTGCGTAGCAAATAACTAATCATTATCATTATCATTGTTTCGCTGCTTAATCCTCATGCTACAATATATCAAAATGCATGTATGGTGATAGTAAAAAGGTCGGTAAAAAGAATATGCTTTCTAATAACTAGGGATGGGAAGGAATATCAAAAATGGTATTCGAATATTCGTTTTTGGTAGATTCTTGTATCTGTCCAAATCTGTTGCCTCCGAAAACAGGTATAGTTTGTAGTTTTCATTCTGTGTTTGTGTTCTTTTTACGACTCTTACCCTTTCATGTGTGTAATTAACAAGCTGTATAATTTTAAGAGGTGCTAAATTGTTGTAGAGTAAACCAATAAAAATACAATTAATCAATCAATAAATAAAAACATAAATGAAAATAGTACATTTCTACAATAACAACCGTGAGTAATCAATTTATATGGAGACTTCATAAACAGTGTTGTTGCTTATTACAACAATCAATCAGCATTCCATTTTGAAATACAGGAAAATAGCAGAAGTGTAGAAATGTAGGCGGTAAGCTACTAAAAGTAGAATGATCTACTCTGTTTTTTCTGTCCATGCTGATATTTTATTTTGAACTATATTACCAAACTTGCTGATATTTTATTTTGAACTATATTACCAAACTTGCTGATATTTTATTTTGAACTATATTACCAAACTTAAAAAACATATTTGAAAAGTAACTCCGACCTACCGACCCTATATTTTGGGGAATGTTAGTGGAAACATATTTTTGGCCTTGTCGAAACTTAATTTACGTATAAAACGTTAATATGTTCTGTGTATAAATGGATGAAATGAATAGCTGTAGCAAATGTTGATTTCTTTCTAACCATTTAATTACAACCCACTCAAGAAGATCATTTAGATTCGTTGAATAAAAATATTACTGAAAACCTGTTGTGTCTTTTCTGCGATTCCGCAGGTAACTTTAGATTTTATGTATTTTTCAGCAAATAAGCAATAAGGTGAGGCGTGCGTGCGTGCGTGCGTGTGTGTGTGATAAGTTTTATACTGGGATGCTTCTAACCATGAATATTCAGAATATACCAAACTGGTTTGTTGACAAGTAAATAAAAAAGTCAACATTTTCTTGACTGCAAGTCTTTGAATTGTTGCTGTTTAAAGTACATGCATGCTCAATAATTCATTTAAAACACAACAAACTCAATTGTGACTTAAAACGGTGTCGTAAGAATACATGTTGTTTTATTAACAAAAACGGTGTTATGAGAATAGCACGTCGTAAAATTTACAAAAACCGGTGTTGTAAGAAAAGCACTTCGTTAAATTTACAAAAACGGTATCATAAGAATAGCACTTTGTTTTATTTACAAAAACGAAAGAACCACCAATCATGCGTAATCTAGCTGGACCGTTTCCTGGAGGCAGAGACCATCACCATTCGACCACGGTGACCCCTTACTAATATTCGAGACCTTGACATGACATAATTATGCGTTTCTGGGCAAATACTAAACGAAGACATTAAATATATGACAGACTCACACACACGTACAGCATTTGAGAAATTTAACACTTACTTACAAAAATCAGAGTATAAGCGGGATACAATTCGCCGGGTTCTACAAACCCGTATGTCATTTTCTCCCATTTTGAGAAACTTTCATTTGAAGTTTTGAACTGCAAGTCAGGTAAGCAGGGACAGGCTGAATGCTGGACACGTCTTTGCAAATGACTGAAATTAGTAGTGGCTCAACCATTATTTGCTGTTCAGCATTTGAAAGATTAGTCCCCGCGAGTCAGACATGTTCTTTTTCAGAATGTACAGCCAATGACTAAAGGGATACCTTTGTCTTTTACCTATTCATCATCCGAACGTTTTCTAATTGTGAAAGGTACCAGACAAGATGGCAATAGGCTATCATTCTGTTATCAGTGGTTGGACACCAGAATATTTATTAGTAGCGTACAAATGGCTTGCTTAAGAGCAGCATAGTCTATGTCCTATTTGAATAATGCTCCATTAATTCCAATGACATGGATTGTGAAGTTGCGCAGAAGACTCGTTTGTCCAAAGTTGGGCCTTGTTGGAAGAGGTGTACAGTCATACAAATTCTACATTAGCTGTAGAAGCCAGTGAATAACCCCGGAAAGCAATAACCGGGAATCATTATGTTGGTATATCTTGTCACGCGATTGATGTTAGAAAAAACAAGTAGACCTATCATAAAATGTCACATATTTATCCCCATAATAGTCTCGAAAGTTTGAGGCTTAATACAAGTCTATATTGCTAACATAAGCATAATAATTCATTATAACACTCTAATAATGCAGATGTCAATATTTGTTCAGGGCTTGTGAGAATCCCGTGATGGACGACATTACATAGTTTGCCATTTCCAAGTCATTAACTTTCCTACCAGTCAACAAAATGATTTTCAAACACTGTTCACCCCGTCCACCACAACCATCCTTATTTTACCCTTGTGTACTAATGAAATAAGCAGCCCCTCAAATTAATATCAATTAATTTTACACCAGCCTTCAAATGATTGCTACATCGTAAAGGCATTAGTACATTTTACGTATTTAGCAAGATTCTATGTAATCATTCGTACTAGTATAATCTATGGCATGCCATTTGGGAAAATATGTAATCTATTTTAGGGGAAATTATTCCTACCGAGCACAATTACATGATACGACCTGGCTTATTTTTTACCCTTGGGTATGCCAGAAAGTTCAGAAGTTGTTGTCCTATACAATGGAACCGCAATGACATTTGATAATCATCCCCGATATTAATAAGATTCATGATAAATGACATTAGTTATACGATTCCAGTGGAATATCACAGAACTAACAATGGGATAATTCAATATATAAATGTGATTGATACTGTACATTTTCGATGGTAGTGGTAGCATTTGGTTACAACTATTTAAACCATTTATCCGACCAAACATACGGATAATGAACACGTGACGGTGAACGTAAGAATTACATACTTCAAGGTAAGACAATAAACTTTGTACATTTAAGACAATGAGTTTTTTTTTGAAATTATGTTGTCCCTATGTGATTATCTTTTATTTCAATATTTATTTCTTTAATCAGTTCACGACAGCTAGTTCCAAACGGAACAAAAGTATTTGAACATTGAACATAATCTTAGAATTATTCCTAGACTGTTTCTCCTCTAAATTGGTTAAAAGTCTGTTTGACATTTGACATTTTTCAAAAATTGGACTTATCAACACCCATTCTGATCAATGCACAATTTGGCCCCGGTCAGTGCATAATTTAAATGTTTGTTAAAGAGCATGAGCTAGAATTATGCGGCAGTCGCTGCAATGCATCGACTATATCCGAATAATCTGATATGTATAGAATTATAGAAAATATAGAATTATGATTTTGATGGCTGTGATTATTTATTCGTCATCACAATCCGTAGACAACTCATTGGTTGTTCATTTTCTCATTTTGCAATTTTTGAAACAGCGATCAGAATCTTTGTACCGGGAACGCAACGTTCAAGATCTTTTTGATGAACGTTACATGACAAAAATATGGCTTATCATCTGTTGTAAGAATACACTGTAAGCAGTTTGCATTGAATTTGTAAAGACCGTTATTTCGCTAAATTGTGGAAAGTCAGCAATTTATCAGCTTTGCTTCGTTCATCTAAAGAACGCCCGTCTCTCCGGGAAGTATCTTAGAACGTACAACAATACTGCTCGCTTATCTGTGAATATATTTATATCAAATTTGTAACCGTCATAGCTTTTTCTTATATTTTGCAAACTCAGCATC
This sequence comes from Lutraria rhynchaena, assembly GCA_008271625.1. NCBI lineage: Eukaryota > Metazoa > Mollusca > Bivalvia > Venerida > Mactridae > Lutraria > Lutraria rhynchaena. The sequence goes on along the minus strand of VIBL01000012.1, from coordinate 1,401,141 downwards.
GCATCAAGGAATTGCACATAGTGACAAATCCAATATCCCATTAGTTGTTTCATCAAACAGTTTGAATAGTGCTATAGTCTAATTCCATGAAATGGTACATTTAACTGCGCTTTTGTACGATTCAACATTTTCACTAATGGCAATACTTCTATATTAGCAGCTATCAGTGTATCGTGAATGACATTCTAAGACTATTTGGCAATGTGATGGCAATTTGACAACCAATAAAAGACACCATAACGGAGTTTGAACTAATTGATCCTGCTATATGCTGGAGTTAATGAACTGTGTTTCGGATATCGCAATCTGCAGAACTATTACTCATGTACAGTGGAACCCCTGTAAACCTATCGAGCTCGGGACCAGTTCATTTGGTCGGTTTAGAGGGGATTTTTGAATTATATCGTAATTAAGTTTGGACCAGAACATTTGGCCGATTTAGAGGGGAAACCAGTTTATAAAAGAACTGGTTTAGAAGGTTTCCACTGTATAAGTTATTCCTTACAATTTTTATACATTCAAACAAATGCCAATCTTTATTGTGCCTTATACTGTACAATAGATAAGGAAATGAAATGTGTGATTGCTGGTTTAATATATTTAATTGTTTAGAAGTACTGTGATTCTTTCATTCATTTTAATGAAGTTTTTCAAAAATCTGAGTCATGTTAGTTCGGTTTTTAATAATAACATAGGAATTGTTTAATTATTTACCCATGTGAAGTATGCATTACTGATTACCGCCTGATTGAACACGTACGTAAGTAGTATAATGATGCATAATGGTCTGTGATTTGTATGAAACATGATTTGACCTTGTACAATACATCAAAGAAAATCATCAACAAAGGACATCCTGAGAGTGTAATTATCTTTTAAGTCATAAATTAATGACAGGGCCTTCATTTGTTAGTAATAAATATGTATCAATTTGGATCAGTCGGTAAACAGGAATAATATCGAGACATTACGGCACAATGTAAACTTGCTTAAATTAGGCACAACATAAACATGGTTAAATTAGGCACAACATAAACTTGCTTAAATTAGACACAACATAAACATGTTTAAATCAGGCACAACATAAACATGGTTAAATTAGGCACAATGTAAACTTGTTTAAATTAGGCACAACGTAAACATGGTTAAATTAGGCACAATGTAAACTTGCTTAAATTAGGCACAACGTAAACTTGGTTAAATTAGGCACAACGTAAACATGGTTAAATTAGGCACAACGTAAACTTGCTTAAATTAGGCACAACGTAAACTTGCTTAAATTAGGCAAAACATTATATGTCATTAATTCCTTTATGCCTTTAATAGGGAATACATTGTATTAAATAAATTGGAAGTTTTAAAATGTCGGTGAAATCGCAGGCTGCACAATATTACCCCCATCATCAGAGACGCAACTATGATTTCAGGCCAGAAAAAATCGTGTTTCCGGTAACCCGACCGACCCTTTTTGTGTCTTAAGTTTCAAAGAGCGAACCAAAATGTAGCCTATTGTCATATAGCGAAAATGCTTGGATGCGAATTGAGCCTCGAAGGTACATAAGGCAAGAAAGGTTTGTGACCTACCAATCCTATTTTTGTTCAAATAGCAAGAAACACAATTATTTTTTTCTGGGCAACGTCATACCAGAACAAACCAGACAACGTCATACCAGAACAAAGTGGTATAATAGTTTGAACTATTGCTAACAAAATTCACTAGCACAAATTAAATTTCAGTTTCTTGAAAAAGCTTTCCAGATGCAGCGCTTGAAACTTTTCATTAGTGTATTCATTGTGTTGTTTTTCTCAGATGTTAATGTTTGCCCCCAATTACCTTCCAATTATAACATTTACGGTGGTGAAAACATGAAACTTACACCTTAAAATGACAAGATCAAATACAGACCGAGAAAATTGTCAACACGTAATTATTTTGGCCTCGTACCAGAAGTGGGGCTTTGAAGTCATTCCAGTATTCTCAATAATTCCAACGCTTGGCCCAAGTTATTCGCGACCTATTGATATAAGGACATTATAAACCAAGATGCTAAAACATTATATTTTATAAGTTATTACAGTTAGACCTCGCGAAACGATTACCTCAATAGTAAAACTATCTAAAAACCACAGCAACGTATTTAGGAAAGGTTTTCATTATTTCTTCTATACGATAATTTAGTAAGAAGATCTCTCAATATAAAGACAGATTTGTTTGGTAAGATGGTGGTCTTAAAATCGATTATTTGTGTTAGGAATCACGAGTGTATTTTACATCATCACGTGACAATAAAAAATGTTCGCATCAAATATTTCAGTCTAGTTGTTTCATTGGTAATTATTCCAAGATATTTATAATGTATGACCACAAGTCATCAGGTTTTCTTTCAGTGCGGTTTCCTGTGTCATGTTTTGAATAATCAAATGTGATTAACGCAGTCTGATCACGGTTTGCTGCGAACAGGTATGGTGTTAACAAGGGATGTTGTGTGTAATGACCGTAAGGATGCATGGACAATGGTGGTATTGTCATGTTCATGAAAACATTTCAGTACCGATAACCAAATACAATCTGATAAAATTGACGAGGATTCGTAAAATCTGTGCGCATAAGAATCTAATGCAACTATTCTTAATTCGAGTCACTATTTGCAGCTGGTATTCATCAAAAAGTGTCGGGAACTTGTTGAAAGCCAACCATTTGTTTGAAACCACCTCCGAATAAAGGTCATTCGTTTATTCTTTTCATAATCACGATTTGCCACTCTTACCATTGTAATACACCCTTAAGTACTACATATACACATATATGTATCTGACATAGTAGCTTTCCTACATAATTATTTCAGTTATCAAAGAGAGTCGGAAAACATGATTGTAGAAGTGTAGCGTGTTTCCATAATAATTTTGTATCTTTTTATTAGCAATGTCAGTAGTGCTAACTATTATTCTAGCGTAACACAATGTCATTTTCTCATGATAGCAAGTGCATCCATTAACCTCAAATACCAAGTATGAAATTTTTAAGCAGCTTTATTTCATTTCTCACCCGTATCAGGTGACTTAAGCCATCAGCACCCGAAGTACTACATAATTATATAACCCTTATCGTACGACATTATTGACCCTAATCAATCTTGCATTCCAAAATCAACTTGTGTGATCATGTTCTAAAATAAACATTCTGGTCACTACAAAAAAGGACAGTAAAAGATTATCACAACTGTTTTATTCTTCAGCCAGGGGCATGCTCTATCATGATGTATTTATTATTCTTAAGTTCCACACAATTTTCAAAGTCTCCATTGATAACGTGCATTGTGTCTGCACGTTGTCTTTGCCTTCTAATTAGAATAATCGCTTGCAAGCTTCACTGACTCTCCAAATAATTGCTGAAAAACAAAGCTGCACTTTCACGCACGACAGCACGTGAGTCACGAAAGAGAACTTTGTTCAGCAATTTTCTCCCATGTAATTGATATTGGAAGCCCTTGTAAGGAGGAAGTATTCAATCCTCATAATGCACAAAGCATTCGTGCGCTGTGATAATACTTTAGCTGACCCGGATGAATTTTTCAAAGTCAACCAACATGCCAGTATGTCACCTTGATTAGAATTGATTTACCTCAGTGATCACATTAGTTGTACCATCCCTTTAATGCTGTATAACATTAAGATACACTGAGGATGAACTGTATATTGTCACAATGTGAAAAAGGATAGCCCAGCCACGATCTGTGAATGGTCAAAGATCAGCTAAGTCCATTCTGTAGGGTGAGTGGCATTTCGGAACGTTTCGGTAGTTTCCGCGATATATAAATAACAGTTATGTGTTCGTTTAAATTGAGATTATGGTTATGTTTAAAAAAGTACTCAGTCTTTGTATTATTTACCCCTATTTTAAAGAGTTGAACAATCCTTGACCTTTCGTCACGTCTGAATGTCCGATTTCTACCTATATCATTGATAAAGTATAATTTCATTTTTATACAAATGTTTTATTAACGTATCAGAATGATGTAACTGAAGGCACATTCTGAATTATTTAGAGTATTTTATAAAATAGACCAGTTGATAGACTTAGACTGTTTATAACTTTACCAATATAGTTGACGATATAGTTGTGGAATTGTGCAAACAAGAATTTGATATTACAAGATTAAGCAACGAAATAAACCACTTGAATTTTTTAAACAAAACATTTATGAGAATATTGACCAATGAAACGTGTTAAAATGTCAGAGCAACCTAATATTTGAATGTTTGCAATGGTATTACAAGTTTCTAATTTCCTTGCAGTAATTACTACATCAGCATCAATGATGTCAATATCTCATGTATGATCTAATTAAAACGAATATCACCTGACAACCTCATTGATTGGTGTTTCCATTTCCAAAAGCCATGACTTGATCTGAAGTACTTATGTTTCCACATTCTTTGCAATCTTCAGCGCATAGCCTACGACAGTAACCAATACAGATATTCATTATGCATTTCATGAATGATTAAATGATTTACGTTCAGTACAACCACCCTAAAGTGAACAAAAACCTCCCTTTAACGATAACATGATTTTTTTTCTCACTGTACGATTTAACTATCAACAGCAACATAAGTTTGCTTCTCCCAAAGGGCGTTGCTTTGGAGAGGTTGCACTCAAAAAAAAGTTCTGCCGTTGACACTTCATGCTCAGACAGTCAGCACTTCGTGTCGAATTCAGTTTCTAATAGTAGAGTTCAGACCGCTTTAGAATAATTGATTTAGTCTGATTGTTTTTTTGCTACAGGCTGATTAGTATGCAAATGATAGTATATCATATCTACAGTGAGAGTGTTGACCGTATAGATAAAATCAAAAAAGCATTAAGGAATACAATATCAAAGCCGTTCAGAACTGACGACTACACGTAATGACATAAAACAATCTACTTATTACTGTGATGTTACCCTTTGATATGACATGCTTCATTTTGAAACATACTTTCTGAGACTATTAAAACATTCATTATAGTACAGTGACCATTATAGTATAGTGACCATTCAATTTACGGTCAGTGTATGTCAAACCTGTGTTTGCAGCCACCTCCGGAAAACGATCACCCTGTGAATAAAGGTCATTTTTTGGAAAAAAATCACTGATTATTTCGAACAAAATGACCTCCAAGCAAAGGCCACCTGTCTATAAAGGCCACATTTTGTCTTTCCCAAGGGTGGCCTTTGTTCAAAGGTTTCACTGTACATTCAAATCGATTAGTGCTGAATTACATATTTACGCTTGAGGAGTAGATAAAATATCAGACTCCAGGAACGCCATCTCACTAAAGAATTTCACCCAACACTGACCACAAAACCCGCATCTGTACAAACAGACAAAAACAATATATGAATTACCACAGAACAAAACGTACAAAACCAAACACCATACAAAGCAAGAGGCTACGAAGCAACAATCATACGGGAAGACCACTAATGTAAAACATAGCATTTAACCATGCACATATATATATAACAAAAAGGAAACATTTCTTTAAAAGTTTATCCAATGGAAAGATAATTTTGGATCCAGAAAGAGAATAAATACAAATTAAAGAGACACGAAGGAATGTTTTGGTAAAAATACAATTCATCAGTCGCAGACACGCGTAATCAATCATTACACCACAACATACTTACTCACATACTTGTAAACAAAATTAATTCAGGCGCCTAATGTCATTAATGACATCTAAGCTCTAATTATCAGTCACCTTGTTAGGCAATTAATGAAAATGTGATGAACTGATTTCGAGATTCACGCCGTAGAAGTTTCACATTTATCTTCATTGTTTTGTTTATTTGTTTATTTTGCAGTTTTGCTCCGTTGTGTTTTTATAGATACAGTATTTATATCAGAAATACAACGTATTACCATGGTGACTTTGCGTCAAGATAAGTCCTAACAAACTTTTAAGGCATCAAGCCTGTTAATTTAACTAGGAACAACATTTCGGTAGCTGATTTTACAAATTAAAGAGTAAGAAAATTTTTGCATTTCTTTACACAAACATTGATCCGATTAGTATATAATTGAACGTATGAATGTCAGCCATTGCTTGACTTGATTGAATAAAATTGTATCCTGATAATTCAATCATTGAACTTGATAGTTGTACATTTAAGACTATCTGTGTACCAACTTCATGTAGTGCATCATTAGATAAGTTATTTTCCTTTTTCCTTCAAATCTTTTTATGACCCAGACTAGAACTCTATCAGGATCGATATAATTTTGTTTTTTTTCATCATCTCAATCATTACTCGCACTTTTATCTGCGATAATTCAGTGTTATGGAAATATTTCTCTGGTAACATATCATGTATGATTACACAACAATATGTCGGTGATGAGCTAGATCATTCGAACATTCAATACACTGATAAGAAGTATGTTGTTGTAACAATAGCTTCCGATATATATCAACTAAATTAAACGTAGCTAAACAGAATACAATTCTGTTACACCATTACATGGATGAAATAAAAATATACACTCTGTGACGTATACCACAAGAAGGCAATAGTACCTTAAAAGACGAGCTAGTGAGGTCAACACTTCAAACAATTAATTCCTGTATACAATGAACACTAATACAAATTAACACCATCAATCAGGGAACATTTTTGTAATACATCATTGTTGCAATCATGAAAACATAATGATAATACAGTGCAACCTCTCCAAAAACAACATCCTTTTGGGAGAAGCAAAATTGTGTTGTTGTTGAGAGTTTGTTGCTCTAGAGAGGTTTAATTAATAATTAAACTGTACAGTGATAAAATTCATGCTGTTGTTAAGGGTGGTTGATGCTCAAGAGAGGGACGCCTAGGAGAGGTTGCACTGTACTTAACTAATGAACACAAACATAAAGCCAACAGAAATCATCAGACAACATGTAACTGATCAGTAATGAAGGATTGTTATTGTTTGTTCACCCAAGCGACAACACGTCCCATCATAATTTTAAAAGTAGTTGACATATTCATTTACCATTCCGTTTATCTCTCACACTTTAATGTTTAATGTGTTCAGTGGTACATAGTATCACAATTAAAACTGGCTCGTTTCTCAATATGACGGATATTAAAACGCGGCAAAATGATGAAGTGAGAAATGCTCTTAATAAACAATGCATTATTGACATACACGGAGATTTATGGAGCCGGATAGTACCATATATCAATTATGTCATAATCTGCAAACATGGCAATGTGGTAACTTCTATAAACAGGTTTTAATTGTACTGATGATGGAGTGCTGCCACTGTTCCGTTATAACATACTAGTAAAAAACTGAAGCATGCATGTTTTCTGTTCCCCCTCAAACCCTATTTACATTTTGTTTTATTCGTTTCCAATATGACTTCTGAAAATGTAGGGACGTCGCGTAGAAATAGTTAGCATTTTATCAGCACTTTAGATACATTAAAACGAGTGGTGTTGAATTTTCTTTTATGTCACAGTTCGCCTTATTAAGTATTCCGAAAACCATTTCCATGGTTCTAAATTGCTTTAAGGTCGTCGTTAATGATCTCCCGCTGCTTTAAATAATTTAAACAAGTGATATAATTGTATGTAATGGTCCATGCTATGTTTTAAACAAGGTTTGATATAATCTCAATACAGTTTATCAATACAGGATATCAATACAGTTTATCAATACAGGATATCAATACAGTTTATCAATACAGGATATCAATACAGTTTATCAATACAGGATATCACAAGGGAATAACTACCGTTCAAGTTATTATCACAGTGTCACAGAATATGTATCATTCGTACGTGACTTATTCAGTCTTGTTTAAATTCATTTATGAATAGCGTAGCTTTCATGTCTATAAGTTTTCACGTGGAAAGGTTCCGTTTGTAAATTATACCTCTGCGCAAGAGATTGTTTCAACTTTTTAGGAAATGGTATATATATGTGATGTATCATCCGTGGTAAGATATACCCATCATTTAAATAGTCTAGCTCAACAGGGGCGGATACAGTATTTTTGGTTGGGGGCTTAAATTTCAAATGTTTATGAAGAATATGGACACAATCAGCACTGACGTTTTTTTACTAATGCTTGCCAGATTTTAGAGGGGCGCACGCCGGCACCGTCCCCACTAAATCCGCGCTTGAGCAATTATTTGAAGTTTAATTGTCACAGATTTATTCACCTTCGACGCTTTCAAATGTTTGCAAAACTGTTCGTTTTGTTATTTCGATTGTTTCTCCTATTGTTTCTTATCAATCTAATAACCTTTCAACATTGTCAGAAAAGTCCTCAATATAGGTCGTCCATATCGCATATTTATATTATGCATCAAATTATATCTAGTGCAAGCTGCAGGGGAGCACATTCAGGGAGTGCGTGCATACTAATAATTCTTTTATAATCAGTCCTGCTGCGATGTTATCCTTCAAGTTTTATCATTCATCAAAACCAGCGGCTCACAACTCATCACACAAACCCAGGAAAAGTCCTGAATGGAAGAATAATCATGATAAAATTTTTTGAATGAATTCGTTTATTTTTTGTGTATGGGTCTTAAACTGCAACATGATCAAAAGGTTCAAACCAATTGTTCCTGTCAATGATTTTATCTGTAGCTACATAACGTGGTCTTATTTACGGGGCATAAACTAAGTTTGAGAAGTCATTAAAGAGTTCGAAACGATCCACAATGGCAGATACCCACTGAATACAATCTTCTAGGAAAAGTATTTCATACAATGATACAATGATGATGTGAGCACATGAATTCAGTAAAACCACGCTTAACGACCACTTCGACATTAAGACTATGTATGTACAACGAACACTTATTTTTCAACTGGTTTTCAATAATTCCTTTATATTTCAATATAGACAAGAAAAGGCTTCTTAAGAAAAACATACAAAACTCACCTTGATGATTTATCCATTTAAATACAAAGACTACTTATTGGCATCAAAAGTGTTCTTAATATCAATATAGAAATTCTAAATATGTTATCCTTATCCTCAATACCAATGACATGAATTACCAATGACATGGCTTTAAACGTTAATATCTGGATTGTGCAAAGTGAGTTAAACATATGTGAGACTGGACGCCGGTGACACGATTAATCAGTTACATGTATCAGTGAAAAGAGGGTCTCCATTGTTAAGTTGTTATGGTCCCTGATCAGTAATCACTAGCCATCACCGCTGTGAGTAACATCCCACCCTAGACCACACAAATTTCAATTGCTGTCAAGCTTGCTTACAAAAAGGTCGGTGGTTCTACCCAGGTGTGTGTCTGGGGTCTGCCTTCTAGTGCGACGTTGAATCTTAGTAGAAAAGTATCAGTGACCCAACAAAATTGTATGATGTGTGTGTAGGAGTATACTCAATACTTGACAAAAATTGGAAAAGGAAAGTATCAAGTAGAACTAATTACAATATCCAAGCGATATTGTCAACATCAGAATCAGGATGGTTTGACAGCAATAATACTAAAACATTCCTAATAAAATCAGATATAGGCCGAAGAAATCAGCATCACAAATTACATTTGATATTTCCTGTGGTGCATGGAGCTCTGAAACATTCACAGATTAGATTAGGATATTTGAAACATACTGTTCAACACCAATCAATATAATATTATTGTATTTACGGATGATTAAACAATATATATTTCATGAATGAATGATACACGTATAGATTTACAAGGCCATTCAATCAAACAGTTGAGAACTATCGGCACGGTCAGTGATTCTATCGGATATTACTCCATAACCTCTGTATAGAATTAACTTTATGGTACGTAATCAAGTCGCTTTTCATTTGGGCTTCCTGTATTTTGAGTCTAAAATCATCGGACTTGTTTTCTTGTAAAGAATTGATATGATAGCAATATGCTGTGGTACGAAGTCATAAGCGCATAAATGAATTGACAATGGTGATAGCTGTCAGGAACAGAAATAGAATTAGTCGCAAATGATCATACACAATATTATAGTGGTGAAAATCTCAAGAAAACAACATAAGCTGATGTAGATCAACTTATAAATAGTGAATACTTGGAAATTGTAACTTTGTTTGGCGAGAACTTAAATTGAACGTTTAAAGGTTGTAAGGCAAACTGATAAGCACGGTAAATTAAATGAACCCAACATGTTTAATTCAATCAATATACTCGGAATAACCTCATAAATGGACACATGCCTTAGTCTGAATTTGGCCAGACATAAATTCTATCATATTATGATTCAGCACCCGTCCTACAGACATACAAACATGATTATGACGTCTAATTAGATCGCAGATCTCGATGAATCAATGGTCTGCCATATTGTAACGTAATTCGTGCTGATGTATAATTATATACATTCAACTCGGTGTAGTCTCTAATTTGTCATCTCATTTTTCATCTCTTTATTGTTCAATTTAGCTTCTTTCTAGGAATTTCTCCCTGTTGTTTAAAACGTACACGATGTGGTTTGCCTTTCTAATGAAGTTGTGACATCTACCATGATACCATCTTTATCTATGTATATCAATAAGAAAATGACTGTCAGAAATACAAATACATACAGAACATCCGAACCCTCCCCAAACAATCAGCATCTCCAAAACCCAACCAACACACAGAAACATACAAATCGTGGGACAAACCACAATCTCCCACGAAGTGACAGTGGGGGGGGGGGCAAACTCACACGCTACATGTATAGACCAAGAATTGCATAATGTGTTTTAACATTAAATAACTGTGACAAGTATGATTGGATATTACCACTTATAGTTTACAAGCCCAATTCCGTTCTTTTTGTTAACCACACATATTTTGTTTCTGGTATAGCTGATGAACTTTTAATTTATGATGCCATTGGCGTCTTTGATTTTTTTTAAATAAAGTACAAACGGTTTCCCAGGAAACGATTCACGCAAAAAATCACTAACAAACGCTAAATGTGAAAATTCCTTATTTACTTTCGAAAAAGATGAACAGGTCGTTTTACTTACATCTTAAATCGAGAATAAGGGTGCCTACTCCTCTAACATAATTCGATAATTCCTGTATACAATGTACACTAATACAAACTAACATCATCAATCAGGTGACTTTTTTGTAACACATCATTGTTGCAATCATGAAAACATAATGATAATACAGTGCAACCTCTACAAAGCAACACCCTTTGGGAGAAGCAAAATTATGTTGTTGTTGAGAGGTTGTTGCGCCAAAGAGGTTAAATTAATAGTTAATTCGTATAGTGGGAAAAATCATCTGTTGTTGAAGGAAGGCTGTTGTTTAAGAGAGGGCCGCTCTGGAGAGGTTTGGCTGTAATGCCATATTCTTCAGACTTCAAGAAAGCCAAGAAAATTTATCATTTCTAAGCACATGTTCTCAAGCAATTTGATCAACTAAAGTGATTTCAATTGGCACAGACAGTCTGCTGGTATTCACACAATCATGTTTGTTTTGCTTACAGCAATTTGCAGCCGTTTGTCTATTAATGTGATATATTACTTGAATATATCAGCCAGTTGGTCGAACTGGAAATAAAATAAATAACTTAGTTATCCGTCTTGAGAAATAATAGATATTTGTTTGATCCTGTTTTAATTTATCCTTAATCAAATAACCTGCAGGACACTTTGTGCTAATATATACTAAAAGAAAGTAATAACGGATATCATTGAAATATCGCACGCTGTATATTCCATATATCTACGCAGACCACTATTCTAAAAATGATATTCATGAAACAAAATCCCCAGAGTACTGCTATGGAAAGGCAGTAAAACTCACTTTAACCGTAGAATAAGTAAAGCAACGTGACGGTGATGCACACGTTGCTCTCTTCCACGCTCTCCAGCCTGTTGCAATGTTAATTAAAGAATGCAATGATTATGTGTGTGCGCACTAAGATAAGGACAAAGTCACCAAATGATCATCAAGTTACCAAGTACTTGAGCATCCACAAACTTACCAACAAACCATATAAAGTGTGAATATAAATAGTAGAAGCACTAATATCATGAGGAAAGGAAGGAAGGACTTGCTTAGTGAACTTAATGAAATAATTAAACACGACAGTCCATCAACATTCTGTTAGAATAAACCAAAATAGCATGTGATAGACAATATTAACAAAAATGAAGATTGCTTATATTTTTGGTAGCAATACACACGTGTAAAGAAATGTCTATGTCCAATTACTTAGTTGGAATTCTAATTAGTAGTCAGCTATCGTCTAAAGATTACCATGTGGGTTATTTATACCAGTGAGTGAATTAACTCTTCTATTTACTTAGGTCATTAGTATGACTACAGTAGAATGCGTGAGACACGATTGACACTCCAGTCTTTTTGACAAACAATACATCATTTTGTTTGAGATTTATCAAGATCAAGTTCAATTCCTGACAAAAAGAAGCGCTCACATAGTATCTAAGACTTAGATAGACCTTATGCGTTATATAAAAATCTCCCGTTAATAGTTTATTAGTATTTTAGTTGTGAGAAAACAAATGAGTTATTCCATCTACTGGTATAACACAAGGGTACTCAGGTACATTTGTGGTGCGACATTGGAAAACATTATTAGATTATTTGTGCAATTTTCCAATTTCTAACAGCTTTGATTCAGGAAGCGAAGTAGAAAAAGCTACTCTTACTTCCCATTGTAAATGACTCTATGGCACCTAATTCGCACACTCATGCGTGTTTGGACGCCACTAAAATCTAATGATGAATGGGTGCAAAACAACATTATGACATGCAGCAAGGCGACTAATGTATGCTATTATTGTAGTACTATTCATCCGGTAAAATGCTACATCAAGATTCCATAATGTGTGGTATATTTATTTGCCATTATCCTTATCTGCAACGCATATTTAAAAGCGTACCATCGTAAATGACATTGTACATTGTATTACAATTATGGTCGTTGTCATCTCACAGAAATCATCTCTTGCAAGCTTCACTAACCCTTCTAATGACTGGTGGAAGCGATACTGAATCTTCATGCTCGACAGCATATGAGTCATGCAATAGAAAGTTATATAATATCACAATAATACTCCATTTCCCCATGTAGCTAATATTAACAGCCCTTGGTAGAAAGAAGTATGGAATTTTCTAACTACACAATGCGTCATTTGCATATGCAAAGGTTTATGCGCCATGAAAAGGCATTTTATCAGATTAGTGCGTCATTATCAGCTGAAATACCAATACGTCTCCTTAATTTCTAGATGAAAATGTACCATTGTTGAAATCATAGAAATCAGAGAAAAATGACAATTTTGTCTGTCAGTACCCACTTTTGATAGGGCCTAAACAAAAAAGGTTGGTTTCCGGTTACATGCCCCGAAAATTTGGGTTGGTAGGTAGAATTTTTTTTCTTTTACGTTTTTTTACAGATATCGGCAATATCGTTGTGAAAATTACAGTATAGCAATAAGATTTGGATGTTATAAAGACTTTTGAGTCGGCAGGTAAAAAATGGGTCGGTCGGGTAACCCGAAACAAACCTATTTTTTACGCCTAACCTAAAGACTTAGTATTGTGATACAGTGCAAAAGTTCATAATGCTGTTGAATTTCCGTCTTATACAGTAAAACCTCATTATCTCGAAGAGTCATCCGAACAGGCTGAATGCTCGAGATAAACGTTGTGCTCGTAATAACGAGGTATTTGTTTGTTTGTTGAAAATTATGCACAACTGAGAATAAATATTGACGGGACTTTAAAATCTTCTTTAGATAATTCGAGTGCTCGTGATATTGATGCTCATAATAACGAAGTTTTACCATAATACATTTTCAATGTATTTAACAAATGTATTAGTAATTCAAATGGAATTCACACCATATAGTGTATGCAAATTCCATCTTTCAGTTTGAAGAAAATCATTGAACACTCTTGGTTGATTACCAGGTATACTATTAATATATCAAATGCCACATTTACCTTGAATACTCGACTTCTTTGTGTGGATTACGTGTACAAGGATCATGAAACAACATAAATATTTCACTTATTTGGGTTCTTCCAAGATTCAAGTTTAATAAGGTTAGGAAATTCAACTCCGTGTATAGTGTAACATATTAAACAAATCTGTCAGTGAACTTTATTAATTTTAAATCGTTAACTTACACACAATGTACAGTGCAACCTCTCCAGAGCGGCCCTCTCTTGAGCAACAATCTCCCTTCAACACCAGCATAATTTTTTCCTACTGTACGATTTAACTATTAATTTAACCTCTTAAGAGCAATAACCTCCCAACAACAATATAATTTTGCTCCTCCCAAAGGATGTTGTTTTGGTGAGGTTGCACTGTAACTGTCAACATCTCTTTGGAAGCGCCGCTCGGTAAAAGCTGACAGATTGGCATAATGGAACTGCTCTGTTCCCTGTTACGATCTCAATGTATTTATATTCCATACACGAATTATGTATTTTGTGTCTAGTATTGTATCCAAGTCATGCTTAAGAGACAAATACATTACCGGAAACAAGAATTGTCACTGAATTTGACATATGCCCCCGAAATTGCAACTCATTTTAAGCATCAGTTTCCTTGACACTTTTCCCATAACCAACTTAGAAGATATTCATATGGCCAAAATTGGCTGCAAACGATATATTAGAACAGAATGTATACACCAGATACAACCACTAGTGCATAACCTCAAACCTGTATACATATCACTCTCAGAGTGAAAGTTTCTTAAAATTGTTTAAGTTAATATCACATGACAAAACACACAAGATCATATACTGTAAGTGTGCTCATATAGAACAAGCTACACTTTAGTGCAAATGACCTAACTTGAGTCATTTTGACTTTTTTAGCGTGAACTTGATTAGTTAAAGCAGAGATAAGGGCCTGAAAATCCATCAAAGAAAATATACAAATTGAATGACCTTAAATATGACCTTGATCTTGGCGCGAAGCACGAAAAAAGGACGAACGCACGGACGTAAGCACGCATGCACGGACGGAACTTGCAACTGCTATATTCCATCCCTCGGGGGCATAAAAAAGATGACAGGACAATAACATTTTGTTCTAAGATAATTCAGGAAAATGTTCATACGATGCGACAATGAGTGTCATATCGATTTTGTCACGTGACTTATACAAACCTGATAGTGTCGGTATAAATATACTGAGCCAAGAAAGGATTACAATCATGTGACAAAATACTCACGTCTTATTTCCAATAAACCTTTGTCTAATTATAGATCAGTATTACATGATAACAAATCAATCACTTTAGAGAGATCGATTGTATGGAGTACTTTAACGGGCAAATGATTTTTTACTTTCCTAGAAGTATAACGATATGAACGATGTAACATATATGACATGAATCTGGATGTTATATCTAATACAGTTTTAACAGCTGGGGGTCGAATTCTAACTACTTCATAACAATACAAATGATGTCGACATTTGTGAAAGTGATCGATATTATTAATATATCTGGGCCAATATAATAATATACCCCACTAGAAAACTAACAAACAAACCGAAAACTGACTTTATAGCCTTAACATTGTTTATATGAGGTAAGAGAAGAGAAAAACAAGCATATAATGAAAAATGGCAGATGACCCAATTACATCATGCTTCTTGGAATTCGCAATATAGTCACATGGTGAGTGTATTCATATCAGATATTTTCACTACTAAACATTGATATTTCCGTTGTATTCGGAAAATCAACACTCAATAAATGCTCTACATATCTGATTCGAACTGAATTCAACTAAAAGAAAAAAACAATAAGGCTATACTCAGGAAACTGGTCAAACCCCTAAAAACTATACAGTAAATATTCGTGACAAATTTTGAAGTCAATGACATTCAACAGTAATTCAGTAGATTTTGTATGGTGGTCAGTTTTAGTATTGAAATACAATAAATATATCTGTAATGTATATATATGTACATATATATACATTACAGATATATATATGAAACAGCTGGATGTACTTTATATTCTAAACGTTTTCCAGTAGTTTTGTCACTGGGTTTGTCGCCGTTTTTCGACTATTTTTCATTTATATACGGCGGCTGGTTCACCTAACAAGTTTTCCTGGACTATATACTAACCAGTAATAACTTACCCTTAGTACAATAATAATAAAATATAATACTATTAATTATTAATATTGTTATACATATAATGGCCTGTCGGTCGCAGCAGGTCATATGTGGAGTAGTTGCCGGCTTTTTGTGGACATTTTTTTTAGTTGGACATTATCACCACTGAATGTGAAAACATCTATCTGTGTTGACAATGTCCATCACTTGTATTCTGATTAAGTTATTTGGACATCGCCTGGTAATATAAATGCCCATACTATAGATGCAAATCCAACTATAGAATTGTTGTAACATATCTAAGAAAAGCTGACCAAGTTATCACCGGTTTCTGTATCCTACCCATACATTATGGTGCTATCTGTGTTTGGTAACAGTTTGCTTATCTGGACTCTAAATGAATGCGTAACAAGATTTTACTTAATACGTCGAAGAGTTTGCAAAGCCATTTTGCATTGATATCGTGTGATTAATTATTCGCGAGACTCAATCGTCGTCTTGTTGATTCAGAAGTGTAATAAATGTATGTTCCACTTGGGTGAACAAAGGGACCTTACAACATATATTTCCAAGAATTCCATGAATGAGTTCTTTATGCAAATTCATTGAAAGCATTCATATATGCCACTTCACACCATGAACTTAAAATGGCGACTTGCCCCAAGATCCAGAGTCACATGACTCAGTTCCTTTTCTTTGTATTTTCTTTACCGGACTAAATAAGCACTTCATGAGAGAGACACACGTTCGTTTAAATAAAAACACACCAAATTATCGTGTTATGTGACATTTTCTCTTTCCCAATCAAGAAGGCTGTACATCATGATATTGTCACCGGTGCACACTATCAGAGCCGGGAACGTGGGTTTGTACAGGACTACATGTATACTTTAAACATATAAAGTCTGTCTGCAATATTACAAATAAAATAACTTTAAAACAGAAATAAATAATATGGCTAATAATCACTGTGAATAACTTAGTTAGAATATAAACAGACAAAAGTTTTTAGAAATACAAAATACTAAGTATTATTTTTACATTTACACAATTTTAACAATATTCTAATAAATATGTATTAAGCTATTTATAATGTATTCAAAGATGAAAAGAAATTACAAGACAAGAAGTTTAAATTTTACCTGCAAGTTTCTATCAGAAAGACTACAAAAACGACTGCATCTTATGAAAGCAATTTTGGAAGTGGAGTGACGGTAAAATATCTCGTACAGATTAGTCACGTGTTCATGAAATTTATGTTGTTGTGAAATTAGCTAATAAGGTTAATTGAAATAAAAGTAGATTACAGGTAATCGTTCCTGATTAATGTGATTTATTGATGATATTTTATTAAGCATATAACTACTACTAGATCTACTTACTATATGAATTTCCTGTCACAATATAATGTTTATTTACTTTATTTTACAACATGCATATTAACTAACGTGAATACTAAGATAAATGGCCAGCTCTGGATGTTCTAATGATTTAGTCAGTTTGCCGTTCATCGTTTTATGGTGCCTTGCGTAAGCTTTCACAAGCAGAATGGCACCCTAAAAAAATGAACATACACGGACTATAAAATTTTAACACAGTCAATATTACCGTGAAATTACCGTGTATTGCATGTGGAATTGTCAAGAAAAAGTTACAAAAAATATAACACAATTAAACAGAACTACTAACATAGATAATAAAAGGATTCTTCAGGAAAAAGCGCATATATAAAAATACCATATTCACCCAAATATTACTCTCCCTCAAACCCATCCACACAAAGGAACACACACAAAAATAGAGGACAAAACTCTCTCGGGGGGAGGGTACTGTCTTGGTCATGGAATGTCATCAGCAGTGTCAACATTTTTAGCTAAAGAGAGCACATACACAGAGCGAGTTCTGCATACCTATGTCACAGGGATGGAGATCTTGTAAAAATGCAACCCAATCGTACTTAAATCCCATATCACATTTTGATAAAGTAAGTTTCCAGATAGTGAAGACCTCTATGATCGTGTGATTATGATCTCTGACAAATTTCACCAGTGAGGAAGCTATTTCGACAAGTTAACGGAATATCTTTGATTCTACCCAGATGTCCTTCTCCATCGTTAAAAATGAAAAGAAGCCAAAAGCCCCATGTCTGTTGGTACGACCTTAAACCAAAGCGAAAATAAAAAACTTGACTTCTCAGATATTTTAATATAGTGAGCTGTATCCCTGTCTAATTTATTATATTAGCTAAAGATAAATAATGTCCTAAACATATTCACGTAGTAATGTTGCTACTTGTTATGTTGCTATTTTGTTTTGGCATTTCCCAATAAAAGTATAATACTTCTGATACCGATGCCAACATGTGGTAAATTGGCTTTGTCCAAATTCAAAGCAGTGATTTAGGATTTCATTGTTGCAATGTTTAGTATTGAAGCAATCACCTTTGTCTTGTATCAGAGCTTGTGATGCAACAGTAAAATACAATACCGCTGCTGATGATGCTTTATTATTTTGTGAGTTGTAAACAAACCTGCCCTATTGGATGTTGTTGCTTCAAACTGGAAACTGTTTGTAATGGTGATAATGGTGAAACATTTACAATATTAGTACAGCTGTACTTTTAACTCTTATTCATCACATCAGTTAAGAGCACAATGATAGTCCTGAATGATGACCAATGACTTCTTTGGTAATATTTGTATCCACAGTTGATGTATGTAAGTTCAGCACTAACAAACACCACAGTCAATTAGGTCAATTAATTATTTCATCGACATTATGGCGTATTTTCTCTTTTCGGGATCACTTTGGGGACCGTTCTCCTTGACTAATTTTATGAGACTAATTCAGCGTGTATAATGTCCCAATACGTTTGATATTTAGTTAATGAGCATGGATTGCTAAAAAAGTCACCGTATTAATACCACGGAGGAGAATGATAATCACGTTCATTTTGTAAATTGTGTCACTTTTTACATTTACATATTTTTAAGATAAAATCGATGGTTTCCAATTAAAAGATTGAGTTGACATTCTGACTTAGGTGTTTGTTCTGGCATAGATCTTCGGATCATGTCCAATGAATTATTTCGATTTTTTTTATCGAGGGAAGATTCAATAGATTGTTATATAGACATACACGGCATTGAAAAGCTAGAGAAAGATCAGATACTGACGCGTGCATTTATGTTAATTGAACGTGATGGTATCCATAAAAAATGATTACATTGAACACATATAAACTTCATAATGTAACAAGAAAGTTTATATGGTTTCATAAGATGTAATACTAATACAAGAGGAAATAAAAGCAGATTAACGGGTATTAACGCAGGCAATTAAGTCAACAATTCAACACAAGTTGTCACGTGAACAACACCAACATAACGGCCCATACTAAAAGGCGCATAGTAAGACATACAACATAATAATAATATTTTTTTGGCAAACACATCTAAACGTTCAGTTGCAAGTATCAACATGGAATTTTATTCCATTTAGAGTTCAAGTTTAGTCTTTTCTCAGAATAGTTAAAAATGCGATATTAAACTTGATGTTCTCTGCAGAAAGCAAGTAAATTAAGTTCCTTTGGTTATTTGATACACAGAAAGTAATATTTCCCTGAGCCAAAACCAATACCAATGTAGTGTGTATAAATAATAGATTCAAACAAAGTGCTTGTAAGATTCGCTTTTAGCTTTAAGTGAACTTTTCACCCGCGTTTTAAATAGAGGTGTCCCTAACATGTGAAATGTCACGCCACACAACAAAAATGTCATTAAAACTTAACTGTAAAATACAAATGATATTGCTCTATAATTGATTTCCACTTTTTCCCTTTTAATTGGTAATTCATGAGTTTTCTAATAGTGACGTTGTTTGTTTTGTAACGTTACCCTAATTTTCAATTTCTCTCTTTAAGTTACAGTTCATTATACATTCAACATACAGTCAAACCTGTGAACAAAGGTCACCGTTTTGAAAGACAAAATGTTGCCTTTATTGACATGTGGCCCTTATTCGGAGGTCAGTTTGTTCTAAATAAACAGTGATGGTTTTTCAGCGAATGGCCTTTACACAGGGTGACCTTTATTTGGTGGGGGGGGGGCGCAAACACAGGTTAGACTGTGACATAAGAATTATCATCGCTTTTAATTTTGTATTCATAAAATACATTACACGTGGGTGAGGTTTTGCATGTTGAATCGATTCAAACATTTGAATATATATCGACTGCATACCGTACGTCGGTGCTTCAGCTTTTGTTTAATTTTATTTTTTATTTAGCGCTGTCAGAATGTGTTAATGGGGGTTTTAATAAAAATAGGTTTGTTTCCAGCAATCCGACCGGCCATCTTTTTTTACTGCCAACCGCATTTTTTTACCAAATATTTAGTTGTGTGTAACCTTTTTTAGTCATGTTCGATCTCGTTGCTTAGTGATGTATTTATTTACTTAACATGTATTTTGAAAATAAAATCATAATATGCTGACCGAAATAAAACTGGGACAACATATTTATACAAACCAAAGAAAACACACAGAGAATAAAACATGATATTGAGACCATATTTGGAAGAAAAATAATACAGTTTTAATATTGAAGATGTCTCAAAACATGTATTTTTTAATGCAATGAAATAGTTGTAGTTGTTGTAGTAAACAAAAGCTACTTTTACGATCTACTTGCGGTGACCTTGAAATGTAATAAGAATTTATCAAAAATAAAATGTTGGTTTTCATTTTTGACCTAGGTTACTTATAAAATAAAATAAAGTCCTTACCTACTGACCTATCTTTTTCAGCATGTTACGGGAAGCAAACCTATGTTTTTGACATTAGAGCTGTGTTTATTCTGTTGTTACTAAATTTGTTGCATGCTGTGTTAGTTTTGGAACTTCGTTTTCTCGTTCTGTTTTATCACATGAAATATAAGTTTTATAATATATCACTATCGATTGGTATATACGCACATTGAAGCATGTACCGGTTTTTGCGTAAATAAGTTTTACAAAAACACAACTTTCGCTTTATCGGATTATATTAAATTATCGTGTTTGTTAAAATCAAATAAATATCTTATCACCATTATTCATTTGTGCAGTTGTTATTATATCTAATTGACAACAGCAAATTATAAATGCATTAATTTTGAATACAAAATTGCGGTTTCACGAGCAGCATTCACAAACAGAAATCTGATACTAGGGAAAGATATGCGCCAAGTCGTCTCTGCCTTTATTGTGTCTCCATTTGTTGTCTGAATTTTAACGTCACATTACTTGTTCCCTTATGGTGCTGTGATAAATGAATAAAATATTGTAGACTTTTGGTTCATCTTGCCAGAATACGTAACGAATTGCGTTTTTAATTGATTTCAATGTCTACAGCACGCTATGGTGTAAACATTTTACGTGCACCAAGATATATCCCTGCTATTTAGCAAAACGTCATATTGTTCAAAATAATGAATGGCTTAAAAAAGTCAATGAAAAGATTCTGAGACATTCAATTTTTTTGATATTTTATGCATACATACATAATCTCTAACATGTCTGAAGGCATAAAGAAACCATCGTGGTTAAGGCCAGAAAAACATTGTTGTGTTTACGATTACCCAACTGACCTTTTTGGTGTCGACATTAAAGTTCCTAACAACAAAATCCAGAGTACGAAAATGTCTGGGGTCGAACCGTACGTCGTGTTCTCAAAAAGGTATATTTAGACAGAATCTTCGACCCACCCGATTTTTCGCTAAGTAATGCTATACATTACTGATTTTTCTATAGCCTTATTTACTCATAATTAAAGTCCTTGATTTGTATCTAATTTTTATTTCAAATAACCTTAAACATTACAGTTTCTTTCTGTAGCCGTTTTAACTAAAAATTGAAGTCCTTGATTAGTATCTAATTTTATTTCATAATCATGAAGCATTAAATTGAAGGTGATTCCTGATTTCGAAAAAAAAACACCCATAACTCAGGAGTCCATCCCCTTTAAGTTTTACATGAAAGTCACACAGGAAGTCAAGTTTTAAAAATAAGATACCAAATACGGAAAGGGTGTCGGCGAAAAGAAAACAGTATTTTTAGGACTTCACGATATAGATCTGATACCGAACACATTGCAGAATTTAAAGCAATCCCCAGAAATTTATTCATCGAATAGACAAAGTGCATGTCGCTGTAGAAAGATTGTTACTACGATACATATTTGTAGAATAACAGGCGCACTTATTCTGTAATGCATAAGTAATGTTTTTTGACGCACCCGGAGACGCGTTTCTTTGTAAAATAATCATTACTGAGCAATAGATTATTAAAATTGTCATTTTGGTACCAAATAAAGGATATGTGATGTATACTGTGTGTTTGAAGCTATTTGCTATGAGCAATTTTAGCAGTCTAACAGAAAGTTCACTTGACCAAGTTTATAGAATGCAACAATTTCATATTGCATTGAATATATCAAGCACAAACGCGCTTCAACATTAAAGAAAAAATCATATACAGTGCAACTTCTCCTAAGCAACACACTTTGGGAGAAGCAAAATTATGTTGTTGTTGTTGAGAGGTTGTTGCTCTAGAGAGTTAAAATTCATAGTTAAAGCGTACAGTGGGTAAATCAATATTGAAGGGAGGTTATTGCTCAAAATATATGATCGGTCGAGTACTTGTAAACACGACTATATTTTTTCTTGCCTAAATATTATACAAAGTAGATGCATGTATAAAGCTACACTATTTCGTCTTTAATACCACAGCCAGCGATGGATAATTATCGAGTGTATTTGCATGATTACAAAAAACAGTCATTTTAGACCATAACATTCAAATAAGGCACGTTTTAAACCTTGAGATATTTCTCTGCATGAACGCGCATGTCGCACCTGATTGTCATTGTGATATCAACCAACTAATTATGTTCTTTATTCTTTCTTTCAGCGGCGGGTGAAATGCACAGCATGAGTGATTTATGGACATACAGTATTGGCAAATGTTCCATTCCAGCATCGCGATTCCCTTCATTCGGTAATGCAGTGGTTTACTATTCGTCCATAGATATTGGAATAACTTTAAAAGGCAAATATAACTGACTGTATTAGCGTTCTTATTGGAAGCAATCAGACAAACTTAATTGATATAATTCCGTGGATTGTATAATGCAAATACTGTATTTGATCTATCTGTTCCGGGATGTGGAAATTGATACGCGCTTTTTGAAAGTTACACTTTATCAAATATAGAAAATGTAATCTATTTTTTCCAACATATTGAGTTAGGCACAGATAATTGAAATATTTGTTTAAAGAATAAGATGTGCTTTAATAGAAAGATCAAATATCAAACTTTGATATTAAAAGAGCCAGAAATATGCTTTGCGTGTTGTTTGTCGTTAGTCGTTTGCAAGAGGAATTAAATATAGCAGCCATTGTATAATAAAACATAGAATTAATCAAAATGGATGAGGATACGGAAGTAGGAAGTGATAAAGGTCTGCCATCACTGGTGGAAACCTTAGTAGATGGCTCAACTGTAGCGGCGTCGATCGCCGAGCCGGAAGAATTCGTGGAAGATTTCTGCGGAGAAAAACGTCGACTTAGGCGAAATCCGAATTTGAGACATAAACTACTTTGCAGGCAAAAGGCCGCTAATTGCATGAAACGTTTCTGTGTATATATGCTATCATACGTTGGACTTACGTGTACAGTGGTGGCGTATTCTATACTCGGCGGGGTAGTGTTTTTAGAGCTTGAGAAAACGAACGAAGATGAAATTCACAATATGGCTAAACAATCAGTCGTTAATATTTCGACAATAATAGACACAGATAGAGACGAAGCAATTCAAATGGAAATCGAGACGTTTACGTATGACGAAATACAAAGACTTGAAAATGAAATATTCGACAAACTGGATTATTTGCGTATAAATGAAAGTAATCATCAAAGAGGGTTAGTAAGTTTAAAGAATTTCATTCGGGAACAGCTTAGACAAACACGAAATTCATACAAGAATCAAAGAAACAGAAAACGAGACAACTTCAAACCATCAAGAAACACAACAAAATTAATTCAGGAATTTCAGTTACAAACGTACAAGTTAGTAAACAAAGACGGATGGTCTGGTGACTATGATGGGTCGACAGATAAATGGACCTTTGCTGGAAGTCTTCTGTACTCTGTTACTGTGATTACGACTATCGGTAAGTGCGTTTACGTGCTACGCATGATCATTTTTTTAAAGTTCTACCCGCATTATTATAATTATTATTATTCTCTGATTCGGGTGTTCATGCATTCCTCGTCTGTTTGGTTTCGAATCATGTGAGAACCAACAATATGGACAGGACCACTCTTACAAAATGTTCGTTTGCGGTTACACGACCCAAACTTATTACAGCGGTAGGATTTTTTGTAAACATTATTCATGTATTCTTGTACTGAAAACTAAAAGCTCAAATAAAACTACATTTTTGTCTAAATCGCTATTTTTGGTCTTAGGATTTTTAATGAGTCGGTCGCGTAACTTCAAACCAAGACTTTTTTTAATGATGACCCTGTCATTGATGTTTTAAACAGTACTGCAATAGCTGACACGTGCCTACACACACTATCAATTCAATCAAAATCTTTTATATTGATATTTGTACTAATTTTTCTTACGGCAAATTCAATACTACTGACATACATACTGTATTCATGGTTATTCCGCGTGCTGCGAAATCATGCATAAAAATACATGTTGCCCGAAAGTATTATGTACTTGCTTTGATGGTTGAACTACAATGACCCGCCTGCTCAGAACTTACTTGGTTATTCGTCTTTTTTTCTGTTGTGTAAATCATTCATTCAGTCTAAGTTGCGATATACAGCAGAGCACGGTTACAGCGAATTCCTGCGGACCCGAAATATTTGTTCAGAAATCCTAGTATATTAACATAATTACTCTGATACAAAAAACATTTGGTAGTAGGGAATAATTACTTTATGAACGATTTTTCAATATATCCACTATCATTATCAAAGACTATTCATCCTTAAAATGATATACATTGTTAGGTTATTGTTCTTATGAAAAGGCCCACACAGGTCCCTTTGAAGAGTCAGTAAAAGGTTGGTTTTGTAAGTTTTATTTTCAAAGAACTGGCACACTAATATAACATTGATTAAATGAATTTGCCATTTTTGGAAATGATCATCATAAGCAAAAAAAATATGTATTATATCAGTGAATATCTTATTTATTTCAATATTTACAAAGAGTTGACAAGAATTTTATCCCCCAGTTGGTACAACTTCACATTAAGAATGAAATATTATCTCCGTAACAAAATCTACATCCAGCAATTGAAAACATAAATAACACATTATAAAATTTAGCCTCCCGGGATTCGCTCATAAAATGTATTTGGCTTTGGAAATAGGTAATGAAAGGAAATGCACATCTTTGCTAGTTCGCATTTAGTATTATTACGGCTTTTCAAGTATATTTTAAGATCTTTTGGGAGTCATAACCATTTGTGAAATTTTCTGGAGGATATTCCGCGTAAAACTGATTCTGACAGGATAATTTGTCTTGCTGGTGTTTCTCGTGAGTGCAATGTAAATTAATAAGCTGCCACTGAGGAAATCCAAACGTAGCACGTTTGTTTTCTGTGTGGTACTGAATATCTAGGCGGAGAGCGAGCTTCAAATTTATGAAAAGCGTTTTCTACCGGAACACAAATTACCTAGAGGTGGAGTGTTACTCAGTTATTCCATCTATCAGTGATTTTTTTCGGGGCTTGAGTAAAGTGGCCAAGTTTAGCATCCCTAGGTTCACATTGATTCTGAATTTCACCACATGCAACACAATGTTTGAATTAGAATATTCGCATGTCAAAAACTGTAATTAAGTTGTCATTATATATACCTATCAGCTTTTATATGGTTTTGAAAGATTTCAATATTTATATTTCTTGTTTTGGAAAATTTGTCCGATTTCTTGAATGGTATTTCACTCTAAAATACAACCAAACCCGAATAAAGACCACCCTATGAATAAAGACCACTCTGTGAATAAAGACCATTCTTTGAAAAATCATCACTCATTATTTAGAACAAACTGACATCCGAATAAAAAACGTCTGTCAAATAAGACCTGATTTTGTCTTTCCAAATTATGGCCTTTGTTCGCAAGTTTGAGTGTTTGTCGCGTTTACGTGTTTACTTGATATTATTAAAAGTTTATAAACATGTGATACTGTTTAATGAACAGCGGCTTTCGAGTATAACTGACTGACTTTTTAGCCATTTCTTTGACGTAGAGAGCAAAAAAAAAGATTCCAGGATTTTTCACATTACCTACGTACTAATCAAAGTCTTGAACATCATATGATTCATGTAATTAGTTTTTCAGTCAAATGACACCTCTTCCTTTCTCTCCCCTCTCTCCCTCACTCTCCCTCTATGATAGCATGTTATAACGATCAAAATAACGTTTTTAAAGTAAGGGATTATACCTAATACTGAATTTGAAATGCACATTAATGGCATACGTTAAAAATCATTTAGTACGTTTTTTGGATAATAGACAGTCGCAGTGGAACATTGATAAATTAGGAAGCCCACGTGATAAACTCAAATGGTAGAGCATCAGGTCTACGGGTCGTGGGTTTGCAAGTTCTCTGTGACGATTTGATTGGGGACATTATACTTTCGGGTCATTCGTAAATATGTTACACATACATATTTGATCATTATGTGCCTTATGTTTGTTTCATTTTAACCATCCTCGTTCGTTGCATTACATGCTACTTATGTTTAATTTTACACTTTTAATTTTAATAACTGTGTGTAGCTTTTTGCTGTCTGGATAAAAACAATAAAGCTAACATCATGGCAGACAACGACATTT
Organism: Lutraria rhynchaena; assembly: GCA_008271625.1. Taxonomy (NCBI): domain Eukaryota; kingdom Metazoa; phylum Mollusca; class Bivalvia; order Venerida; family Mactridae; genus Lutraria; species Lutraria rhynchaena. The sequence continues at coordinate 1,374,112 of VIBL01000012.1, read as the reverse complement.
CAATCTCAGTTTCATATTAAACGCAGTTTTAATTTAAGAATTTGTTTCATTCCTATTTTCCCATATACAGTTCAACCTCACTGAGAGACCTCTTCAATATAACATCCAAATTAAAATATCCACTCATTTTCCGACCAGTTTATAATTTCAAATTTCCTTCATAATTCAACTTGATAATGAGACCATCCAAATATTAAGACCATTTTAAGGCTCCCAAAGGTGGTCTAAATGTCGAGATTCCACTGTACAGTCAAAAACTGTCATTTTCTCCGGACTTATGGTAAATTTATTTCTAGCATAAATACAGTTTGTCCTAAACTATGTGATGATAAAATTTCACTGTATTTGGATTGAAAAATAATATTTCATTTATTTTATTATATTTTCCGCCGACGTTTGGAACATCCCTCGTACTGAGGAACATCTTTGAACAGAGACGAACTTTCTGTAGACTACAGTAGCTTTACTTCTGTAATATACATTTTGCAGTTTTCTTTTCCTCTGACTAAAAACAACATCCAGTTAAAACACTGTGGTCTTTATGGTCATATTTGACTATTTCAATACTTCAACGTTTCATCTCCGAGTCACTGCTGATTCGTTTTAGATATACGAACATCTATTGTTTGCTAATTTTACGCTTCATCTCATCAGCGTATTAAATACACAAACGGAAAGATTTAGTAAAATATATGATGCTGTTAAATGCGAAATTTCAATCCGTAAATGCAATGGTGGTGCTGATAAATGTGATCAATGAACTATACGCAGCTATCACTTCCACTATCCAGCGAAACGATTGCCAATTTCATTTTATACACTCCGGGGATCTGTGTGGAAAAGTCCTTTTCGACAAATTGGTCTTTTCTGACCTTCCGTTTTTATTGTTTTATAAAGCAGGGAATTATGAATTGGTAAAATTTCTGTTATTTTTACGTTTGAAGAAAATGTCATATTTCCACATTTTTGCCCGATTAGTAAAAATTGTGTGAAATTTTACGACTTTCAATACAGTGATGAGTAAAAATGAGATAGAGAGAGAGATATGAAACATATGTGGAGATTATTCTTGTCAACCCTGATATGATAACAATAGTGAATTATTCATTCTCATAATGTTACGTTTCGTGCACAGCATATAATTTAGCCAAGTGTTACAAATACCTTTGCTACATAAGTTAGGTTAATATAAATGTTTGTAACTGATCTGCTAGTAAACCTTCAGTCCAGGTTTGCTGTAAATTATTCGAGTTCTTTGAATTTTCATCATGTAGTTTTTCCAATAAATCAATGAAAGCTTACATGATATCACCATCGAGCAGTGGTATCATAAACATTGCATTCTAACATTTCGTTCAATGATCATGACCAACATTAATTTCTTTGATCTATAGTTTAGTTGGTATGATTGTGGTTGAGTTAATTGAATACAGTTCAAATAAATTATATGTCAGTTCTCTCTGTGCTATCAGTTCGCTCTGTACTGTCTGTTTGTTCTGCGCTGTCAGTTCTCTCTGCGCTGTCAGTTCTCCCTGTACTGTCAGTTCGCTCTTAACTGTCTATCCGCTCTGCACTGTCAGCTTGTTCTGCGCTGTCAGTTTGTTAGGTACTGTCGGATCGTTTTGCGCTGTCAGTTCGCTCTGTACTGTCAGTTCGTTCTGTACTGTTGGTTTGTTCTGCTCAGTCAGTTTGCTATGTACTGTCAGTTCTCTCTGTACTGTCGATTTGTTCTGCCCTGTCAGTTCTCTCTGTACTGTCAGTTCGCTCAGCCACGTCGGTTCGCTCAGCACTGTCAGTTTGTTCTGTGCTATCAGTTCGCTCTGTACTGTCAGTTCACTGCACTGGCGGTTTGTTCTGTACTGTCAGTTCTCTCTGTACTGTCGATTTGTTCTGCCCTGTCAGTTCTCTCTGTACTGTCAGTTCGCTCAGCCATGTCGGTTCGCTCAGCACTGTCAGTTTGTTCTGTACTGTCAGTTTGTTCTGTACTGTCAGTTCACTGCATTGGCGGTTTGTTCTGAGCTCTGTCAGTTTGTTCTGTACTGTCAGTTTGTTCTGTGCTGTCAGTTCACTGCACTGGCGGTTTGTTCTGCGCTCTGTCAGTTTGTTCTGTACTGTCAGTTCACTGCACTGGCGGTTTGTTCTGAGCTCTGTCAGTTCGCTCTGTACTGTCAGTTCACTGCACTGGCGGTTTGTTCTGAGCTCTGTCAGTTTGTTCGATACTGCCAGTTTGTTTTCATATTCAATAATTAATCCACTGACATCCTGTAATATGACAACAGAAAATTTATTTGATTCAGAGTTACGTAGATCTCATATCCCTATTAATAATTCCACAAATAATACATTCCTTGCATTTTCAAGCTCTACTAGCAAACCAACAGCAATTTATGGCCGTCAAGTTTAATTCATTGGTCATTAGTCTTATCTCAAATTTATTATATTACGATGTCAAAATATGAGTTATTGGCCGATTATAGTCAATTTGATTTGAGCGCTACACTCACAAGCTATACAAATGCATATTATGCACTTATCTCGATTGAGCTCTGGTCATAATTGTCCATGTTCAATTCTGTTTCAACTTCAGGACATAAAGTGCTCGAATCATAGAGTTGATCATGTCAGAACTGGCATTATTGATCACGATACGATTACACTTTTTATGTTATCACGAAATTCACTTAATTCTTGTCCTCTCGTTTTAGGATATGGGACCATTACCCCAAAGACGGATGCTGGTAGAGTTATAACTATTTTCTATGCTCTTATCGGTATACCTCTTACTGTTCTGTGCATCACAAACATTGGTAGAGCAATGGCTTCTTTGTTTAGAGCACTATACGGCGGCACATTCTGTGTAGAATGTAGACAACAGTTCTTTCAAACAATGAAGAATCGTAGAACAGATAGCATTGCGATGGATGATCTTGAACTTGACAAAGTCGAATTCGATGTTGATCTGGATGAGAAGGTAGAACACAATCATAATCATTCTGAAGTTCCAATAGCTATATGTCTGATACTTGTGCTTTGGTACATCGTATTTGGTGCCACAATGTTCAAACTTTGGGAGGAAACGTGGAGCATCTTTGATGGCGCTTACTTCTGCTTTATAACACTTAGTACTATCGGCTTTGGTGATATAGTGCCCGGATTCTCTCACAAGGATTGGGACAACCAGGCAAAGCAAGTTGCGTGTTCGTTGTATCTGCTAATAGGACTTTCAACGCTTGCGATGTGTTTTGATCTAATACAACAGCGCGGCACCGCGATCGCTAATAATTTTGGAAGATTCATAGGACTTGTGAAAGACGAAGATGATTAGGAGAGTTAATGGTTGTGGTATTAAAAAAATATTCAAAATCTTACTTATGCTGTTTATGATGATATAAACTATACACTGACTTAGTCAGCTTCTTGTACACCTATGTAATTATCTTTGTTATTGTTCAGTACAATCAGCTTCCGTTAATTGCTCGTATAAAGAGCAATCGTGACAGTTAGTCTAGAACTGTAATGGGAGAGGTCTGTAAAACATATATCGGCTAATTATAATCACTATTTAGATGCCCTACGTTTTATGCGATTTCTATTTATCTTTACAATTTATTTTACGTCGAAATAAATAAATGATGAAATGCTACATACTTTTGTAAGATGTTTGTGTGAAATTAGAAGTACTTTCAAATAGATAAGAAAAGGATTCCTCAAAACAACGCGCACACACACACACGCACGCACGCAAGACAACACAACTTCGCCAAAATACTAACTTATCTTACCCCCAACTCCCATAACCCATCTAACATATAGAACTAAGCAAAAATGGCGGACAAAACACAGACTCCTGGATGGTACCACCTTGAAACAGTCTAGTTTGGTAAGCCCAAACTCACACTTATCACCGGGGATACAAAAAAAATAAATTGCATAGTTCATCTGATCACTTTTGAAACGAATGAGAAATATTTTGCAGATACAAAAGCGTAGAGCCAGAGTTGATATAAAATCTTTTTTTTCAGATGATGGGAGGATATTAACTTTGACAGAATCTCTCTAGTTTGAGATAATCAAATATTCCACTTGCTCGCCAGGCAAGCATCAACCTAATTAGACTTAATGTATCACGTGCGAAAAATACTGAGCTTATTTTCAATGACAATCATCAATGGAATCCGTTCCCTCATCTGCCTCATCTGTATTTTTGAGGATGGTTTTATTGGTTAGCTTCAAATAACAATGACTGCTTTAAATACCACCGAGACTGATTCAGTTGCTAGCAGGTGATATATATACTACAACATGTTGACCTATTTGCACTTAACATGTCTACCTGTGTACTTCATTGAAGTGCCGCGGCCGTGGTCCAGTGGTTAGTGTTCTGGACTTGTAAGTCGGAGATCTGGGTGCGAATCTCAGTCGTGGCAGGTCATACCCTATGAAAATTTGACAAAAATGTTGATTTTCCTCCACATGTGGATAAGTTATCGGCTCCTTGTTGAAGGGTAAGTTAGTACTGGTTAGTGTACAGTCCAGGAAAACTTGTTAGGCGAACCGGTCGCCGTATATAACTGAAAAATTGTTGAAAAGCGGTGTTAAACCCCAGTGACAATAAGTCAAATAAAAACAATAAAATGACTTCATTGATGCATCGACAATGTGCATTCAAAGAAACAAATAACTCGTATTGCAAAGGAATTGTGCATTTGTTTATAATGCAATGATAGTCACCATGACACCCCAAAATATTAGTACCCCTTCGGGAATAAAAATTTAGTCATTTAAATGTTTGTCTCTTATTTCAGAGAAAAAAATACGGTTTCAAAGTTGCGCAAGTGGTGCCAAATGATCTGTAAGCATTAATTGGTTTTCGCAAAATGAAAATATTTTAACATTGATTCCTTTTATCTTCTTAATTAAATAAAAAAAGGGTTCTGGATATCATATTTTGAATTTCTAGATAAGCGGCCTACCGTTAAAAATGTAAATAACAAAAACACTTTCAAGCGCACCGTAACAAAAATTCATACAACAGGATTAGTTAAACCTTTGATGTATTTGCTGAAATTGTAATCACAGCTAAATATTTATTTTATACAAAACGATGAATACGTATCCAAATTACAAAATGACATTACAGTGAACTTCCCTAATCTGATCATTTCCAATCCGCAATCATCTCTAAACCGAACACGTCAGCTGGTCCTAGCTTTATAATGCATTTAATTCTAAAAAAAAACGTTTGCAATTCATGACCTTAAAAAGTTTGTATTCCGAAACCCTCTCTAATCCGAACATTTTTGTCAGCCAGAACAAGATCTGATTAGAAAGGTTCTACTATATTACTCTTTCCAAAATATTGTTGCTGTATGATTGAACTAATAGGCTGCAAAACAGAACAGAACAGAACAGATATGTCGTCAGTCCTTCAGCTACTGAGGGTAAAATGCTTTGAGCAAATACAACGATATTTCAATTATTTGATCAACAAACTAAATATATTTACGCTGAATTATCTTTCATTCAGAGCATGTCAAATTGATTTCACGGATCTCATTACAAAAACAATTAATTAGTACATCGATCACAATTGGAGCTATTTGAGAATTATTTATCTAAGGAATGATTGAAATGAAAACCTACAGACTATACTAATGTGGAACCCCATGGACTTGGTATTCAGGTTTTCAGTATTTCAATCATGTTCTGTCGTGTCTAGTAGAAGAAGTGTCTTGGATGATTAGTTCACATAGTAGTCTGCAAGAAATGGTTTTTTGGGTATTTGTAATTGTCTCATTTTTCTATGATGCTCAGTCCCGTGGTATACAAATGTGTGGCATTTGGTATGAGCATTGTTCGACGGGTTGAGTGGCTTTTGGTATGAGCCTCGTAGGAGCAGCGAAATTAATTTTTACGTGTGGGATTCCATGTGAATCTTATTTCACATTCTACTAATAATTGTTGTGCTGCATCCAGTTCTTATTAAACAACCAGTCAAAAACTAATACTAAAATATCAATCACTACCAATGATAATAAACTTTGATATATTTTTTTCAAGCAGTTCATATTTTCAAAATAATTATGCGAAAGAATTGTCAGATGAACTTAATGTATTATTAGAAGTACACATTCAAATGAATTTTATGAAAATCAGCACTCTCTTACGCAGAATTAAACTGGGTTGAGAGATGAATGGAACACAGAACAGATGAATAAAATGACCAACAAAATATGTAGTGAAATTGTCAAGAACAAAAAATAGCCGGAATTCGAATGCGTTAGAGGGGGCGCACATCGGCTCCGCCACCTAAATCCGCGCTTGGTTTAATACAGGCATTAATAATAAATAATTTGAAGCACAGCGCAAGGAGTATCCTGATGTTAACTTTTATCAGCACATCTTTTCTGTATCAGTGTTTTAGCTTTCATCAAAGTTATCACGGTTTTACTTGCAAAACTAACCAGTTAACCCATCAAAGCCGCAAGCCATCCATCTCGACCCCATCCAACATACATACCCACATAGAATGTACAAAACATCATAAAACAACAATAACAACAACAACAATACCTAGCAAAAACAAACCAATAAACACATCAGTATGATTCATATCACCAGTCACTCTACAAGACATAGGAAAAAGACACCACAACAAATTATATGAAAAACAAAACAGCATAAAAATATATAATAAAAGAATTAAACATTCATCTGAATAGATTTTATTGTGGAAGTTCACTCTATCTCACGGCGCATCGGTTTAATAGTCCCAGACAAAAATGTCTGACAGGGGGGTTAACGTAATGACTGAACTGAAATCAATTAATGATGATTCTGATGTGGCTGTCCTATCAGATATCCTCTAAACCACAGTGAAAACAAACAGTGCTTTCAGTGATTTCCTCAGTGTCTCGTTCACAGCCTATAAAGTTTTATAATTTTTATCTTTAATTGCAATAATATTTATTTAAACTGAAAGATACGAAACAAAGGCTTAATATTTGTTCCAAGCTGGAATTATGTGAAATTATTTAATCAATCACGAAAAAGAGTACTAAATTAATACAAATGAATGACATTGTATGCATTAAACTTACAGATTACGAGCGAGTGTTACTGGAACATAGATACATAGGACGAAATGCCTTTGTTCCCTCTTTTCCAAAAGCATCCCTCATGACAACGATTTCTACAAAGTAAATAGGCAGGAATTTTATACTGCCATATTGTCTGTCCAAAAGTGATGTATAGTACATATGCCTGAGCTTTCAAATAGTGGAGAAACTTAACAAATTAGCATGCGTGTATGGCGACGAAGAGCTTTGACAACCTTTGCCATGTAGTCATCAATTTCGTGATGTTTGATAAAAAATACAATTTATTTACGGTTGGTTTTGACAGGACGTCGTTTGTACAAGGGCATGTTAAACTATTTTTTAACTTCGAAGAGAAAAGCATGCATATATAAATACCTAAATATGGCGATGTTTAAACAAAAGCAACACCGAAATTCTGCTTTCAATTTGAATAATTTTGAATAATTCGATAACTATTGACGTCTAGATGGGTAACAACTTTTTTTTTAAAATATGGACTGTTGAAAAATAGGACTAATTACAAAAAATGTATATGAACCTAAGGATACAAGTCAAACATCAAAATTCTGAAAGAAGGCACATTCCTTTGTATCAAAAGATTGTATTGTACATTGAAACGACAATAGATAATTACAAGGTAAGCATCTATATTTAGCAATAAAAATAAAAATGTTGTTTTTATATCAATTGAATCTGCTATTGATTTCGTTCACACCAGTTATGCGATAAGCCAACGATGGCTAGTGCTGTATATTTGGACACAATGTCAGAAGTATAAACCTCATGTGAAACTGATAGCCGCCTACGACTTTAACTTCATCATTTCCAGGTACATAAAATGAAACCTTGGTTATAAAATAAGCAACAGTGATCAGCGACCGGCATGTATATTACTCAATCTGATACATCAAGAGTTTAGTGGGTTTTTTTTAAAAAAAAGATAAGTAAACGAACCCCATGACATCAACAGCATTCAATTTGATCTTATGTAGATATATATATATATAGATTGTTACACAGGTCGCGCGATATATACACAATTACTGAACAACATAATTGCTAACTTCTGATTGTTTTTCAATGATGACTTGAATATAAAATAAATACATGCCACCCGAATGTTTTCTTGTTGAAAAAAAGAGCAGTGTGATAAATTCTCTCCTAACAGTTTGGCAATTTGTATAAAGAACGGAAGTGGCCAGTTGCTGCAAAAGACATTTTGCACATTTTAATGAGTATATGCGAATGTCCCCGCGGTTAACTTAACATTTGCTCCAAAGAGAACATAACGATGATAAAAATAAAACGCATTCTCCCATTTTATTAGACATTCTCTAATTGTATCAGATAAATGTCAGACAGGAATCTGATCCGACAATTAAATATGATTTAGACAGACGCATTCAAAAGATAGTCCGATATTATGCACCAGATATATTTGCCAATGTATTTTGTCATAAAGTTCCGTTTCGAATACGCGGTTCGTAGCGTCATTCCTAAATTAGGTCTAAATGTTCTCGAACGCCTTGTCCTTATTTGTGAATAGAAAGAATACAGAATTTCCTGACAAAATATTCCACTTTACCGTACACACGGCATGACAGCAAATAAACCACCACGCATACTACTACAATCACATACGGAGCCAAGAAAAAATATAGTTCTCTGAAATAGCTTACACCCTCACATCCCAAGCATACAGCACAATCTAAAAAAAAAACACAAACCCGTCAAAATGGCATTCACACTTTCTTTTCAAACAACAAAAAAAAAACAGTTCACAAACCAATAAGTATTCTATCCATTTGTCAAGCAAATATTTTGTTTACATACATCTATTATATACATGTACTTACATACAGGGGACACTAGAACTAGCATTTAAGTATTATATAGATATACAGATAAGATTTAGACAGGCACACTATACATATCATATACACTCTTTGCCAGAGGGCAAATAATGATGATATGATCAGTCATGAAGTAGCACGTGTCGAATACCTCATTTTGAAATGGTCAATGCTGGTACTCTATGAATATAGATTAGAAATGGTTCCTGGGAAAAACAGAACCCTTGCCTTAACAAAAATATACCACTTTCCTCAAAACTCATCAACACAAACCCACCAGAAACATAGGAATATGCAAAAAGTGGAAGACAAAACACCGCCTTAATAAGGTCTGTGGCAAAGCTACAGAGAGATAATAGCATTACATTATTAACCTCATTGACCTTCGAGGACACAAATGGTTTGTTGGATTCCGCCAGTAACTTTTAGGCAAATGCGGGATAATGTCGGCCACATAAAGTTGGACCGCAGTTCGCAGTTCACGATTCAAATTGCGAACTCCGTTCTAGACCGCAGTTTGCAGTTCGCGATTCGAATCAGATATATATATCATGAATATATATCTATATATCTTCAAAACAGCAGTGAAAACATGTCAGAATATAATGAAAGTACTATTCTGGAATAAAACTTACATTAAAAAAGTCAATGAGAAATAAATGAATAATAATAATAAATAGCCAAAGATGCTTCATTACTATACGTGCAAGAACTGCGAACCGTGTTCCAGAATGCAGTTCGCGATTCGAATTGCGAACTGCAGTCCATCTTTATGCAACTGACACTGTCTCATCACAGCATATTCGTCCTATCAGACAATCGTGTAATGGAGAAATATATAATCTATTATAGAAGACAAGTTTGAGCTTTCAATTTTGTCTCCTTCAGTCTCAACCTTCTTACAATGGGCACTTTTAATGTATCGGTTCGGACAAAATTACTCTTTTAGAACGGGAAAGATATATTTCAAAAACATGGTAAAGTCTATAAATAATATGATGCGACATAAAACAATAAGGAACGCAGAGATCTTAAAACAAAAATCAATCCGCCTCATGGGAAAGACATTCCGTGGATAGATGTTCACTATTCGCATTCATATAATCTGATTATGCAAATGTTCATATTTTGTCATGTAAATTAAATTGGAACACACTTACAGGAAAGACGACGCTTATATCACAAGCCTTATTGAACCTTTTATAAAGTCATTTATATGGAAATGTGTAAATTGTAGATAATCAGACAAGATATGCTTTATTTCATCAATAGTGGCTTTCAGAAGCTTCATTGAACAAAAACAATGTCGTTTATATTAATACTGAAAGTTAATCATTGTATGGTTGTCAATTTTGACTGTATGTCAACTTTTTAATGCAAAATGAACGACCATACACAAATTACTTATGCAAAGGATTGCAGAGAAAATTATTAAATTTACGCAAGATGAGATTGTTTTGTTGCTAGGCTGTTGATGTGTTGATTGTGGATAGCATTGTTGTGTTAGGTCAGTTTTTGGTATGGTCAGACGGTGGATTTGTGTTTTTAGCGAGGTTCTGAACTTTTTTAGTTGTGTACGGGCTGGCGTGTATTTTGATGGTTACTATGGCTATGAAGACTGTTTGGTAAGGTGGCGTTCTGGCACGTGGATATTGTTTTTAATTCCTGTTACTGTATGAAACATTTCTACAGACATCGCTGTCATAGGCAGTCGAATCTCCCTAATCCGAACCTTTCCAAACCAGAATCCTCTCTAAACCGAACAAGTCTGTTAGTCCTGTCATTTTTAAAATGTATTTAATGCTAAAATATTTGTAGTTCAGAACCTTTGTATCCCAAAAACCTCTCTAATACGAACATTTTTGTCAGTCCAAATAAGTTCTGATAAGAAAGGTTTTACTGTATTGGGCATAGTGGAGACAATGCCAATGCTATAAGGTCCAACTTTAACTCATGCTAGATAAATTCGAAGCCCAATATTAATGCCACTTTTCTAATAGAAGTTTTGTCCTTAATTCCATAAAAATACGTACAATGGAACCCCTTGGAACCGGTCCAGCCCGAGACCAGGTCATTTGATTGGTTTAGAGGGGTTGTCAGTCTAGAGGGGATTTTTGAATTACAGAACATTTGGCCTTTTTAGAGGGGAAACCGGTTTATAGAGGAACCGGTTTAGAGGGTTTCCACTGTAATTATGTAACTAAACGTAAGATTTCAATCACGAAAATAAATGAACTAAAACAATGTTCAGTTGATCGTTACATCATCCTATCGATATTGTTTCGTTTTGAAAGAAGATAACAACTCCATTATGAGTAACCTCAAAGCAATATTAACAACAATTAAAAACTCTAAAATCATTTGTAATGACAAAATGTACTGTAAATGTGATTAATGAACATCCTACGGTGACAATGATGGATGTTGATATGCTTATATCATAAACACGGCACGATAATGCAATCTCTGCTTAGACTAATGTCGATATTAAATGGTCCATGTTTTACAATATTTTTAGTAGACAATAAACGGTTTATCATATGATATGTGTGACGCATGTACGTTGATTACAGGATATGAACATGACTTATAATTATGTCTGTTTTTGATGTTAAGCTTTTTTATACTAGTATGAATGCTTATAACACATAAAAAACGCCCACTTAGCTTGACTGGTAGATTGGTCATACGGGCATCGGGTTCGTGAGTTTAAAATTTTTATTTGGTCACGGGTTGGAATCGTACTCACAGCCGTGAGGGGCTAGTCATTACTAGTCATAGGCGTAAGGGGCTAGTCATTACCAGTCATAGGTGTAAGGGGCTAGTCATTACTAGTAATAGGCGTAAGGGGCTAGTCATTACCAGTCATAGGTGTAAGGGGCTAGTCATTACTAGTCATAGGCATGAGGGGCTAGTCTTTACTAGTCATAGGTGTAAGGGGCTAGTCATTACTAGTCATAGGCGTAAGGGGCTAGTCATTACTAGTCATAGGCATGAGGGGCTAGTCTTTACTAGTCATAGGTGTAAGGGGCTAGTCATTACTAGTCATAGGTGTAAGGGGCTAGTCTTTACTAGTCATAGGTGTAAGGGGCTAGTCATTACTAGTCATAGACGTAAGGGGCTAGTCATTACTAGTCATAGGCATGAGGGGCTAGTCTTTACTAGTCATAGGTGTAAGGGGCTAGTCATTACTAGTCATAGGCGTAAGGGGCTAGTCATTACTAGTCATAGGCATGAGGGGCTAGTCTTTACTAGTCATAGGTGTAAGGGGCTAGTCTTTACTAGTCATAGGTGTAAGGGGCTAGTCTTTACTAGTCATAGGCGTAAGGGGCTAGTCATTACTAGTCATAGACGTAAGGGGCTAGTCATTACTAGTCATAGGCATGAGGGGCTAGTCATTACTAGTCATAGGTGTAAGGGGCTAGTCTTTACTAGTCATAGGTGTAAGGGGCTAGTCTTTACTAGTCATAGGTGTAAGGGGCTAGTCTTTACTAGTCATAGACGTAAGGGGCTAGTCTTTACTAGTCATAGACGTAAGGGGCTAGTCATTACTAGTCATAGGCGTAAGGGGCTAGTTGTTACAAGTTAATATCAGCAGTGTAAATGGAATTTGTTTTGTTATAATTTACAGTAAGGTATGAGCGTATTGGCTTGAGCCATTTGAAAAAGATTTTGGCTATGAAAGTCTATATGGAATGGCAAATTTTTTCGCCAGTCAGTGGCTTTCCCACAGGTTTTGTTTGTGTTTTCTATACAACATGTAATCTAATTAATGGACACACTATCCTCTTAATGCTTTAACGCTTACAGAAGTATGATGTTTTGGGAAATCACTGTGATATTACACAATTACAAAAGATCAAATATTTATGAATGTTTGGTGGGAATAAACATCAAAGTTTTGTTTAAAGCAATCAAATTTTGTTTTGATTTTAGACACACGCTGATGTATTGTTGTGATTATGCTGAAATAATTACTACAGGGACATCAACATGATGTGTCAATTGATGGTATTAATATTTTATGATTTATTCCTGTTTAAATATTTTTATAACCGTGGTTAGTTTAAAAGAAATCCCAGTTCTGTGAAATCATGTTAAATATAATTGGTTACCCTAGTTATTTGTAGCCGAATTGAACACTTCTTTGTCTGGTTGTCATTCGGTCCGAAAATATCACAGCTTTAAAAATGACACACCAAATGAAGATACAAATTACCGTGGTATCATTTCATTTGGCAGCATGAATTATCACCTAAATTCGCGCATTTTCTATTTTACTTAAAAGAACGTCTCAAATATCACCAGTTGTGACAATGTTAGCGCCATCGTCAGTGCGAACAATAATGTTAACACAGTATGTACATAATAGTTCTTAAGTTACAAATTCGATATGTACAACCAAAATCTTGACAAAATGACTGCTGAAATAATTTCACGGTGAATAAAAGAGTCAAGACAATAAATCGTACAGAGATTGGAAGTAGCAGGCGCTTGAATGAATATATATATATATATATGTACATGTACATATGAGACGCAAAAAATAAATAAATAAATAAATAATAAACAAATAAATTTATTTATTTATTTATATTTATTTATTTATTTATTTATAAATACAATAATATATATAAAATATATATATAGTCTCATATGTACATGTTACAAAAACATATTACGCATATTATTTAAATAATAATAAATTTACATATATACACCATGAATTCTCTACTACTATGTGAATGAACAGCAAGTAAATCATCTTGAAAATATAGAAAAGACAAAAATATCAGGATCTTTGTTCTTGCTTTTCTTGTGAGTTTCTGATCAGAGTTCAAACAGCTTACCTTTTTAAATGTCAGAAACGATACTAATTTTGATTCAGCATTTTGCGTTCTTCTTGTAATGGCTTCGTAGTTTTGAGGAACACATTGGACATTAAGATTTGTTCGACATAATGGTGTGGATCAAGATTCTAGACTGCTAGACGCTTGTTTTCACTTCAATATACATTTGAACGCGCCGATTTTGATTTCACCGTTGAATTCAAAAGCAACTGGATTAAATTGGATTTTATTGCTTTTCTATAGTATTAAATCATCGTACTTCGATTACTTAATTTCCTTTCCGCTCAAATTAATCGCCATTATGTCGCTAAATATAAAGCAGCGTTTGCATTAAAGTGGTTATTTGGTTGGTCTCGACCATAAACGAGAATTTGAAGGTGATATTGACGTGTAAGTGGATACAGCAGATCGAGTTTTCTTACCAATTCATTTCATTGCATTGCTTCGATAAGAACACATCAATCCACAATGCTATCATAGTGACGATTATTTCCATAGATACTGTGAAATAATTAAAACCACAATTTTATTCATTTAAAAACTAGGTACTAGTTTTATCACCTGACCAGATAGCGTAGTATCAAACTAAATACACACACAAGCTACAAAAACAGAAATCAGCCATAGCCTTAAATAACTCGAAATTTTACGACGAATTTAAAACAAGAACTAAAATGTGACTCTGTTGGCTCATCAACAAAATATTCTTTTCAGCAAAGTATCATATGCTGTCGAAAGACTGCTATTAGCCGAATAAATGTTAAATTGTTATTATTGAATCAATTCATAAAACGGCAAACCTCGAGATGAAGCTAAAAGGTACCGGCCAATCTTAACCATTTCTTCTTACAGTTACTTTTTGAAGATATTACACTATAGAACTACAAAACGGTGCTCACTTAAACAAAGCATCTTTTGAAACATCTAACCAAACACATTCCAAAAGCACTTAGGTTCTGGGACAACATCTGTCAACTTCCAAGAGGTTGTGAATCATAGTCAAGAAATGGACCCAGATGTACAAAGCCTTCTTAAATAATACTGGAGCATAAACGTAACGTAAGACATAGTGCTTTTTGGTTAGCTTATAACATTGTTGAACCTCCAGGTGGCTGTGAATCATGGTCAAGAAATTAACGTATATGCTGACCCCAGGGCCATAATGTGAACAAACTAGATAAAGAACCACTAGGTAATGCTAAATACAAACATGTACTACCAGAGTAATCGAACACGTAAGAAATGGTACAAAATATTAAAATGACAGATCTTGGAATTAAAAGTGGATGTCCAGACTGATAATACAACCCTTTAACCAACTTAGTGGTTGGGTATGTGCTAATGAAATCACACTAGAACAGTTTCCTGTACTTCAAAGTTGTCGCTAAGAAGGAGCCCTCTCTACCTGGTGATATTCACTCTTTATCATTGACTTACTAATAGAAAATCTTAAAAACAGCAAACATGGTGTCACTATAGGGTCTATTATGTGAGGAAATCCAACCCTAATAGACGATCTTTACACTTTTTGTGCTATAAAAAACTACATGGACCTGCTATGAAATATACAAAGACAAATATTAAGTGATCATTTTTAGTGCCAAGAAACAAGAAAGTCTACAATCAAGTTCGCTTCGACATACATTCATACATGTACAACCAAATCAAACATAAATAGAAAACTGAATTGTTTCAGACTATAGATGTATGGTTAAGAAAAACAAGAGCATAAACTAAGAGAACATTGATAATACTCCACTGGTTCTAACATCGATCATCCAGTGCGTTGTTATTCTAACAGCTGTATATGGTGAAGAACTGATAACAACATGAAATACACATTCGGTGAGCAGCTAAGATCACATAACACACTCCAAAATACACACGCACAGACCTACCCTTTGAGTGTGGTCAGCAAACATTCTTTTCTTCACTAGGTTTGACGCCATTTTTCAACATTTTTTCAGTTATATGAGGCAGTCGGTTCACCTAATCAGTTTTCCTGGACTGTATACTAACCAGTACTAACATATCCTTCCACAACTTCTCCACATAAGGAGGAAAATCGACATTTTTGTAAAATTTTCGGAGATACCCTCGCGAACAGAATTTGAACCCGGATCTCCGGGTTACAAATCCAGCGCACTAACCACTGGACCACGGTCGCGACTGGATTCATCCCTGAAATTTATTAATTACAACTGAAATACAGACTTATCATTAAATTTGGTCAACCCATCATCAGAACAACAACTTTTCTTCAGCGTAACATGTTTGCATTTAATGATGAACAAGCATTGTCATTTATGTGCAACAAATACCGAGCATGTTTATACAGATTTTCATAATTAAAATCACATGCATGTGTGTCCGATTATATACCTGTATGTAGATATAACTGAAAAGTGGAACAAAATAGTATGTATAATAACACATAACAACTTTAAAAGAAAGTTTGATATCACATGAGAATTCAAGTCGTTTAATTTGATTACATTTACACGGTATATAAAAAAGTCAAGTTCCGGTAATCACTTTAAATCGTGCAATTTGATTTATGTAGCGTCACAATAAATCGTACAGTGATAGGAAGTAGCAGGTGCTTGTGATCGCAATAAATAGTACAAGCTGACATATATGACATAGCGACGATTCGCACAGTGATTTTGTTTAAAGGACACAAAAAATTGCTATTTCATCAAATCTAATAAATTCAACGACAAATCAATCACATTCAATGAAGTTTTTTACATCATTTTTAAACAGGAAGGTGTAGAGTGTCAAATACTAAGGGGGTGTTTTCAAGTCAAGCAGAAACAATGCAACACATTAAAAACTTGCGTTTTTAAAACTGTTGAGTACATGCACATGTAGCCTGATTTCACACGTCATTGACTGCATTGTAATGCTTGGTCTGTGCTGGACAAATATTTAAGCATTCGTTACGGAGCACACTTTATTAAGTGAAATAAAACATACATTTGGAAAATTATGAGCACGCTATTAATGAGACACAGAGGAAATCAATAAATGTTTTGTTTGTTTTCTCATGACATTAAGTAATCAACAGCTATGACAATTATATCAAAGCTATCATTAATTGATTAGGTTCGATCTGCATTACCTTCCCTCAGACATTATTGTTAATGGTGTTACCATTGATATTGTAATAAAGAAATTAAATAATTATCATCAAGAATTAAATTTGATGAATGCGTTTATTCCAAACGATCATGTAATTAAGGCTTCTGGAGGAGACTTTGAGGTCGGATAATATTTCATTTTTTTGGTCTCTGCTAAGCGCTTAGCTATGTACTTCAATCCCATTAATCAGTTCCAGGCTTAAAATAATTTGAAGCCCATAGTGTTATTGAAACTACTGGTGGGGTGAAAGGTATGCTCGTCTTACCCTTTGTAATGACTGGAATTTTAGATAGTATTATGGGGCCTGTGGTGGAGTTGTTATGGTAATTGACTGGTAACCACAAGCCACTCACCGCTGTAGATTCGATTCCAACTCGAGAACAGGCAAATTTCACATGTGAAGAAGCTGTACAATTAGCTTTCCGAAGGTCGGAGACTCTATTAAAGTGTATGCCTGGGGTCTTCCTCGATCTTTAAGACTGGAGAAATCGCTAAATGACTCTGAATGTTAGTGCGACGTTAAACCCGGAAGAGAAAGTAGATTACTGTAATGTGCTCATATCATATAATGCAATATATAGATTATTAAATAATAATCTTCCACATGTACATAATTCATGCCACTACCACATGCACTAACGAGTCAACAATAGACAACTATGTAATTATATATAATTCATTTACATACGTAATAAACGAAGGTCTTCATTTAAATAATCAATATTATCAAGAACAAATGTGCAATATCCATAATGTTAAAAAGTTAATTGCATACAACCTTCTCAAGCATTAAAAACATCAAGCCATAACTGATCAGTATTCTTACCAAATTCACGAATTTTCCGAAATTAATCGGGAATGATAATTATTGCAGTCGGTGCAAAAGACCTGGGGCGCATTTAATAGACACATCTAACCTAAGTTACTAAAATTAAAAATGTCATTAATGGTGTATAATTCAGACAGTAATCCTCAAAAGCTAACAAACTCCAAATCAGTCAATACATGTTTTATTTAACCATTTGTAATTAAACTGTAAGTGAAAGTAACCTATAAGTAAGGTTGGTACAAATTGACAAAGCGAAAGTAATTGAGATGAATTTAATTCTGGAAATAGCTGAAATAGTTCATGATATGGTTTATTGTTATCCATTATTGACCATAAAATTGATGTATACCATTAAAATTTCAAGGTCAGTATATTAGGCCAAATTTGAAGAATTTTTACGATGTTACTTCCTTATGACAGTCAGTATACATGCAAGGGATAGGAAGGTATTTAGGCCTTAAAAGTGTTATCTTGTCAAAGATACGTCTATAAAGTGGGCCCCTGCATCAGATTTTCAGTGTTAAGATAAAAAACGACACGAACGTATTTCAACAAATGATGTTTACTGATTAAATATCCAACATTTAGAAAACCACCATAACGTCAATATTCCTAATATAACATTAATATTCCGGGACGTTGAAGGATAACATAAATTGGTTAATTGTTCAGCAAACATGTACCGTCATGCACGATAAACAGATAATTTGAATCGTTTATTTGTTCTATAACACATAATTAACGAAATCTAAGTGGTCATTAGATTATGAGAGTTAGCCTTGTGAAAAACAACTAAGATTATATCATTTGTCTTGCTCTTTCTATTTGTGACTGACTTGTCAGACATCAGGCAGACCATTATATGCTTCATGTTATTCTTTTTATAATTTGATTTGTGTTGTGTGGCTGGTGATTGCAGAGAGAAACCATGTCAGTAGCTTTTGTAGAAGTGGGTAGAATGTTCTTAAAACATACTGTGACTTTTGTCTGTGATAAATGGCATTGTAATATCAAATGAAGCTGCATATTCATACACTTTTACTCAATGATTAATTGCGTTATAATTAGTCAACTTACAATGCATTTTAACGAACAATCTTTAGCGCAGTAATATACGCCTCCCCGCGGTGTTCATTTACACGTTGTGATACATTTATTGGTAAACTTGACTACTTTACGGAACATTACCGGATGATTTTAGTGACAGTAAATAAGAGAATAAAAGATTGTCACCGACGTGCAATCAATCAAACTTATTTTACGCTGGAAAAAAATGTAAATATTTAAGCCGACTGTAGCAGGGGAACCAGTAAGACAGAACAAAATTTCAGAAAAATATCGATATTAGCACCCATGTACATTTAACTTGTTTTCAGCCTTGAAAGGAACCACTGAGTGTACTGACAGAAAACTAAGTTGAATGATAAGGACACCGTGTTTACTATAATGTACAATATAAATGACGAGTACAATACATACCAAACTTACAAACAGCTACTATGTGATAGCGATGGTGTAGAAACTAATGTGATGAAAAGAATGCCAACAAATTGGAAGTAAAAATTGGAAATGTTTCCAAAATTTTATTCCTAGACGTTGTACAACCTGCTATGGTGCTGGTCTCGAATTAAGGTCACTAATTTGAAAACTTAAATCTGAATCACATGAGGGCACACACTTAAGTGATTTCTTTCAGATAGAGTGAATGCCAACTATCTCATAATTCATCTTGTTCAGACTTCCGTCTAACATGTTTTAGTTGAGAAAAGAAAAAAAAATTATTAGTTGAGAAAAGAAAAAAAATATTTGGCAAACTGCAGGTTATACTGAGTTATCAGTGTAGTCAAGTAAAAGGCCAATAAAACATCCGTTTTTATTTTTACATTGGTCAGACGATTCACCAGGCTTCATGGTAATCAATACTTTGAGTGACAGGAGTGTTTCGTTGTTTATGCTTGTCGTTGATTGCTCAAACAACTCATATAAAGTATATGTTGCAAAATATTATCGAATCGAAAAAAGGCACGCCAAATTTCACCAATAACACGCGGGTTTAAAACGTTGATATAATTTCTTTCCTCAGATGTACCAATACACAGAATAGTCCAAACAACAAGTGTAGCCACGCCTTACAAACCAAAGTCTAATTATGTAAATGAAGTTTTCAGTCGTGTGCATACAGTTACGCAAATAATTAGTGCTGTTTAGGCCAGAAAAAAAATAGTTGCGTTTAGGGTTACTTGACCAAAAAAATTAGGGTAGGTTGGTCGAAAAAATTTTCTTTTCTATTTTTTTTCTTAACTTTTCTTTTGCGTGAATAAGGCATTAACCAGCTATGACTCACCCTGTATAATTGTATTGGATACACTAAGACAGTAATTATTTATTCTAACAATGAAAATGATAAAGGCAAGTATTATATTAAGTATTTTTCATACATATTGGGCAGTAATTATGAACTATGTATACAGAGATGACCCTTTCTGTAGGATAGTAATTTTCATACTCTGATTCTAATTGCATGTAATATTTTATGTATCTGATATCATATTTTCTAGACTGCCCCTGCGTATTAATGTGTCATGTATTTTTAAATTTGTGTATCTAAAAATCACCTTCAAACAATTGGCATGTTCAGGAGACATCAAAGAAAGCAAACACGTATAATCTATGTGAAATTTCTCCAGATTAATTTTTCATTTTTGGTGCAACTGATGATTAGAGATCATCAAACATGTCACTGGATTGTATCAACTTGTATAAGTTCTTCTCTTGGACATATTCACAAGCACCAATCCTCATGGCAATTAGCAAACATGCCATTTTGATTTTCTGGAATGATTCCAGTGTTCTGGCCAGGAATTTTTATTAATTTGAGCTTCTTTCAGTGGCAAAGGAGAGTGTGTAAGAGGTTTAGCTCTCCTTAACTTGGTAGAATCTGGTGCATCTTAAAGTGATAAGATAGAACTGTTTTAATTCAAATGTTTATTTAGCATAGGAAACACAAAAACATCACACAGGATACTCTTGTCTCCTTTGGTATTTTGTACAAGTTGAGCACATCATACCCTGGTCTGAAATGCAGATTAAAAAATGAACATTACTTTAAAATAAAAAGTTAATAATTTTCATTTCGTTGTCAGTCACAGTTTAGACTAGTTAATTATGAGTATCTCTATTTTCAGCCTAAACATCCGAAGATCGGGCAGTCTACCGATTTCCCATGATTTGTCTTTATTTACTTTCCTAAACCATGTCTTTGCAGCAGTCATGCATTCTTAATAAATGTCTGATTACATTAAGTATTCATTAACTTAATAAAATTAATCCAGCACAATGTTTGTACTCAATCAACGACCAGATTCCAAACCGAAAGTAGAAAATGTAAACTGTGATTCTTAAACCGGAAGTGGCTATATTCGCCTTTTTGGACACCAAATCGTCAAAGTAAATTGTCATTAAACTGTAACGGTATACATAAAATATGTATTTTCAAATTTCAATGAAATATGATAAATTAAATTACCGTTTTCGGACAATGTCATTCACGGAGAAGCCTATTTTCACGCTGGAGCTACGATTTTGGTAGCGACAATCATCCTGCGTTCGAACCTGACGTTGGTTTGTTGGTGAATTTGATTGACAACTTTTGCTTTGTTGGTGATGTACAGAGTCGACAGACAGCGTGTAATCGCACGTATTTGCTGTTAAAAATTGTTGCTTGTACGCAATATCATTCGTCCACAAAAATTTCGTACTCCCGGTTTTTCGCACCACGTTTTTTTGCGGTTAGAAACGTTAGGGTCGGCCCAAAAAATTGGGGTCGGTCGGGTAACCGTAAACACAACTATTTTTTTACTGGCCTTATATGAATCAACATGGAACTACTTTTGAAAATCACAAAGATTGAGTTTTAGGAGCACTTTAATCTGAAACAGTTACCAATATACCACAACGTCATAGTTTACAAAGATTCTCTCAAATAGCTGTCAATATACCACAACGTCATAGTTTACAAAGATATACTGTAACACCCTGAGTTATAGTCTTATGTATGTCCACAGACCCTTACATATGGTTGTTATATTTTCATGTTTATTGTTCCGTCCCGGTAAAAATGCCTAAATCTCTTACCTGACCAAACTTTAAAGTAGTGTCACATGTTTTCGCGATCGGTTATTACGTCGTTTTCTTCATAAGTACGAAACTTTGCAAATTTTTACTTTATGAACGTTTTTATTGTTACAAAGCCAGTGCGGCTGACACATTTTCCTAGTAAATCCTCTTGTTATATCCATTCATTGAACTAAAACAGTATCCAATTTGTCACGGTGACAGATATATGCATTGTTTACAATTGCATCATGGTATAGCGTTAACGCTCGAGTGAACCGCTTCTATTTTTAGCTGGCGTAAACAAAGTTATTTACAAGGCCTAAGATTCCTAGTTGTAAGTTATAAAATACTTAAATTGTTTCATAATGTATTTTCCCTTTGAAGTAAGTGGCCATGATGTTAAGCGTTCCAGAACTTACCAGATTTGGGTCACTACCATTATTTTTGGTAGCTACCAATATTTATGGTAAAGACGCGCTACCAGTTTTTGGTCAGTCCTACCAATTTTTGGTATTTCTACCAATTCTTGGTAGATGCTACCACTACCTAGTATAAAAGCTGAGATTTTTTCGTTCTGAGTTAGTTCAGATTTTGATTTTGCCTGGTAAACATCCTCACGCTATTTTTGTAAATAAATTCTAAAAATATATTTAAGTAAGATCGATCGATATGTCATACTGCGGTATTTTTAGAAACGTATATAATGCATTACAGGTCCGTAGTTAGTAGCGTTATTTTGAACTCAAATTTTAGCAAGACATTCTAAAGCTGTTTCATAATCTTTGAATACTTTCTATGTATTTATAACTATTATTTGTTAAGTGTTCTGAACTCTAAGATCAAGTTAGCGGAAACCAAGTATTTTTTGACGCCTTTTGAAACAATCTAATGGAAAATTTCATACGAACTTTTCCATTATTTAAAGACATAACGACGATTTCAAATAGCGCAAATGAAATTAAGCATTCCCTTTCCGAAGCTTTAATGTTGCAACATAGAATTTCAAGGACATAACCTTGCATTTCTTTGCCTTTGAATTAACTGGCAAAATAAAAAAAATGGACTGTTAAAATTTTGTAAGAGAATTAATTTATGAGAATCAGCCTCTCAGTATTGTCATCAGACTAAATCAATCAACATAATGTGTGAGCGCAATCAGAGAAAAAAAGGTCTGAATAATGTCGCTGATTATATTTATCGATTTTAACAAAACTGAATGGAATACGAAACCAAGGCAACATAATGAGGTATCATTTAATTTTGCTGGTATGAATTTTCGCGCAAACGCTAAATGACATTTCGCGAGATCTTAAATTCACGCATTTTTAATTCTACTTAAAAAAACAGTTTAATATCACGAGAGAATCCCTCAAAACAACCACTGATAAAACACTTAAAACACTTAAAAACACCTCATGATTTACTTAAATAAAGCTTTCTAAAATAAAATCGGAGTAATTCTCTTTACAAAATCCACCTTTATCTCTGGCATTACATGAAAGGTTTCGGATGTGTAACAAAGTCGGACAAATATTTCGTTCCTAATGAGTTTGGTATCAAGCGGTTGTTATAACAAAGTAGCTGTAATACTGAGGTATTCACAACGTGAGGTTTTACTGTATATCTTAATCTAATCAAGACCATACGACCACATGCCAGTAATGATACAAGCATTAACGGTATAAATGCAGACAAACAATAAAAATACACTGAGTGAACTATTAACATATTAATTGACACTTTGTTTAAGGATGCCCATGAATTAATTAATCACCCAGGGTGCTTAGACCAAACCGTGCATCAAAATTACGCTGAAATTACTGCACATTTCATCAATAAAAACAATGCTTTAATGCGCTTTGAAATTGCAACCAGTATCTACCTATCCAACCATGTTTAATTGAGTGATTTTGAAATGGAATGACTTCACAAATAATGTCATTGTTGAGTGAATCTGTAGAATCTAAACATCAGAATCTTGCCATATTTAGTAACGTATTAAGAAGTAATGATGCTACTATTTATTTATATTGATTTGAGGGCTTTCAAGAGTTAGGATGACAAGGATAGAATATAGAAAAAATCCCATCTTTTGATAAACTACCATTATAATAAGTCTGTCCAAAAAACACTATCGCCAAGGGGTAAAAATTGTTTGTTTCTGGTTACCCGGCCAGCATTAATTTTTCCCTGTGACCCTAGACTTTTTATTAGGAATATCCACTGTCTCAGATTTTTACATTTCCTTTAAAAAATAATCTCAACAGTGGCTTTCAGGAATAATAAAAACAATATAACAATAAGCCCTACCTATGTATCCAGAGAAAAAACATTTTTTAGCCCAAAATGCATTGTACATGCAATGAAAAAACAGAACATCAGCGTCTAAATTGTAGCATACATCAAAGACCTATACCATAGAGGCATAGTATAAAACGAACATAAAATTAATGCTGTTTAATAACCTGAGGTTGTTAATATTCCAAAATGAATTACATAAAGTGCTTTTTTGCAATTGACTAATTATTGCATGCATAAAAATTTCAGATGAATAACATAAAATTTTCATGCTGTCAAGCATTATTCTCATCCATGCCTAATGGTGTCTAGAATAATTATTCCACACATGGCTACAAAGGACAGACTACATAGAGAATTATTGCAAATCAATGATAGATACAGAAAATGGGCCTCTGTGATCTAGTGGTTATGATCTCTGACTAGTAATCATTAACCCTTCACTGCTGAAAGTTAAAATCCCACTTGAGACTGAATTTCACGTCAGTAAGCAGAAAATCAGTGGTTCTACTGAGATGTACGCTTAGGGTCTTCTTCAACAGTTAAAACTGGAAAAAGACAATAATTGATCCTGGCTGTTGATGTGATGTTAAACTCCAGAGAAAAATAAGAATCTGAAAAATTATATGTACGAATTCAATAAATACTAGCTTGAATGATGAAAACATCAAATCAAAAATTCTTACTGCATTAGAACTATTTCCAATTTCTATATTTGAAATAAAATTATAAGAATATTTGCCATGGCGTGTTGGCTTATCTAATTAACTTTGACATAAAGTCACTCAGATATTTTATTCATCCTTTATGCAATCAATGCAATGTTTAATGGCGACTTTTAAAGCGTAAAACATAAAGTTTGCACTATAGAATACAATATTGAGGAAGAGAGCAACTAGAACACGCAGATGAATTATATTTTTGCAAGGTTTTAATTGACAAAGGCTCACGCTGAAGATCTTAATGTGGTAAAGATATGAGGATTGGTCATGATATCAAAGTTGATTAGGCCAGAAGAAAATAGTTGTGTTTTGACTCAAACAACCAACTCTATTTTTGGCACCAATCGCAGTTTCTGACAGCAAAATTTAAAGTACAAAACTATTTGAGGACAACTTGTACCTCAAAAAAAGGAAAGGTATGTTTAGAAAAAATAAAGCAAGGTTCTGCCACCAGTCTACCCCATTAGTTTGATCAAGTCACCATAAACATAACTATTTTTTGTTCAGCCTTGTTATAAGAAATGTATTCATTCAGTTTGAAACTTTTTAATTTTCTATATCAACATTATTCCTTATCATCTTTTGTGAAACTGTTAGTTTGAGACTTTTTTTATTTTCAATAATGATATTATTCCTCATCATCTATTGTGAAACAAACAGCTGGTTTTTTTTTAGATTTAATATTAATGAATCAGTAATGTGTGTTCTCATTATCACTTGAAGATAACTCAATATCTGGAAAAAAATAATTCATTGTACTTAAAGAATTGAATTCCCTAAGCTTGTTAGAAAATTGAGATTACAGGAGAACAAGAGAAAACTAAAGTTTGATTTGCTTTGATGAATTAATCTATAAAATATCCAATGGAAAGTGATTGGATCATCATTTTATAATTATAGTTATGTAACTATAGCAATATGACATTCAACTAATACTATTTTGGATCGAACATACAACTTTTTAAAAATTCAAATTCAGGCTAAAAAATTTACACCTCATTGTTCAGTACTATTTATAAACTCGCATATTTTTCTTTGGATATAATTTAAAGGAAAGGATGAAATGTAATAAATTTCCTAAAGTTAATTGACCTCAACATGTATCTGATATTGGGATATTTGTATAGTCGGAATTGTAAATTTCCACTATTCACACACTGAAATACGTGAAATGTAATTTCCTTTTCATAGTAAACTGCATGTCACATAACACAATAATGCATTAATTAGAAAACTCTTTTAGTACATGGAACACCAGGCAAATGTTCCATTCATCACAATTCATCTTAAAGCAGGCTTTTTGAGTGATCACCTTGTGCTCATGGTAAACAGCATGATAACACCGTTAAAAATTTGAAGCTTTCAAACCCAATAATCCTAAGGGGATAGCCAAATAACTAAACAGATTATGTAACACGCAACCTCCTTGCAGCAAGCATTAATGAGCCATAATTACTTAACAAGCAATCTTTATGACCATCTCTAACAACAGTAATAGAAGTATGTTGACTGCACCATTAACACGACAAGAAAATAATTATTACTGAGAAATGAACACTATTAAAATGAATGGTGGCATATTTCTGCATAAGATTATCAGAATATTTTTGCAAAAATCTAACAAATTTTCATGAAAAACAAAGATATTTTCAAGAAAATTCAATCACTTTTCTTGATAAGTGTATGCAGAAATATGCCACCATACAAATGTTACAAATTTTCCCAAATGTAATTAGTTCTAATGTTTCCAAATGACGCGTAAATAAGTTCCTCCTTTCCTATTACCTGATGGACACCACTTTTTTCTGCCAATCCTAAACCTTTTTGGTCTCAATCAATTTCTTTCTTGCCAATATTTTCATTTTCAAATGAACAATATCTCTGAACTAAGTAGATGCATTTGAAAAAAAGAAATTCTGTTGACCTACTGACCCAATATTATATGAAACCAAACACAATAAAACCTTGATATTGAGACACTTTTGGGACCCAAAAAATCTGTCATAATAATGAGTTGGTCTCATTATGCAGTTGAATTATAGGGGAGTTATTGAAAGCCGGTCTGAAAATAAGTGGTCATTATAACAAGGTGGTAGTAATATTGAGGTGGTAGCCAGGCTGTATTCATATTTCTAGCATACTTGATAAGAATGTACCATTGTCATATGATTATATACAATGTCCACATTTCCATATAAATGACATCATAAAAGACACAAAAAAGAATGTGACATTACTGTCGTATCAATGTGACATGACTGTCGTATCAATGTGACATTACTGTCGTATCAATGAAGCATGTACTAATTCAATCAACAGTACAAAAATATGAATATTCTCACAATTGCGTAATTTTATCGTGTACACGCAAACAATAGCTTTATGTTATCATCACGTTCTTCGAGAAACAATCTGGTATTAAATTGTTGTTGTGGCCTGTTTATGGTGCATCAAAAGAATAGAAACTGAAAATGATTCCTGGTTTAAAATGGTGAAGCTTTTGAGTAAACTAATAGTTGTTTAAATAATAAACATTTTGTAACAAAAAGCATAGCAATAACTATAATGGTTTCATTACATCAATTTTAAGTCTTGATATTACAGCTATAAGACTATATACAAATTTTCTCAAAATTTCATCCTGTTTTGCGGAATAGCGAGTGTCCAGTGTAGTGAGGGTCTTTTATCATTAAATATATAGTGGGAAAATATGGGACTTTAAAAATTGTCTGGTATTGTGAGGTACAGTTTAGCGAGTGTCAAGTTAAGCGAGGTTCCAATTAATTAGTTTGAAACCACATTTTTTAACATTCTTACCATGGGTTTTCACTGAAATGGATCTTCTTTTTTTAATCTTTGAAAAATTGGCAACTACCACCCATTTCAATGCAAATTTAAATGGACAATGACTCAAAATGATTGTCATTGTTTTTTTAAATCTCACAGAAAATCATTTTCTATAACAGAAACCTATAAAAATTGAATGGTTCCAAAAATCTGTCTACTCTATTTTGAGGTAGTAATTTTGAACATAATGGGTAGAAAACATTAAGAATGTTGACATAATGACAAATAAATCAAACAAAAATGACAGTTCATTATTCACCATTAAATTTATCACAATATAATTCATAATTATTTAATCTGCATTGCACTGTTTTCTAAGTGCATAAGATTTTTTTATAATTAAAAAAATGATAATTAAAATCTCCAATTTTGTATTTATCAATTTCATGTAGAATCTAAATTAACAAAGAAAAAATGGTGCTTCCCTGGATATTACATTTCTGTCATCTAATTCATTAGTTGCTCAATGAAGATAAACAAGCAGTTTTGGCTAAACAATACGTCATAACCATGTGCAGTACAATACATTCAAAAATTCTGAAATAAAGTATTACCATACAAAATGTGATGAGTTAGATTTGTCAGTGTTTACAAATCATTTATCATCATGAAATCTGCTGCTTTATCAACACCAATAAACAATGGTTTACAGGATAATAATTGGGTCTAATGAAAAGGCTCATTCAAAATACATCATGTTCACTAAATAGATTCTGCCTGAAACTGTTCATCGACTTGGACAGTATTATGCATATGGTACGACATCATTATCAGAAAATTCTGTGTCTACAGCTGCACTGGAGTATAATACAGTCTAATGACTTGTTTATGATGCATACAAATGAGTACATACATATTTGTATGTGCATATGTCTGTTGCAGCTATTTGTAGAAAACTTGTACAGAATATGTACATACATGTATATGTATGTTTCTTTGTCAGACTGTAACTTACTTTTTTACAGGGATTTAACCTCACACCAGAAGCCAACTAGCGACTTCCAGCATGAACATTGGGTAGGTAGCATGTACAGCATACACCTGAGTAGAACCACTGACCTTCCGTAAGCTAGTTATACAGCTTCCTCACATTTGTAATTAGTTTTGCCTCAGCTGAGATTTGAACTCACAGAGGGCAGGGGCTAGTGATAACTGGCCAGAGACCAAAACCACTTGAACACAGAGGCCCCTAATACTGCTACTGTTTTTGTAAAGAAGGCAGTGTATGAACCAACCAAGGAAGGTAATACAGTTGCAGGGTTGTGAACTAAAAATTGACCATTAAATCACTGGATTAGTGATGTGAAATATGCCACATTATTTTTTTATTTTTTTTGGGTAATGTTATCAAAGTATTATAAGGAGTTAATGTCAAATTGACCCCATCAAATAAGTTCATCTGAATCTGTGTCTTTAACATGGACTCTTCCAACTGACCTCAGACAGATGAGAGTCTAATATCATTAACAAGATCTAAACTTACATGTTATTAATCACACCAATCACACACAATATCCATTCCAACAAATTCATTAAATAGCACATTTAACATCACACAGAGTAAGACAAACATACAAGCAAAGAAGCGCTTTAACAGTTTTAAGTTTAATTGACAGTATACATAAATTATACAAACAAGCAAATAAATTATGCTTTTAAAGGCATAAAAATAGCTTAGAAGCTGACTAAAAAAGAAAACTGAACATTTTTTCATAAGAAATGTTGGTTATGGTTTAGGCGTATACACACTATTATGAACCATCCTCACAATGTTCTAGCCCCCTATGTTCATGACTGTACCAAGAACAAAATACATGGATGAAAGCTGAAAATTTTCAAATAAAAAAACTAGAAATCTTGACCTCGGTGCCACGGAAACAATAAAAGCCAGTAGGATCCGGACCTGGGCAAAAACTAAGGTTCCAGAAAATTCTGTAAACTTTTAACCATGTTGGTAATACTAAAGCCTGATTGTTCAGTGTGTAGTTTCAGCAGACTTAAGAGCTGATGCTCTTCATACAAACAACAAAGAAAGCAGTACCTGTAGTAATGTAATTAATACGCTCATTTTTAATTTATATAAACATACACTCCTACAGCAACAACAAGAATAAAAATTTCAAAACTTATAAAAATATAAAAAAAATACTACACACTAAAGAGGTGAGTCCATGAATGAAACATAAGAAGCACACAATTCCTATGCTCGTAGAATTTCAAAATCAAGTCAAATATTTCTAGACTTGGACCTTCCGACTGCCAATATGTGTCATCTGCAACACAGAGTCAAACTGCAGATTCTTGGATGTACAACAAATCAGTTTAATCCAAGTTTGGTCTTACAAAAATATTAACAGTAATCAGGGGTGTGCATTATATTATCGATGTGAAATATCGATTGTAGCAGTATCTTTCAAAGATGATACAATGTCACAATAGTACTTCTAAATAATCAAAAATAACTCTAGGTGTCAGTAAATATAATTCGTTTGTTTTTATGTCACTGATTGTCACTGGGTTGTAACGCTGTTTTTCAACCATTTTTCAGTCATACACAGCGATCGATTTACCTAACCTGTTTTCCTGGACCAATACTAACCAGTACTAACTTACCCTTCCACAAAGAGCTGGCAAATTCTCTACATATGGAGGAAAATCGACTTTTTTGTCAAACAGTAAATATGAAATAAAATTTCCAGCCAGACATATAGTATACTTTTGCACATGTTGTTTACAGTACAATTGTAGCCTGAGCTTCACATTTCAAGTTAAAATCACTAGCTTTACACTGTTACACATAAAATATTTAGAGGTAGAATAAATTTAACAGTGGCATCTGCTTTTAGCAGCTTCATAAATGACCATTGTTTACAATGTACAGTGCAACCTCTCCAAAGCAACACCCTTTGACAGAAGCAAAATTATGCTGTTGAAGGTAGGTTGTTGCTCAAGGGCTGCTCTGGAGAGGTTGCACTGTACTGCAATATAATTTTCCTAGCAATGCCCACCCCTAATTGTTATGAATCTAACAAAACACATTTTGTTACAACAGATGACTTTGACTTTCCGCAATAAACTAAAGGTGACTGCAAGTTAACTGTTAACATATATACATATAAAACCAAAGTAACACAATGGGCTTTTCAGACCTTTACACTAATATACTGTGACCCAAGTTGCAAACTGACACTGAAATAATTTTTTGTCAAGATTAACAGTTGAAATAATCAGAAACTATTATAAAAATAGAACAAAACACTTTTCTGCACAAATGAATGAAGGGATTACAATATTTCAGTGTTAAAAGTCGTCATTTATCCCATTAAAGGCAGTCTTCATGCAGTCCAGTCTGAAAGATTATCATGTCACTATCACAATACACATTCAATGTCTGGTTTATCAAAAAACTGTGTACTGTGCATCTGCGATAGGCAAATTCATCTCCACTGATCAGTGCCACAGTAAATTCGCAGGCTAACATGCTAATATGTGCTATATTGTTCTTAAATCAGTATTTTGAGCATTGAAATCGAGAGAAATCTTGATTGGCAACATGAGCGCTAATACTTATTTAATGACCCACAGTTTAATCTCGAAAATGTTAACCTATAATTTTTTATAGGAGTAAATTATTGTTTTTATCTCCTTAAACGTTTTAAATTAAATTAAGAATGCACCACATGTGAGAAGAATCTTTTAATTAGTTATCAGTTAATTAGATATGTTTGTGTCTATTCATTCATTTGGCTTGGAAAAATAATTTGACTTCTGCAGCAATAAACCATACTTGCTCATAAATTCTCATGAACCATTCTATTAAATTACTTGTTTTTCTTTAACCCTAGGTAAGTAAAAACTGGCTAATCTTAACAAGATTAGACGAAATCAAATCTAAAAATTCTGTACCACAAATTTTAGAGGTTATGTTTGCAATTTTTTCATCTTAATTTTTTTCTGTAGCTTTCACTATTTCTGGATGAAGTAACAGACATTGAATGCTTCTTGTTATTCTTGCGATCTGCGTGCTGTGTCGTCTGTCTCATATCCGTTGGAATTTAAATGTTGTTAAAAGGTGTGTTGATCCATACATAACAGTGAGACACATACATAGGCCTTGAGTTATAAGATGTTGGCTGATTGTCTGCCCTATGTGTGTCCAGGTACCAACATTTGTCACTAATGTAAACACAATCTGCAACGTAAGGAAGAAAGAAAGAAAAATTACTGATAACACAATACATACTTAACAGAAATTAAAAATGCAAGATTCATGTCACACGCAAATTTTAGTTGGTTTAATTTATTTGCATCATATGCACACGACTTCTGCATTATCCAAAAAAAAAAATGCACGATTTCTTACAGAATATGGACAACCCACAGTGTGTATTGATTACTAATGTGTATAGAATATCAAATAGGTGTTTTCAAGTCTGGCACAAAGAATGCAACACATCTAAAAACCTGCTTGCAAATATCAACAAACCATTCATACATGCAAAAATATAAACACAGTGCATAGTTAATGTTCAAAATTACAAGAGATTCAGATTGTCCCATACATGATACATTACAATATGCAACATTTTGTATGTTAATTGGCCTTTTCACAGATCAGGGGTGTAGAAATGTTTTCATATAGCCAGTAAGCTACTATAAGTAGAAGGGGGTCCGATGGTTCTCCCAGAAGTTGGCAAAAAGGGCAATGTTTCCTGTTGGAATGCCTGAGGGGAAAAGTAGCTGGTAAGAATGTTTCTGGTTTTCTGCTCATTTCTACATCCCAGTAGATTCAGACCACCTGGTCGTGTGTACAACTTAACAATGAAATAAATTAAATTGATTACACATACATGTACATAAGTATAAACATAATTGTACTTACCATGCTACTAAAGTTACACAATAAGTACGCTATGAGATAATGGTTCTTCAATGATGTATATGTAGCCATGTTTACAGCTCTAATAAAACACGAGATAATAATGATGGGCATCACAATCTGTAATAGACAGTAAATGGTTCATCAGTAGTAACATCTCTTTATCACATCAGTGTTTAATAATGTTTAATAACACTCGCCCAAACTATAAGTGGACTAATGAAAATGAAAAAATTACCAAAAAAAACCAAATACACAAGTTTGAGAAAGTCCCCTTACCTGAACAGAAATTTGCTAACCCTGGACTTTGGCCCAGTGGGTTAGCGTGAAGATTGTCATAAATAAAAGGTAACCATGGAGGTTGTCATAAATAAAGGGTTAGCGTGAAGATTGTCATAAATAAAGGGTTAGCGTGAAGGTTGTCATAAATAAAGGGTTAGCGTGAAGATTGTCATAAATAAAGGGTTAGCGTGGAGATTGTCATGAATAAATCAAAGGGCACCAAAATTTATTGATTTTAAATTGTAACTGAAGACAAGTGAATAATATTTATCATAAGTGTTCCCATAACAACCCTTGGTAGTCTATGTAGTAATTGGTCATAATGTCATGAAAGAGCACTACGATATGATCATCACCATCATTATCATCATCACCATCATCATCATCATCATCATCATAATTATTACTATTATCATTATTATTATTATTATTATTACCTTAAACACCATCAATACACCCATAATAGGAGGATTATGGGTAGTGAAAAAACAAAACACGTCTTGGACGTCGAAACTAAAATAAAAACAAAAATAATTAATTCTAGACAGCCAAAATAACATTTGCAAGATAACATAAGAATCTGATACTTCAATATTATTTAATTCTGCAGCGATGAATTTTTAAGCAAATGCTAAATAAAACATTCTTGTGGAGGCCTAAATTCTGGCATTTTCAATTTTAGTTAAAAGAGGAATATCATAACATGAAGAGTTTAGCGCAGTTGTTACCATCAGTCTTCACGCAAAATTCATGAAAAATCGTCTTGCATGAATAATAATGTATAACTGTAAACATGTATAATATAAGTATTGAAAAATAAGAATTATACCTAAATTTTCTTTAAATAAAGGAATAAACTTGAACAATTGATTTGACAATTATTCCAATCCAAATCTATTGACAGAAAAGGTGAATAAAAATACACTGAAATTAAAACTAAAATCGTGTATAAATAACATGTACCTGTTCACACTAACAATGTGGCCAGCTCCATATAAACTGACTATATCCATAACTACCATAAATAAAGCACGTCTGAAATCTCCAGTGGTCACCACTCTTTTACACTGCTGTTCTTCATCATTTACATAGTCCAAACTTCGCCACTGAAATATGTACCAATTCCAGAATTAAAAGAACAACACATTACATTGTGGAGTAAAATTATCTGGCTATTATTGCTGAATAAATGGATGTTCAAATTCTTCTAGCTAAGCTGAAGATACAGAGAAATTTTGATATCAAAACTTCAAGTTAGACCAAACAAATAAGTTGTTACAGTGAGGTTGTTTCATTATTACTCTGGACATAGAGGAAATACTGAAAACCAGTTGTACACGTTGTGATGAATTTGTTGTTTTGTTGAATTTTAAATCAATGTATAATCATGTGTAAATATTTTTCAGACTTAGTTAAATATTACTGGAGTCCATTAATGTACAAATGCATTTAAATTCAACCAATAATTCAAATTTATCAATATATCATCAATCATTAAAAAGCTGTAGTAGGTAGGAGCTATCTTTTAACAGTGGAGAGTATGGATAATGACATATTTAGATACACATATAATACGTTCATCTTCCTTAAACTATATACCTTCATATTCAAATATTGTATTATAACAGATGGGTGCTTTTTTGACTTGAATATTATAGATATACATCAATAACAATCCAATATGTGAAGGTGCATAGTGCCAAAAGAAAGTCACCATTTTACACTTAGGATAGTTTGAGGCTTATATTTAATTTAAATTACTGTTTTTAGTACTAAAGTTTATATTAATTATTCAAGTATTTGAAAAATAAGGCCAGAAAAGACTTGTTTCCACTACTGGCTGTTAAACAAAGGGTCGGTAGGTAGGGATTTACTCTTTTTATTCCAGAATATAACTCACATTATTTTTATTTTGCAAAACTATAATTTGATACAAAAAAACATAGGGTCGGAAGCAAGAAATAGGGTCGGTCAGGGTAGCGGAAAGAAGCTTTTTTTTAGGCTAATTGGTGATAGACGATGTTAAATTGAAACTTTACATCAAAATAGTTTTCAATCTTGTACAAACCCACCCTGAGGGTAGCCTCTGGAATGAAAGAAGTCCAGAGCATGTGTTTCTTGCACTGTGTTTTGTTAAATGACCATAGTAACACTTTTGTAAAGTATGCGCACTTTTTTATATTGGAAAACTCTCAGATATAAACTGTACCATATCAAAAATACAGTACTGACAGAACAAAGTAATGGCATCACCATGGTAACTTAGTTAAGTATGTTGTTATAATAAGGAATACTCATTGTGTAGTAGATGATGTACAAAGAACAAGACTAATTAAAATACAGTGCAACCACCGAAAACCAGACTCTGGAAACCGGACTTCTCCAAAAATTTCTCTTTGATAATCATTAGTTCCCTAAAATAGAATTCTCAGAACACCAGACTTTTGGCCCAGCTGGAAAGGGTCCAGTTTTCAGAGGTTTTACTGTATCTGTTCTGTTCTATAACTAGATGGTCTTAATATTGAGATGGGCCATCACAAACTAAGACCACTACTAACCTCTGATATTGTAGACTGTAACATCACAATATCATTAGATCGCGTATGTTTGTGCTGTTTGATATTGGAATGACCATTCACTGCACTTTTACTGTTCTCATTTCTGTCTCGGCTGGAAGTTCTCGGAAGGAAAATTGGTTGCGATTCAGTCAAATGACTCTCAACTTCGACGAACAAGCTCATCGTCAATACCAAGAATAAATACGACAGTGGCTCCTGTCTGGTAATAGGTCAAGGTAGTTAACAATTATACATGTTTAAAATGTTAATGATACTATTAATGTTTATGTTTAAGGCCAGATTAAATAGTCATACCGACAGATATCCAAATGACCCTATGTTTTGACACCAACCCTAAAATTTCGGCAAATATGTAAAGTATGAACATATTTGGAGATGGCTCATACTCTGACAAAAGGTATTCAGAATTTTTTTTCCTCTACCGTCCCTAATTTTCTTGTTATGTAACCTTAAACACAAACTATATTTTCTTGCCTAATGAAGAATCAGTCAGGTCCTCCTATAGCCTGTAACTGTGCACTACTGTAAATATTTAGAAACAAAGGATACCCGATACTCAGCAGAACATACGGAGCCACGTAACCTAGGGAGGTAGCTATAAGTCGACTCTGTACGTCTGTGCTCACAAATAAAGGCTCTATCACAGATATAGCTGAAATGAAAACAGTTTGTTTTATCAGTTTATAAAATGGAAATGAACCATTACAGCTTTTTTATATTTTTGAGATAACATTTTATCAACCCAATAATATATTGCAGCAACATCTGGATTTAGTTTAATGCTTATTTTGTAATACCATTATCACAGAATATATTTTAATTTAATCATTTTACTGATAATTAAACCCTAACAGTAACAGCAATCACATAACAACATGAAATGCTATTATTATTGATTATGATTATCATGTTATTTACTAGCGCTTGTTATATTATTTTAACCCTTTGACTTGTAAGCATATTTTGAACTCTTCCAAATCAAAGCTTTTATACAAAACATCAACTTATTTAAGAAAATTGGGTTATTTCTCTCTGACAGTGAGGAAAACATTACTGCAAAAGAAACCACTACTCATTTCAATCAATCGCCTCTTTTGCCACAATGTTTTCAAAGGTCATCTGCTTCAGATGTGGGGAAATGTGGTATTATGAGGCAAAGGGTGAAGTCACAAAACAATAAGCAATTCAAGATTCTGTACCTAGCCTACCTCTACACTTTATGCTAGTTAGAAATTCAAACATTTGACCAAATTTATTTATTATGTTGTATATTTATAACAGAGGAAATTTCCTAAAAATCATTTCACTCTAATGAAATACAATGAAACCCCAAAAATAGGTCATCAGTGAAATTAACCTTTATGTACAAAAGGCTTTTCTTCAAATGTTTATCAGTGAAACCAACCTTTATGTACAATAGGCTTTTCTTCAAATGTTTATCAGTGAAACCAACCTTTATGTACAATAGGCTTTTCTTCAAATGTTTATCACTGAAATCAACCTTTATGTACAATAGGCTTTTCTTCAAATGTTTATCACTGAAATCAACCTTTATGTACAATAGGCTTTTCTTCAAATGTTTATCACTGAAATCAACCTTTATGTACAATAGGCTTTTCTACAAATGTTTATCCCTTCATTTCATCTATAAATGAAGGCTACAGAATCATTGTTGATATCATGGTAATCTTTATATACAGGCAGACTTTCACTCAGGTTTGACTGTACTCTCTTTTATGAAGATAAAAAAAATTACCTAGTATAAGCCAACATGGTAACTGTACATGCAGCGGTGTTCTTATATCATGTAATGTCTGATAAGATGAATATATGAGAATCACAGTAGATAGACCGATCTTGCTGACCTGCAGTATAATAGAGTAAATATTATACATAATACACAAATGTGTCAGTACATTATGCTACTTGTAATATGATAATTATCATTGTATTATCATACATGTAATATGATAATTATTACATGATCATGCATGTAATATGATAATTATCATTGTATTATCATACATGTAATATAATAATTATTACATGATCATACATGCAATATGATAATTATTACATGATCATACATGTAATATGATAATTATTACATGATCATACATGTAATATGACAACAATCAGAACATTATCATGCATGTAATTAATAGTAAAATTAACAACAAAAATGAATACAAAGCCAAAAAAATAATTTTCTTCTATTCAAATTAAGTACAAAAATAATAA
Organism: Lutraria rhynchaena; assembly: GCA_008271625.1. NCBI lineage: Eukaryota > Metazoa > Mollusca > Bivalvia > Venerida > Mactridae > Lutraria > Lutraria rhynchaena. Next base: position 1,336,372 of record VIBL01000012.1, on the reverse strand, counting down.
AACTTAGCAAAATAATTCAACAGTAACTGAATATTCATAAGAGACTCATATGATGAATATATCTACTTAAGAAATGAAACATTCATTCTTACATATCATTAGCTACTCATTGGGTCACACATTATTTTCAATTTAATATGGTTGGATGAAGAGCAGATATTTTTTACAATGTATTTTATGAATAATATACCTGATATATTCCGAATCGATGCCCAAAATGGCGGACTAATCTTCCTTTGACAGCTGACCAGCCAAGTTGTCTGTACAAAATCAATAATATTTCATCACGACCATTTTTGCTTAATCCCCCCCCGACTTTTCCAGCTTTAATTATGAAGGAAGACCCCAGGCATACACCTGGATGGAACTGTTGACCTTTTTAAACCAGATGGACGGCTTCCTCACTAGTCACTTTTGTCTGGTTCTAAGTAGAATTTGAACTCACAGCTGTGAGAGGTTAGTGATTACTAGTCAGAATCCATAACCACTTGACCATTTTTTGCTCTTAAACGATAATAGCTCAACAATCATCTTTTTATGTTACCCAATAAAAATTGAGTGAATTGGACATTCTGTATGTCTCAGTATAGAAAATGTATAAATAAGACCATTTACACAGCTTTGTTAATGTTGTCTAGAATATTCTTGCAATGTTCTAGCTGGATCAACAACACTTAGTGACTATGTGTGGAATGAATATAAAATGTAAAATACAATTATTCTCGTCTGCTGGAGACATATTGGTTATTTTAAGAAAGTACAGCGAAACCTTTCTTTACCACTACCTTAATATTACGACCATCTTATGAAATGATCACTTATTTTCAGACTGGTTATCAATATTTGCTCTCTATATATTAATGCAATTCCTCATTTTTAGACTGGTTATCAATATTTGCTCTATATATAAATGAAATCACTTACTTTCAGACTGGTTATCAATATTTGCTCTGTATATGAGACAATCTCTATCTTGAGACCAAATTTCTTTGGTCCCAAAGGTGGTCCTAATTTCCAGGTTTTATTATAGATAAAATCTAGCACAATGATATTTATCTTAATGACTAAATACTCTAATTGTCATAATGATGTTAAGTGTTTCATAACTGTTTTAGAATGATGTACGTTTAACAAGATTGGCTATATAGTCATATTCCCATGACGATATTCCACCAGATATATATCTACGTTACTTTTTGCTATTTGAATGATTACTCAAGATTTCTGGGAACATGAAACATGAAATACACCATTATCTATTTCAGCTAAAATCCCATACATTACAGCATCATAAATGTTTTAGTTGAACCAATTAGTCCATTATCATCATAATATCTTTGCCATTTTCATTTATCAATTATCATCATTGGCAAATTGGCAGGCATTAGTTTTGATATACAAGGTCAGTGTCCTTAGGATATTCATCATAATCAAATCAAAATAATCGTCTATGTTTGTTTTCAGTCCCACAACTTAAACTAACAAATGTAGTCAGGGCTCGACAAATTTATTTCAGGCAACTCATCCTGCAGGAGAACCAGCTTAAAACTTTCACAAGGTAAACAGTAATTTCAACTCAACCTTAGTCAATTTCTCCTCGAAATTACGAGCAGACATATGGATTTGTCAAGCCCCGGTAATCCATATTTAGACTGCTCACATATATTTTACTTCAAAGACTTCTTCGAGACGACATTAAATCTGTAGAGTACATTATAATGACCAAATACAGTAGAACACAGTTATACTAAACTCAAAAGGATGTAAGTAATTATTTTATTATATCCATATGTTACTATGTCCGTAACAATAAAATTAAGACTTAATAAATAAAATCTCAGTTCATTATAGCCATGTTTTATGGTATATATAACATGTAAAAACAAATTCCTTAATGATATTAGTAACATTAATTATACAGTTAATGAACTTACGTGTGAACAAGACCGCAGAAAATGGTTGCTAAAGCCCCACCAGCCAGTCTATAGAAGAAAAAATAACAAAATATCAGAATATTCTGGGTTTGGATACGAAAGATGTAGCAGCCCTAAGTAACAAGGAACGAGTAAGCTGTATTATATTAATTCAATACAAACATAAATTGTATTTATTTTATTGATGCAGATGACAAAATTATATTTATTAACTATGTACATGTTCATCTAATAGTTTATCTAAAAGTCATTCTAGAGTCTTTAGATAAATTACAAAACTACAGGGTCAATCATATTATATTAAAACTAAGACAACTAATGATGCACGGAAATCTTTGAATCACAGCAATGAATAGAAAAAAGCAATTCTAATGATTTCATATAAGGCATAAAAGAATTGTTTTTTTTTCTGGTTACCCGACTTACTCCGATTTTTCCCCGCAACCCTAGACTTGTAATTAGGTCTGAGGATCAGTACATGAGAGTCCATTTTTTTTATCTTTCAGCACAAAAATAATCTCAACAGCAGCTGTAAAGAATAATACCCCCCCCCTAAAATTTCCCTACCTACCTACCCTATCTATAATGAGCATGTAACCAGAAACAAACAATTTTTTTACACCAAAATCATGTCCTTAATTATTCATAGTTTCTGTTCATATGTTATTTGCAAACATAAAGAAACTTACGCTAGATTATAATTCAGATCCCTGTCACCTACTGGTTTCCAGCATATGAAGGCCATGCCAGTAAGAACCGCAATCCAATACTTCAACAGTTCCTGTAATGACAAGAGTTGTCTCCCTTATCATTGAAATACCATATTCACAGAAAGCAGTTTGACAAGAAAGCAAAAGTGGTTTGTCTACACTGAAGTTTATGCTGAATACCATCCTTGTTACAGTAAGACAGGTTAGTTGGTTGACACCTGCTTTTTCCACAGAGGAAGATTCGAGGCGTACACCCGGGTAGAACCAGAATCACCCGTATGCTAGCTGGACAGTCCTAACATGCAAAATTTGGTACCGAATGGAATTCGAACTCACACCAGTTAGGGGCAAATAATTACAGGTCAGAGACTATTACCCATCAACCATAGAGGCCCCTTCATTGTTTAAAAGAAAGTCAAATCGTGTTAACATTTAGTGTTAAAAAAACAGGCTCAATTAACAAAATTTTTAGATTGCTACATGTCCTCCTTCATAAGACAAGACACTGTTGGCTAGAGTTTTTTTTTGCCTTACCTTATTACTGTTTAATATGTAACAATATTGACAATCTGCTTCCTTACCTTATCTAATTTATCCTTCTTGAATTTCAAAATCCATACACCAAATGCCAGAAGGAGAAGTGCGGGCATGAAGCGATACTTTAACCCTAGCGTCTGTCAAAATAAATGCGAGTAATAAATAAAATCTTTGCCACAACTTAAGATCATTATAGCTAGTGGTTCCTTCAAAAATATTAAAATTCTTAAATGGAGGAACCGCATCAATCAGGACCCATTACATTAATAAGATTGCCAGACTGTCGCAATATACACCCATGAAAAGTTGAATTCAACCAAAAGCTTAAAATCTATTGTAAGTAAGCATTGATTTTATGTAAAATTGATTATTATAATTTATTCTGTTTATGTGAGATTGCTTGAGATGCTTATTTGATCAATATCCAATATAAACTTTTCCTATAAGAGAGCAGACAATACTTATTTGGTCAATTTGGGACAGTGCAAGGGCAGTAACTCCAGAATGCCTGAAGTGAATTGACTGGTTAGCAAATTTCTGGACACAGCCCACCATCAGCATTGTGGATGAACAAATAATACAACCCATTATGGAATGGGTTAAATGGTAACACAACTAGTTTTTTCTAGCCTAATTTATTTAAACTAACTTACATATAGAGACATGGCAGTAAAACAGATGGCAGCCATTGGAGCTAACTCTCGCATTCTCTTGATGGCAGGAATTATGCCGTCTATCTCGTACCACCTGTAACATTGACATAATGACAATAAAACATCACTTATTAAGCTATCAAATAATTACAACCACTTCATTAGAGCGACCATTAGTTTTCTGATATGATATTAAATATTTCCTCAACATATCTCAATTCATTAGTGAGTCCATCTCCACTTCAAAACATGAACATTTACTTTTTAGTTCTTATCGATTTTTTCCCCAATATTGAGATTTTGAAATGAGTATCGTTTTTAGTTCTTATCGATTTTTTCCCCAATATTGATATTTTGTAATGAGTATCGTTTTTAGTTCTTATCGATTTTTTCCCCAATATTGAGATTTTGAAATCAGTATCGTTTTTAGTTCTTATCGATTTTTCCCCAAATATTGATATTTTGAAATGAGTATCGTTTTTAGTTCTTATCGATTTTTTCCCCAATATTGATATTTTGAAATCAGTATCATTTTTAGTTCTTATCGATTTTTTCCCCAATATTGATATTTTGAAATCAGTATCGATAATCAAATAGCACAAAAAATCATTGATATATTGATACTGTTTGAATCGATGAGAGCCCTAATAAAAAACAGCATGAACGGAAGAAAAGAAAGACTTTACTTACTTTATAATGACACATGTCCATACTGGTATAGGTAATAGAAAATGTATACAGTTTGTTAACTTGGCTGATTGTGCTGAAAAAAATATAAAAACATGTCATGATTTAATTAACAACAATGTTGTAAGTATATCACTGAAGTTAAAATAATGTTTTTATTAAGGGCTGTATACCGTTTCAGATAATTCCAGTTAACAATTAGATTATTTCCGGTACACTGACCAATACATGAGTGTGAATATGACAAAAAATATGCATTGGTAAACAGACCCATTCACATTCAAATATAATGAATATATTTCCCAATGTTCAAAGAAAAATTTCCCTAACAAGAGACGAATTTTTAGCTGAAATGTTCACATATTACACAAACAATTTTACTTGATTAATTTATGAATAGTTCTCAGTAATATAATCAAACATGCCTGTTTCTGTGATATATTTTCACGAACCTTGTGAGACAGCTCTTTTATCTGTTAAATACTGATTTTCAGCCCTTAATCACATATTTGTTGATTCTTGTGATAAAGGAGCAAACAAAACTGCTGTCTGCACTAGCATGTAAAAAGTTCCCAATTTCAGATAAAAAAAACACAATTTTTTTTCAAGTTCAGTCAGTGAATTCCTAAATTGCAGAAAAAAATCCCTGGAATATGTATGTCTTCCCTCTGAGATCCATCAGCCCTTACGTAGATAAGATCAGTTTGTCAAAAGATATCTACCAGTACTTTTTTTCAATCTTTAAATTTTACATGTACAATATAAACCCTGAAAACCAGACACCCTGAAAACTGAAAATCAGACAAGTTTTCAAGTCCCATATTTTTCTCTTCTATAATCAATAGTTCTCTGAAAAACGGAATTCTCAGAAAACTGAACTTTTAGCCCAGTACAGAAGGGGTCCAGTTTTCAGAGAGTCTGGTCTTGAGGGGTTTTACTGTGTATATAAAAAACCATAATCTTACCATAGAGTAAAATGAGATCAAACATAAACAATCCTACACCACAGTTGATGATGATACTTCTGGTGTTAGCCATTAATGGTGTGGCTGTTCTCATATCTTCAAGGTTTATATGTTGTTGTAGAAGCAACAATAAACAAAGACAGAACCAGCCAAATAAACTACACATGGTTGCAATCCTGAAAACACATAAGATACGTATTGATTTACAGGTTTACGTACTAGGACTAAAAATAAATACAAGGTTTCTGCAAATATCCCCCCCAAAAAGGGTTGGCAGGGTTGGTTTACAAATACATTAATTTTAGCTCAGAGAAGTACTTCATAACAAAACAAAAATATCAGCAAGAACATTATAGACATATAAAAAAAAAATGGCATCATGTCAGCAGAAAAAATTGGGTCAGTCAATTTAGTGGAAAAAGGACCCTTTTCTTATGCATCTCACTAACAATAGTTTTGTATAATTCAACAACGTTTTTTTACTGTATATTTAATAGGTACTGGTGAACAGACCCATTCTTAATCCAAATAGTGACCATTTTTCCCAATTTTAGGAAAAAACTCCCTAAGTGATAAATTTTCCACTGAAATGTTAGCATATTACAAACTTGATTTACACAGTTCTTCAGTAACAGTAGCAAATCAAAACTAGTCCATTCCTAATTTCTCCGTTTCAGTAAGACAGGTCAATCAGGCCAAACAAAAAATAGGTTTGTTTCCAGTTATATGCCCCAAAATAATATGGGTCGGTAGGTAGGGGATTTACATTTACATTATTTACATATATTTACATAAATCGGCAACACTGCTGTGAAAATTACAATATAGCACTAAGATTTGGATGCCGTAAAAACTTTTGAGTCAGCAGGTAAAGATGGATTGATTGGGTAACTGGTCTCAGTTTACACAAACAATGCTTGTTGTATGATTTTCCCAATTCAGTTGATACTAGTACTTCTCCCAAAAAGTCGGAAAAATATCCCTGTTCTGTAAATAGTCAGAACCTATTTTCTGAAAGAAACAAGGACAATGCATTGAATATATATACACTTACCACAGTGGCACTTCGCTGTAAAGTCTGTAATGTCGAATGCCTTCCACTACAAGGTTGATTTTTTCTCGGGTAACCTTTATTGCTTGAGCATAGTCTTTTGAGGACTTCAAGTTGTCAATTTCCATCTTAATCGAATACTGAAACGAACAGATCATTAAAAATTAAACACAATCACTATTTTACAGCATGGCTCTACCATCTTTCTTTGTCGCCATTCCGTCTACCAGTTCATGTGCCTGACAGTCTGAGAATATGATGAATTTCGATGCAATATTAATGATTTTGCATATCAACAGTACATATCTGGACCCTATGCCTTTTACATAGGTGATCGTAATTTCTTACAAATGTTTCTGCAGCAACAATGCATTTGAGATCTGTGACCTTGAAAGAAACATTGTGACATACAATCATTTACACTGTAAAAAGAGATACATCCACTTTAACCCTTTGCCTCATAATACCGCATTTCCCCGCATCTGAAGCAGACAACTTTTGAAAACATGGCAAAAGAAGTCACAGCTTGTAATGAGCAATGGCTTCTTTTGCCGCAATGTGGTCCACTCTGTCAGAGAGAAATCTTCTTAAATATAATTCTAAAGATATTATTTTGTAGACAAAAAAGAACAGAGAAAAATAAACTTACAATCTGCGATCCTGTCAACTTCCTGAAATGTAGAAAAAAGTAATTATGATTTATGTATGAAAAATGCATTTTCCCCATGGTAGAAATGTGATTTAATTAAGCATCAGCAAATTCATATTATCATACTCATAAAATATCTACAAGGTTAATACTTGTTAATGACACCAAACCATTAAAGTAGATTTTTGCAATTTTCAATACTGATGATATTTTCTGTGGTCACTCTATGGTCATTCCCTGGTCAGTCAGTCAGTCCAGTACATTTATATATCAACATAAAGATAATTCTTGAGCACTGAAGGAGGTAAAAGCTCCATATTGATACATGTATATACAGAGAGATAGACTCACTGAAATGATCTGTAATTAAATGCAAGAGGTCCAGTGTGTGTGTTCCATTCGATGGCCATATAGTTCTCAAGCAGTTGTTTTAAGTTAGCATACATTATTTCAAATAGTTGGTTGTCAGGAAGATCGAAGAATCCATCAGGAAAAGGATACTGGAAGTATAATAAATATACAGACTGATAATTGACACTAAGATAAAACAGAATACATAGACATAAGACCACCTTTAAAATATCCTTGGTTCACAGTTACACAATAGATTCAAGCAAAAATCTCCAGATACAAAGTTTTTTAAATGATTTTGACCAAAAAATCTTCAATCTTTGTTCTAAGTATATTATGTTAAGAAATAATGCCTATTTACCCACCCATTGTTAAACATTTAGTTCATGTAACCATACATTTTATGAAGGATGGCTAAGGTATAGGTGCAAAAAACACATAAGGCTTTTGTGCAGCAAACAGTAAACTTGACGTTTTACTATCTTCAAAATTAATAGGAGTATAGTTGAAATACAAGATACTTACCACAGCATTGGTGGGAAAGGTGACCCCTATGGTAGCAGCCATTAATGGGGCTAAACTCGGCTGAAAGTTAAGAATAAAGTAATATATCAATAGATTAAGTTAAAGTCATCGTTTAAAACAATATTTTTACAATTATACATTTAACAAAAAGCTTCAAACTGGATTCAGATCTTTAAGTATAAATGAAAGTGTTACAACAAACTCTTGTTTTTTGGGGTACTGATTTGGGGTCAACATTTGGTCCATTCCCCTGTTTATATAGTAAAATTTTCCCTTAAATTCATAAAAAATTCCCCTTCAGTTGAAATTTATTTTTCTTGAAGACATTTTTGCAAAAAAAGATAATTAAACTGACTTGTAGAATAGCTCTTTGTCTTTAAACATCAAGTTTACAACCTATTGGTAATTAAATCTGTGGAAGATATGCGTGATTATGTCATGTTCCTGTTCATCCATTTCTCCTTAAAACATTATTTTCCCCTTAAGTCCAGTAAATACAAAATTAATAGATATTTTATATTTAATTCTAGGTAAGTAGAAAACATGAACATAATCACTGACTTCACTTTAGCTAAGTACAGAATGATTTTACATTTGCTGCACTTCTAATGAGCTATAGTCAGATTCTTTTATTCATCTGCAGGGCTGGACAAAGTCACTCATCCGCTCATAATTACAAGTAGAAATTGACTGAGGACATGTTGAAATTGTTGTAGAACAAGTCAAAATTCTCAACAGGTCGTCCTGCAGGGCAAGTAGCCTGAGAAAAAATTGTTGAGCCCTGACATGACAAATAAAAGGTACCAGTCCATGTTTATGTTACCTGTTCAATGTTTGATCTTTTCCACTGTGTCAAAGACCATTCTGTAAAGATAACAGCATTTATTTCATTGTTTATATATACAGTAAAACCTTGTTATTTTGAGGAGTCATCAGAACAGACTGAATGTTCGAGATAAAAGTGGTGCTCAAGGTATTTTTTTTGCTGACAGAACATTTTACACAACTAGGAACAAATAATGATGGGACTTTAAAAATTTCTCGAGATAATTCAGGTGCTCGTAATATCGATGCTCATAATAATGAAATTTCCGTTTATATGCAGGACTTTTTTTCACGTGTAGGGGAAGGGGCCTTCCTAAAATTTGGGGAAAAATAACACAGTATTTTTGCAAAAGGAGAAGAAAAAACTCGAAGCAAACTGAATTTTAGGGAAAATCTGCATGAATCAAAGGATTTCTTCTAAGGGGAAGATGCCTATAAACGGCCCTTGCTATAGACGGAAAAAAAGCCCTGATACGTGTGTGTGATGATATCTGAAATGTGATTCCATAACTTTGAAAATCATACCTACAGATTTCACTATTTCTTAAATGAGATAAAATTGATGCAATATTTATCAGATATTTTAAGTTCTGGCAAAGCTAGGAGACAAATGAAATCTTAACAAGTTTGTGATTTTTTTCACCAAGGTTTAAGTTCACATCAACAGCCAGGGCCATTTGGTAACATGTCCTGTGTTAAAGGAATGCACCTAGGTAGAACTAATAAGCCAGCAGGACAACTTCCTAACAAAATAAATGAAATTTGCCTAGTCTCGGGTGAGATTTAAACCTACAGCTACAAGGAGCTAGTGATCACTAGTCAGAGACCAAAACCACTTGACGACAGAAGTCCCCCTACCTTCACATACAAAACTAACAGCCCTCTTACCTTGTGATAGAGTATCCCCGTAACGACTAAGATCATCTTCAGGTATAGGTTTTCTGATCCCTGCTCCCCAAACAAGAAGGGGACAATGAATCTCATCTGGCAAGCCATCACCATGTGCTCCTGCAATAGTTATAATGGAACTTGTACAATGACTGGTTACCATGGTAATAGCGAAATGCTATAGCTAAACCCAACTTTCATGTATCAAATACTGTGGTACCATTTAATTTTATATCATATTTCCATGTAAATGCCATAAAAAACATTTTGCTCAGTCCTAAATTCATACATTTTTGTTTCAAAATCGTCTTAGATTTCACTAGAATACGAGAATCATAGTGCAGCTGTGAATTCAAGCATCACTTTTGGGACAAAGTACACAAAATATCAGTCTTGCGTGAATTACAATGATACCACAGTATAGTGATTTTCAATCTCATAAATTCTCAAAAACTTGATATGAAACTACCCTGTAACACCACGTTTCTAGTAACTGCAGTAAACCTGGAACATGTAATATACGTGCATTTGTATTTTTCATAGGGCCAGAAAAATAGTTACATTTACTGCTATCTGACCAACCCTAATGGTTCTAACATGAAAAAAAATTGTGGACAAATAATTCTAGAAAATCAAAATAGTATGTTCACTAATAGCTTGAGATTGGCACTTGTGAACACATAAAAGAGGGGAACTTCTTCAAGTCATAACAAATTAGTGTACCCAATTGTTGAAAAACTGTGTTAAACCCCAGTGACAACATCAGATAAGATAAACAAAATATGACTGTACAATGTAAACTATTGCCGGTTAATGCCTTATTTCAGCAAAAGAAATGTTTAGAAAAAGAGTTTTTCAACCTAATTTTTTCAGTCAAGTTACACGACTTTTTTCTGCCCTAAATAGAACTTATTATACTTCAGGTACTGTTGATGTGTTATCAACTTGTGCAAAATGCAAAACTTACAGATATATTTAAAGGTATGGTATGAATACACTTGAAGATGATTATCACATTGTTAAAACTATTTGTCTGAACTATGCTGTGACATCTACGCAACTTACCCCAGTTAGTCATTCCATGATCTGATGTGAAAATAAAGGTTGTCTTTTCATCGTTATCAAAGAAGTCTTCAAACTGTTTAACAATATCTTTAATACCATCATCCAGGTATCTCAGATGCTGAAGATAACGTCTGAAAAAATAAAATAACAAAAACTGTCTTATCATACATACATTTATTGCCAGATTTAATCTAAAAATACATAACATTTAAATATTTACAAAGTTTGTCCATTTACCTTGATAGTAGATTCTGAAAATTGACTAACAAGAACTTCAGTGTAGAAATTTTTGATATTTAAGGAAATTACAATTTCTGTAACACATTGCAAGATACAATAATTGTACAAAATGCTGTTCAAGTCTTTGTCATTCTAAATATGCACATAAAAGCAAAGCTTTTTCAACTTTTCCAAGTATGCAGCAAATAGTGGGAAGACAGTTCCATTGTTTGAAGCGTCAAAAGAAAATTGGCAGATGCTTTGCATATGGTAACAATGATAGAAAAACAGCAATTGAGCATCTTTATGGAAAAAGTGCTACAGACTCAAAGAGTTTTTGACAACCTCATAAAACTGATTTTACATGTAGAAGAATATTACACACAATTAACAAAATCTAAAATCTAAAACAACTCACTTACACTAAGCAGTTAAGTGAAATTAGTTTTAAAGTCTCAATTGGAAAAAGGATTATATCATAAAATGGTAATATTGATGTTATTGTTCAGTTAACTGAAAGTCAGCGGCCTCTGTGGTAATGTGGTTATTGTCTCTAACTAGAATCATTAGCACCCCACTGCTGTGAGTTTGAAACCCATCTCGGTCCATACTTTACACGTTTGGAAGCTTGCCAGCTAGCTTATGGAGGGTCAGTGATTATACTCTGGAGTAAGCTAGGGGTCTTACTCCTTTGTTGAAAGCTGGAAAAGTCGCCAAATGACCTCAGATGTAGGAGTGATGTAAAACCTCAGAGAAAAAATAACCCAAAGTGACAGAAGAACCAGAACATACTGTGAATTTGGTCTGACAATATATCCAGCATGATCAATACCGCCAAGATGAAGGAAGAACAGCACTTTATCCTGAGACATCTTCTCTTTCAGGGCCCTGTTGTCTTTGGCTTCATTCAGGAAATTCTAAAAAATGTGAGAAAAAAATGAAAACCATTAAGGTCAGAAAAAAAATAGTTGCGTTTACGATTACTTGATCATTTACCTGACCTTATTTTTTAGGTGGTAAGCCTAAGTTTCTTAAGCCAAATCCGAAGTACAAAATTAGTTCATTCCAGGGAAGAGTTGTGCTTAATATTCTCAAAAACTATGAGAAGAAAAAATGCTAGAAGTTTTTTCAAACTATCTATTTGGTAAAGTAACTGTAAACGATGATTATTTTTGCAAAATCAACAAAGCAAACTCTGTAACAACTTAATTAATTTCTTTTTTCAACATTCTAAATTCACTTACTGTAACTTCCGTAAATACCCAGCTATCCATATCCTTGGGATTAATTCCAGACAGATATTTCCTTGCACCGGGGAATTTCTTCGAAAACATTTTATCAGGATGACCTTTTATAAACAAGAAAACAATTATACAGCATTACTATTTATTATTGTGCATAGAGTGACAACAGTCAAATAGTGAAACCTCACTTAGCAAACTCTTGAATGCGTGTTCAGAGACTACTTTTTTTATCTGTTTTCACTACAACCTCTGTATTTTACTTGACAGTGAGACTATCTCAATGATAGTATCATTTCCATTTGCTCCAAAAGAACTATGTTTTACTATGAAGGCAAACAAAGTGAAAGACCTTTACTAATGTCACAGTGTCTTTTTTACAAACAAAACCACTAAATGGAAAACTGTATGGTATCATTCATTTGAGGGATTTTTACCTTATATAACAGGCACCAGAATACAGACCCATTTACTACACAGAATAGTGACAATTTTTCCAATTTCGGACCAAAATTTTCAATCATACAAGTTTTTGACAGAAATGTTCAAATATTACACACAAGATTATACTCAAATAACTCCAGAATAGTTCTTCTGTAACATTTTCACAAGCCTTTTTGAACAGAGAAATTGATCCTTAAATGCTGTTAAATGTTTGGTTTTCTCTCCTTTATCACATATTTGTGATTTAGCATGATAAAGAAGCACACATTATGGTTGAAAAGATGAAGATGATTAATATTTAAAAACATATTCAAGTCGATTATGCTGTCAGAATAATGTATCAATAATATCATTATATTCTGATCATAATTAACTTTGAACGTTAAAAGCCAAGATATGACATTTGAGCTCGGAGACCAATCTCAAGTTTTATAACCTCGGACCCTGGTACCTTTCCTAAACAGAGGATAAAAATCCCTGTATTCAACAATAACTTACTTCCAGCGACTTGATCAAGCACCTGCGGTGAATCCCACGACCAGGTGTAACTTGTATCTTGGAAAACGTCATCAAAACTAAGCTTTCCACCACCAATATCTGTAAAAAATTAATAAAGCATAACAATTTATTCATTCTTAAGGTAAAAAGAAGCAAGTTGTGTTTACGGTTATCTGCCAGATCTGAATTATAGTAGCAAACAGATTCTAACAGCAAAATGCAGAGTAGGAAAATAAATGGAGCTGAATCATACCTCCAGTAATTTAGTAAGAAAGGTATGATAAGAAAAAAGTTAGACATGTTTAGTGACCTTTCTAACTTATATTTTTGTTATCAAGTAACTCTAAACATGACCTTTTCTATAGCCTTACTAAACCTGACAATGTTATTTTAAGGTGAATTCTTCCAGAACTGATTAACAAGTCGCTATGAATCATCAATGTTCCTCCATAGGACTCTTTTAGTGAAAAAAATATCACTTGCTTATAGGATGCTATCTAGAGATGGTGTTTTTTTTTTAATTTCCAAACCTAGCTGTGGCTTTCTGAAGGGGAAAATAATTATAGCGCTATAAATCAGAGTAAAGGGAAAAATTTGAAAAACTATCATTTATTTATATAGCTTTTTTTAGGGGAAAATATAACTTTTTTGTGCAAAGGGACACATCCGATATTGGCCTGTAAAATATATGAAAAAAAATCACTGAGAAAAATTAGTGCTAAAAGATAGTTCATCACCACTGGCTAATACCTCCTCATTACATACACACACAAACACTCAAATAAAAAATATAATTTCATCATGAAGTAGACATGTGACACATTAACAAGGTATAAATTCTCTGAAAGCTGGACTTTATTTGAAGCGAAGCCAGTATCTAGAAAGATACATGTATGCATATACAAGGTATAGACCTATATTCAAAAGAAATGATTCTTGATAATTGAAATGGATGTGTATTGATTAAGATGGTTTCGTAATACATCTATGTTTCATTTGTACATTTCTAACAGTGAGGTACAAGCTTTTTGTGGTCAATATTATCGTGGTATACCTTTGGCGACTGAAGTCGGATCTTCATAAAATCCGGCAGTCATAGCAACATGACCAGGTCTAGTAGCCGTTGGGACTCCTGCAGTTGACACACCCCAAGTTCCAACCTTCTCTGCAATCGTTCTGAAAGCAAATTAATTACAAGTTTAATATAGTATTCAATAATCCACTGGTATCATGCTGTAAGACCACTTGTGGTATATTGATCACCAATGAAAAGCATATTTCTTTTATATGTCAAAACAATATGTATAAATCACACTTTCCTGGTTTGAATTATGAATGGTAACTTAAGCTAAATCAGAACTTTGTTAAGATCTATAGTCCAATGCAGCAGTAGAAATTAATATGACAATCTTTCCATATAACTATCTGTTTGGTTATTTTTCCTGCATTATTCACTATATGTCATCACAAGTTTGTGTATTGTTTTGCATTGCAAAAGCTATTGTGGAGATAATCGACAGAATTTTAATTTTACTTTAATCATTTGAATCATATTGACTCGTATGCAATGCTTGAATGCAATTAACTTGAGCACAGAAATGCAGAATACTATTTTATGAAACCCATTTTAAAGGGGCCAGGCCCCAGATTTTTATGTTTGTTTTCAAAGTCTAGAAACCACCTTCATTTCTGAGTAATTATTATAACAAGAGGGCCAAGATGGCCCTTCTTCACTCATTTGAGTAAAGATTGCAACTTCCATGGTTTTCCTGTGATTTGACCTGGTAACCTAGTTTTTAACCTGAGTTGACCCATATTCAAACCTGTTCATGATATCAATAATACAAACATTCTGACAAAGTTTGAGGAAGATCCAATCAAAACTGTGACCACTAGAGGGTTAACAAAGAATTCCAGTGATTTGACCTGGTGACCTAGTTTTTGACCCAAGATGACCCATGTTCAAACTTGTCCAAGATATCATTAAGACAAGCATTTTGACAAGGTTTGGGGAACATTCAATCAAAACTGTGACCTATAGAGGGTTAACAAGGTTTTCCAATGATTTGACCTGGTGACCTACATTAAGGCATTATTAAAAACAAACCTTCTGACAAAGTTTAAAGAGGATTCAATCAAAATTGCAACCTCTAGAGCACTAACAAGGTTTTCTGATGCGTTGACCCATATTTACACAATTTTACAAGATCAATAATACAAACATTCTGACAAAGTTTCATGAAGATCCAATAAAAACTGTGATTTCTAGAGCGTTAACAAAATTTCCATTCTACTTGACCTGGTGACCTAGTTTTTGACCCCAGATGACCCATGTTCGAATTTGTCCAAGATATCATTGAGATGAACATTCTGACCAGGTCTGATGAAGATTTGCTTAAAAGTGTGACCACCTGAGCATTAACAACCCCCAGGTGTGGACGCCGGAGTAGACTGACTGATCACTATAGCTCACTGAGCACTACATGCTCAGGTGAGCTAAAAAGTTAATCAACCCCTTCTAATTATTTTGGGGAAGAGTACCACATCCATTAGGAAGAGGAAATTTGCATTATGAAAAATCAAATTGGGGGATTTTTTTAAGCAGTCATGTTATAATAGAAAGAAAACACTGCAATGGGCCTCAATCTTTCAGTTTTTATAATTCAGGTCAATAAGCTTGGAGTGAATGATAATCATGGAAAATGTTCATGTCACGTCAGAGATCAATGTCCCTGGCTTTCATGGGTTGGATTTTTTAAAAAGTTCGGAAACTGTATCATTTTTAACTAAGACCGTGTATTGCCAGGCCACTTCTGATACGATACATACTGTCTACTACGCTTTCAACAAGATCGTCAGGACCACGGTGAGTACCTCGTTACATACGGGTGTCATTGTATGCGATACGGGACAAGTTTACACCACAAAAAGGTTAGATAGTGGCAAAAGGGAATCTAAACTGATGATGAAAACAATTGACCTGACGTTCAATTTACCCAAATAATCACAATATAAAATGAAAAGTAAAAACAAGAACTGTAAAAGTATGTCACTAAAACACATTTACAACTGCATATCTGATAATAAATGTTCATTTATTTTTTATGACAAAAAAAACCACTAAAAATGACGTAATATCTAGTGCGTTGTTTAACGAATGTATCCTCTGATACGTTTTCATGTTTGAATCTACACGTTAATAGCAATAATCTCTTACTGTAAAGGCCACTCTTATTTGCAGTGCATAAACAAAAGTGGTAAATAATATTCTTTAATGTGCTAGACAATAGGACCCTTTTGCACATTACAGTAACTGGTTCATTATTGCTAATTCCAGCCATTATGCATCACCAGAGAAAAGTGAAAAAATGGTCAAATTATCAATGATCTCATTATACCTGTGTAAGATTTGCCATTGGGCAGATAAAAAGACCTTGCTGTAGCTAATATTCTTGCTATAGACATCTCGTTTTATCCATGGAAATAACACATAGACAAACAAGGAAAATGGCTGGGACTTTGAAAACACCTCATTGTATGTGGTATCTCGCTAAAACCAATCTCGTTATAAGTGGAGTGGACTGTATAATGGTATGGGACAGTATGATACACTTGCTGCACAAGGTAAATTAAAATCAGCAAGTTTTCACAGAATGAAAATTAGAAATACACTTTAAATAGCAAATAGTTGTAAAAATGTGAAAAGATTCGATGTAAGTTTTAATTTTTTTTGCATTAAATTTATGTCAAATGAAACATGATACAATTCGACTAATAAAACCGTCTCGGTATGATACACATACTTCTTTCACAGCGTACTACAATGTATCAAAATATGTTTATACCACCACTGCCCTAATTTTAACTAGGGGAATAAATCCTGATACCATATCTAAAATATAGTAAATAAAGGGCTGGTAAAAATATATGTACAGTAAAACTTAGTTATTACAAGCACCCCATTTATGTCAAGCATTTCGTCTGCTCTGATGACTCCTCGAGATACTCTACTGTATAGTTTATCAGTGTTCCCACTCACGTAAAATCTTGCGTAAATCCCATATTAAAATCAGAAATCAAAGTCTAGGGTATCCCCTACACAAATCAAGTTTAGTTTTTCCTGAAAACACATGCATCGTTTTTTTATCCACCATTTCCATCCTATGGTATAACAAAAGATTTTTTTCTTTCATTTTTATACTTTTGCGAGTAATGCCTGAAACCTTTTCTAAGCAGTAATTTTCAATTATGTACATTTACAACACTACAAATTTTGGCAGACTTAGACATAAAATGAATACACATTAACCAAAGTAGGATTTACACTTGTAAAATGAGAAATAACGAAACTATTGCAATGTAAACTTTTAATGGTTATGGACACTACAGAATTTTTAATTTCAGTATTTCAAAAGAACTATCATTCATGTGAAAACCTGGGCTAGCCCTGAAACATAAATGTTTTTTTTTTTACCTACCATAATAAATAACTGAATGGTTAATGTCAATTTAATTTAAATTAACTGTTATTTTGTACCAATTATTGGAATATAACAATACGTTTGATGCTTTGTGTTTAAAAAAACACTGCTGAAAGTATTCTACTTATAAAATCCACAATTTTTTACTGGTTTCATTCATTCAAGCAGCAAAACTTACAGGACAGAACTCTGTATTAAACTGTACCAATTTATGCATCATTTCTTATTGAAATTAAGAGCATTTTGTATTTTAAATAATCTCTTTCAAGTGAGACTGCATCATGGTGAAAAAATGACCATTTTGGGAGCATGTTTCAATGGGTATAACAAGAATGGGTAATACTAGTCCCTTGAAATTTTCAGAATAGTAAGGTAACCAAGTTGGTCAATCTTTAAAATTAGTTCCTATCTTGTATGTTTTGTCTGTGTCATTGATATAACATAATAAACCTTGATCAGCACCAATAATGTTTCAGCATTACAGTATTGACTGTACTTATGTATCAATTAAGCCATACTGAATATGAAATGACCAAATTTTCTTTGTTTATGTTATGAAAACATACCAGGAAGAGACACATCGTAAAGCTATATGTACGTGAATACTGATGAATGCACGTAAATGTTTACATGTCCATTAATTGAACATGCTGTGAAATAGCTCGTCATAGACAGGATTTTAGGTGTTTTATATTTTATCATAATTTTCAACTGATGGCTGGTGAAGTGTAAGTAAAGGTATTTATAAGCTGATAAGATTTGCAAATAGTTTCATGAGGAGTAGTTATTGCCATAACTTTAATTTTTATTATTAAAACCATAGAGGACCAGCACATTGAAGGGATGGTGTATCATGGTGTATTAAGGCTTAAAATGACAGCACAGACCAAAAACATATATATCATATATACATATACACGGGTTGTGACTTCAGAAGTTACAGTTTCAGCACCAAGTTTGTTTAACACAACATAACTTTTTCAGAAATCACTCAAATTTCTAATAACCAAAAAGCACTTTGTCCAAATCAAAACAACACAGCAGATATTTCATCTTTTTTCTCCAAATAATTGTCAATTTCTTTTAGTCAAATGGACCTCGCAACACCGAATCAATCAGATTTATCAAACTAATACGCTTATAAATAACAGGTATGACAATGCATGCTTAAAAAACTAAACATCACTAAAATATGCCGATTCGGAGCAAATGAATCTCCCTAGTATATGTATGATAACTGTGCTTTTGGTCCGTGTATCCATTTTAGGCCTAATACACCATTATACACCATCCCTTCAACATGCTAGCCCCTATACCTTAGATATGATATCCCCGACCATGAACTGACAAATCTTAGGGCTAAGGAGCTAGCACTTACAACACTGAGTTAGGAGGGCAGTCATAAGAATGCTATGTCCTTAAAATATTATTTATAAAATCCAAACAGGAAAAGAAATTATGGAAACGAAATTAAATTATGAAAAAGGCTACACACATACCTTAAAAATGGAGCTGGGGTTGTGCCATCAGGTTGGAGCATCAGTGTTTTGTCAGCCCGGAGTCCATCAGCAACAATGAACACCAGACGTTTGGCTGGAGGGGGTAGCGGTGACTTGTGTGTTGCTAATCCTTCAATTAGAGGTGTAGCGAAGTAAATGTCAAATATACTGATAAATGCAATCGAATGGATCACAAATCCAGCCACAACTATCATCCATGTCTGCATGTCCTTCACCTGCTGCACCACCTATTCAATGCTTGATGTTAAGAAATCTTTGACTAGAGAAAACAAATTCTGAAAAAAAATGGGGAGAAATTATAGAGAATGCTGTTGATGCAACTGGCTAAATTACTATTGAATAAACTGCATTCAGGAATGGAGCCAAGAAATTGGCATAAACATGTTCAAAGGTGTGAATGAACAAAAAAAATATTTTTATCACAATTCAACATGACTTGCTTCAAAGCCAAAATAAACAGCTTAGATGCAATCTGCCACCCTAAATCTCCATTTTGTGTCTTCAATATTCAATTGAAAATTATAGTATGATTTTATAAATTTTCAAATCTAATTCCGTATCTAATAACATTCACTTAATGCAAATATACATTTTTTGGTCTGAAAATAGACCAATTGAAAATTTCATAACCTCTACCACCGGACTTTTTTATTTTGATGGGCCAAACTTCAGCCCATTTCTACTGTCTGAAAAGCATGTTTTTCCCAAATAATCATAAAAATTCACTTTTTGTTGCACTTATCTTTCAATGGAGACAGTTTGGGTCAAAAAGATTATGGGATTGACCCGTAGAATAGTTCTTTTGTCTGAAACCATCATGGTTATATTATAGTCGTAACTTAATGGTAATCATATCTTGTTATGTATGGTTTGTCGTATAATTTTCCCCAACTGAACCTCAAGATCATATTTTTCCCCTTTCAAGGACCCCGCTACCTTCCCCTGAAGGTGAAAAAAGCAATAATATAATATGCTAATGTGTTATCAATCTATAAGATCAACTAGTCCACTTTACACCTGAGTGTATTCATCAGCAGCTCAAAACTTTATTCAGTTCGATTTAATCAGTACAGAAACATTATAATTGAGGGAATCGTGTCATGCGCTCGAAATGCATCAATAATTACTCAGTGGACCATTTCTCCCATTTTAAAGCCTATCGTAGAGATTTTTTTATAACCTAAAGAGAAATCAAGCAGCTGCATACATTGTATAGTCACATGATCAATACTGGTATACGTGGAGTTCATTCATTACTAAAAATAGAATGTATGCTTTTTAATAATAGCAGTTATGGAAAGTTAATGTGTAAATAATAACAGACCATTTTAATGCCATTTTTTGGTCCGCTATTTGGCCCTGTTCCCCAAGTAAAAAAACATATATTTTCCCCATTGAATTAAAAAAAATTGAAAATATTCTGTCCTCATATACTAAAAACTAATTTTTCCTTTGAATTAATCATGTAAAATATTGTGTTAAGTGCTCTAGTAAATAAAGAACAGTTTAGGCATAACTTCGTGTTTTGTTCTTTTATGATTATAAGCCTTTAATAATAATATTTTTTCCCCTATCAAAGGGACCTGATACCTGTTCCCTAAAACCATAAAAAAGGGCTGAATAACACACAGATCTGCTATTATCTGGTATATGTAAACTAGCAGTATTTTAAATCCCACTCAGGAGACCAGTATAATGTAAATACATACTTATTATCAAGACCACTTACTTTCAAACATCTTTTCAATACTACCATATTTCTACTTAATAATGTCCCCACATTAATATTAACACAGTATTTATTTGTCCTACGGAGACTTAACTATGACTAAAACATGAAGATATTATCATGATTGAATTACGAAAATTCAGACATTTGGTACAGTAACATGTCTAACATGTTAGGCTATTACTCTTTAATTTTCTTGATTTATAAAAAAAATCATAACATTATCCACGAGTAGGTAAAAAGCATGACTGGATCAATTAAGAAACAGGAATATGAGTGTATCATAGATATGAACTATTTTAGATGATGGCAAAGTGGGAGATTTTGAAAGAGCTAAAAGCATACATAAAAACACAAATGCAGGAGTGTAGAAATGAGCTGGAAGCCGGAAAAATCAACCAGCTATTTGAACATTCTCACTGGCTACTTTTTCCGAAACAATGGATATAATACTGCATTGAACCCCCAGACTTCCATTCTACTTTTACTAGCTGACCGGCTACATGAAAACTTTTCTACACCCCTGCAATGCTGTACCAAAATTGATAAAAAAAACTACATGCAGAGGGATTTTTTCCACATTTTATAACATTTTTATACAACAGGAAATTTCCTCCCACGAAAAAAGTATTCCTGGGTAATCCCCCCCTGGAAATATTGCCTCCATTACTTGCCTTGCCTTACTATTCACAATGTCTTATCAAGCTAGGCATATCTCCAGATTGGCAGGCTTACCAAAAGTTGCTGGACTTGAATTTCGAGCAGGTCCAATAACTTTTCGGTGAGTACCGCGACAGATGTCTGGCACGATTTACAGCATTAATTACTTATTTATAATGTATTCAGTCAGACAAATTTTCACTTGGTCAGACATAAATTCTAACTTTGCCTGACCAAATGTCAGGCAAGTATTCCAGCACATGAGAAGCCTGGATTGGGGTTATACATCATTTTAGTGTTTAAATCGTCCATTCAACAATTTGCCTGTTTGTTCATTCCTTTGTCCATACATCCATGAGCCATGCAGATAGTACAGAATGGGTAAATCCCTCTGCACAATTTCATGAAGGCAAACATAAATCCCATTGTGGTTTTGTTGTCTAATTAACTGTTTTGGTTATCATTAAGGTAAAGAAAAAGTGCACTATGCGAAGGTGATAAATACATGTCAGTTACATAATCAAAACACAAACAACAATAACACCATCCCTTATTGATAAAATTGTAATAGTTATAGGAAAAGAAAATTACCCGATGCAAGCTTGAACCCACGACCTCCTGCTTGCAAGTCAGATGCTCTACCAACTGAGTTAATCAGGCTGGTACTGTCACAAACATTTATTTACATATATACTATATACAGTACTGCTACATTCTTCCTCCTTTTTTTCAAATTAATTTAATGCTATCACCATAGATTCTTTAGACAAACCCAGCTTTACTTCACCCTAGCTCTAGGATTCCAAGGCAAGTCTTACTCTCACGGCATCAAATGTAATAGGAAGAGGAAAAGCAAAGTACCCAATGTGGGCTCGAACCAATAACCTGATTGCAAGTCAGATGCTCTACCAACTACGCTAATCGTCCTGGAACTATCAGATATATCTATTAATTAGCAGTGAACAAAAAACTCTGAATTTGTACTTTGAACTTTTTGACCAAACATCTGCTAAATAGATCCACTGACCTCCCATAGGCTAGCTAGACAGCTTCCTCACATGTGAAATTTGTTGCCGAGTGGGACTCGAACTCACAGCATAAGGGGTCGTGATATATTAGAATTTATTTATGTAAATACTATATATGCAGTACTGCTACATAATATTATAAAACACTCTTTATTTACTCAAGAAGAGAAAAACAAGAAGTAAATACCATAATTGGAACACGTTAGTTAGAACCAAAGGAGGTTGCAAAGGATCCTAAGTTTGCTTTTCATTATCAAGAATATTTGTCCTTTAACTAACAGCTAACATGATGCCAGATTGCAAAGGGACATAAAATTTTCTTGTGCTATACCAACTACTTCTCCAGTAATTTGTGTTTCTATGAAACACTGTAGCTGAGTTTTTTCTCTGCTTTGGACAAGAATATTATAGTGGTGATTATTTCACCAACATTGAAAGATAACATATGTAGAACCTATTCTGAGTATTTTATTGTCCTTGGTCAAGATGAGAAAGGGGATATTGTCCAAGGGTTTTGTTCTACATGCATCCATGTCAGACAATGTTTGGGAGATAAATGTAAATATGTACTTGCTCCCTTCTTATTTGAAGAAGCAGATTCAGAATTTTCAGAATTGACACCAAAAAATCTTTTTAATGATACAATATTTAAAACAATGATTCTTGTTTATATCTTAAAGCAAGGTTTTCCCAGACACAGAAAACCTCATCTATAAATAAAACGTGATTCTATATATATGGGGACCCCCAAAACTTTACCAGGGATCCCCCAAAATGGCAAGCATGAGAGTCCTTGGACTCACAATTAAAAAAATAGGGAAAACCCTTATAGTGTATATCTCCTCAAGAATAATAAGAACAAAGAACAGTCCTATTGTTAACTGTACAAACCCAGGGTGCAGGAATATTTACTGTTACACGAGTACCAAATGAATTGGAAACAGGGCGTTGTTTTTGGTTGAAAATTATACTTTCATTCAGATTATTCAGAATTTCCCTAAAAATAAAAAAAAACAGTCACTATTTTGGATCGGGTATCTTTTCCAGTATCTATATTTACATTTTCTTTCATTTAATAGTAACATATTGCGTTTTTCACATTTAATAACGCAAGAAAAATAACTTACAAAATATTTACATTTCCATTGGCCAAGTCTTACAGGATATTGATGTAACGCTATGCGTGGCTCCTGCCCAAACTGCCCGAGCATCGTGTCATGATAGATTTTTAGCCTTTAGGACGAATAAAACAGGACGTGTTGACTTCTATTGCGCTTTGCACGTCGCAAAATGTTATGAAATGGTCCTAAACTGCCCATTAACAAACTACCCGATTCTCCCTAAGAAGGACACAAGATAGGGCTGTTCCCACATTTTCTGTAAATATTGCCAGCATAAAGACTTTCTTCGGGCTGTCATATATATGAAAATCTCCACTAAGTCACACGCACATGCGCCAATGCGAGTTGCCATTTTAAGTATTCACAGAAAAATGTCACAGTCCTTTTGATTGGCTGATCATACGCCATTTGATTTGTACCAAACTTTTGAATTCGTACTCAATAATTGTCGTATTTAGGACGTTTCGTCAAAATCGGGTCATCCTTTTATTTCTGAAAAGTTTTTTCTTGCAATTTTATTTCTTTCCAATTTTGGAAACTTTTTTAAACTGAGAAACAAATAACAAGATGTTTTAATGAAATATTTGTTACCCTGGCAATGAATGTGACAACCTACATCCGCTAAATTACACCCAGTCACAAATATACATCTCTTGCAATGCTCCGATTGGTGATATGATAATTTGTGCGATAGGACACATTCATACATTTGATTAATAGTGATATCTGAACCACATTTCTATCGTATTTACGCGGTTTGAATTTCTGTAACGTTGGTTTGTGTGCTTATTGTCGATTGAAAAGTAACAATTCAACATTACATTAAAATTGATTATGCTCTATATCTTTCCCCATATTAATCTAAAAGTCTTTAATTCTATTCTATTCTGTTCAGTAAGCTTTAAGATTTGTTCAATTTTGTTTTTGTATTCACTTAAAGATGACTAATTCTAGTCCAACGGCTATGTATATCAACACTAATACATTCATAGAGTACAGCATGCATTTGGACGACCTTCAAAAACATTTGAAATACAATACATATATATATACTTTCTTCAAATATTTACTCGTGTTTAACGAACCCAAAATACAAATTGTCCTTTTCTGTGTTGTAGTTACAACTTATTCCAGTTGTTTTGCAGTTTAGCCCACCTCATGCACGCATGCTTGCATTTTTAAATCTGCATATTATTAAGCTTGAAATGTAGATTTTATATGGTGATACATTTGTTATTCTGAATATAATGATAAAATGATGACACTTTGTTGCAGATTTATTTATGACAGTAGAATTTGTTTGAACAAGTGATGGTGGTCACAGTTAAGTCGATAAACAGAATTGATTTTATATTTGAGTTTGAGAACAGTTACGTTTCTTTTTGTCAAATGTACAATGTATTTATTGTTATAAAAACTGGGGCCAATATATAATTGGTCCCAGTTTTTATAACAATAAATACAATGTACATGTCTTCACAAGTTTTATTATATATTTACAAAGGGAACAGATAATGAATAGATCAAAAGGTTTGTTTTGTTTTAGCCGCGTGTAACGTCACAGGTAGTTATTCGCATGATAATTCAATTATAGTAATAATTAATATACTTGCCGACTTTGGAAACGTGAAATTGGATTATGTCAATTTTTGCTATAAAATTGAAACCGAAATTTAGATTTTATTATGTTATTGTAAGGGTTTACTAATTGCCGTCATTTTGACATAAGATCAATTTAGATTGAATAAATATATATGAAAACATTACAGGATAAAATCATCGCCTCAAATAACGAAAGTCACG
The DNA here is from genome assembly GCA_008271625.1 of Lutraria rhynchaena. Taxonomy (NCBI): domain Eukaryota; kingdom Metazoa; phylum Mollusca; class Bivalvia; order Venerida; family Mactridae; genus Lutraria; species Lutraria rhynchaena. Next base: position 1,310,788 of record VIBL01000012.1, on the reverse strand, counting down.
CCTTCAGCCTATCCGAAATTGACATAATGTTTGCAATTATAACTAAATACATCTTTAAACTTTCAAAAAATCAAGTTATTTTAAATCTAAAGTTTATTGAAAGCAATTCCACATATCACGGTCTATGCAAAAACCCATTTCCGGTTTATGACTGATTTAATCAATTTATCGATGGATGGCGACTTACAATTTCTAGAGTTACGACTTTACGAAGTGACTTGCTTGTTCAATTTTTATCCGATTTCAAACAGTTCGGTATCATAATAGAAATTGGAAATAACCTTTTTATTAATGTATCGCAATAGTAGCAGAATTTCATCCCCGAAAAACAACAACTTGCCTTTGCGTTGCGTTTTTGAAGTCCTTGAGTACACATGAACTTTAAGCATTCCCATCAATAAACCTCGGACTTTGTTACATGGTCTATTTACTTTGGGCCGATCGTTATTATATGTTTCTTTATTGATTTATGAGAAATAAGTATTAGAAAATAGTTAGGCAACATATTAGGAAAAGATTTCACTTCCGGTCCCAAATCAATGTTGCCAGTGATATAATAAATCACCAAGCCATGGTAATACACAATTCGCCTGTACAATAAAAAAACGTGTCGTAAACTGGTGCGCGCAACTAGATTGGGAAATGTTAACATCAAACAGAGGGATTTTCTTTACAATTGCGTACATTCAAATGATTATTGAGTGTATTCTTCAGTTTCATTTGTTGCATTTCGAATCAATTAAACATAATTGCATACCCTCAAAAATGAACTATGAACCTCGTAAATTCTTATGTATTCAATTGACTAAACCACACAGAAAAGTGTAACAATGGTGGTGCACGATTCCACATTTATAATCAAATGTAATTACGTAAATAAAAAGCGGCGAGGCGATTCTATTTACATAAATTAATATTATATTCAAACGAATACAGTAAACTTCGTTATAGTGAGACAACACTTTCTACATCAAAAGGGTCTGAATATTGAGTTGGCATCCAGCTGAAATGTATAGATAGATAGATATTATTACAGGTAATTGGTCCAAAAGTGGTCTTTTTATAGAGATGTTCTCCCCATTGAAGTGGTCTCTAAATGAGGTTTAACTGTACTTATGAAAAATAACTTCAAATCCAGGTACAGTCAACTCTACATTAACGACCAACTGTTAATATCGGTCACTTGCGAACAATAGCCACTATATATTACACTCTTACTGACACAAAATATACCTCTGCATAAAGGTCAACTGTGCATAAATCCCATATTTCTCCTATCTCATATTTTTTGGTGACCGTTGTCTTCAGATTAGATTTTGTAATAACTGAGAATATTGTTTTGCTTACCACTCTCACAGTCCGAGTAGGCCTGCATAATGTCGTACTAAATTGTGAACCCAAACATATGCTGCAATCAATCACCTAGCATTTAAGCAAATAAGAAATTAGAAATGTGAAGCAGCTACCTTGATTAACAAACGCTCCATGCCGAGGTCATGATATCGTGTACAAGTAATGTAGATATTGATTTTCACTCATTCAATATTTTGACTTATTCAAACGAGTTATATGTTGCCATAAATTGTACGTGATTATGTTACATCGTAATACAAGATATAACAGTATCGCTCCGTGAATATCAAAAAAAAATCTTTAAAAAGGCTTCGAGAAGTCAGACTTTTGCTTTAGAGAAAAAGTCAAACCATAGAACCACAACGAAAACCAATGTTCAATCAAAAGGTTGAAGTGGAATGAAAAAAGCGTCCAAAGCAAAACCTTTGAAATATTGTATTTCCAAGCTCTATTCTAAATCGAACTACTTTATTATCATAAAAACATGTTGAACAATTGGATTACAATGAACTTATTATCTTAATTAATGAAAAAAAAACAGTGTATATTCATGATCAGCGATGTAAAATACCAGCGTGTTCACATACTACTTTAGGGAATATATTGTACAATGTTTGCACACTTGATTAAATTACGTTTAAAACTGTACATATATGCTTTATTGGAGTCATCTACTCATCCGTATAGCTGTGTGTAACTACGTATACGAAGGTTAATGATTTTTTCGTAAGTGTTTTATTATTTATAGATAACTTGTAAAGCGTGGTACGATGTTGAGACTTGCTTAAGATATTGAATTGACATTTCATGTCGAATAACTTGTTTGGGCAAAAGATTAAAGGGAGCAAATCTATGAATATCAGTAATTTAATGTATAAACTATGTACGCATACAAATATAGAAATGCTGTGTATTTCGCAACATTTGTCAAGTTCATTCAGTTTTCACTTACCACATAGTTTTGAAAGCCGATTTCGAATAGATGAAATATGATATCCATGAATATGCCGATTTAGTCCCGACTTTTTAGACTGTTTGTTACGGCGAGACGTTTTATGTGGCCCTGCTCAGTTAGGAGTCCGAATTCATTGATGATATCAGCCCTCCGAAAAGCTAAATTAGTAATGTTACTAATGAATGTTTTACACTTTTTATTGTTTGCCAGATAGGACATACTCTGATCAAATACTCGTTGACTTAAAAGTAGCCAAGTGAAGTTTTTAAGGTTTTCGCACGGATTGCGCGGTATAAACAAACGCTCCAATCTACAAATAATTTAAATTCGATTCTTGTTCGTTTCGCCCAAAATAAGAAGGAAACAGAACAAGTCATGATTTTGTTGTTGTTCTTGTTTTACTATGTAACTCATCACAAAGTCATACACCTATACAAGTCAAGACAGCGAACAAGAGACGTTCTTCCGTCCGTTGCCATAACTTTGGAAACGTATTATTTTCTGTTGTTTATTTTTTCATCAAAATCCCCCGTTCCAGTTTACAAAGAACAAAGTTCTTTTGGAATAACCTTCGTCCACGAAACCTTATGAAAATGGATCCAACAATAAGCGGACTAAATTGTTGCCACATTATCACGCATTTAGCTTGCAATGAAAAATCACATTTATATGATGATGAATTGAGACAGTACGACTTGTCAAACTACATACACAACGATCCATATGTGTTTTTAACGATTACTTTTCACGAATGTGTTGGCTGTCGGAAGCGTATATCCTCATGACGAGCGTAAACTCAACATAATTAAACAGCAGATCATTTAATTTCAAATAAAATTTTATATCTACCTGAGTTTAGAATAATCCAAATTCTTTTTTATGAAATAAAGATTCCAATACTCTAGACACGTGAGGTGGCGATCTATTTTTGTAATGCTTTAATGTGTAAAGCTCTATCCAATTTGTCAATATTCAACTGAATGACAAAATAAATTACCCTATTCTTTTGAAAACGTATACTGACTACAAGCACACAGTCAATGTAATTCAACACCACTCGCGGTTATTTCCTATTCTCAATAATTTAACATATCAGTATACTATGTCGTGCTTGGATGATTCGATTCGACGTGAAAAAAAATGTAAACCGATTCGTCATGTAGAATTTCAAAGTCCTCGACATACCGTATATTAAACTTTATTGTATATGTGTTGATTTGTGTAATTTAGTATTCCAGCCCTGTCCGCAATATTCCGACAAGATCGTGTCAGACAAGAGCGTTAAAACATAACATCTTTATGTTACAAGTTAGACTTTAATAAAAGACAATCAGCTGTTTCAAGCTTATTTTTTTCACAAAGGCTGCTCGGTCTAAAGGATAGCCTGAAAGACAGCAAAATCAATACAAACGAACTTTTTTTCTAGAACATTACATGTATGTCGTATTTCTTTCATTAAAATCATTGAACATAAAATCCTATGCGAATTTCAGTCAAGCATGGCATTTATCTATATTGCATTTATGTGTTTACCGCGACACTGATCTTAAAATTACGTGCGCACGAATTTTAGTTTATACAGTGTGACTATAAAAATATGATCGTGTCTGAACTTGTAACTGTAGCAACAGACCTCGGTATATTTAAGATACTTCAATTATCTTCAATTGAAATGACAGTGATGTAATAAAAATACAATGCTCTACTGTTGTGCAATTATAGTTTACTGAAAGGTTAATAAAAATTGCCGACAGAATAAAGTGGGTTTATTTGTTTATCGGCTAATACAATAACGCTTTTTTGTCTTGTCCAAACAAACTACCATATACAGAATACGAGTGGCCAAACAATGGTTGTCCGTATGGAGGCCTTTAAGTGACATCATAATGAAACTGTTGTTGCACTTTCTTTACGACGAAAGTGCTTCGGGCAATATGTTACACGTAAACGAACAAGCGCTATCTGAATCAGATCCAAGGGTTAGATTTTGTTTTATGCTCGCTTAAGGTTTTATACCCATAATGTCCGAAAATAGTTTCTCAAAAAGAGCGGACAGATTTTAGGAACGTTTATAATTTTTGCAAGGTTCACTGATAGAAAATTATTTACCGTGAGAATTTTTAAAAAAAAAACAATCCTTTGAGATATTTTCCCTTTAAATTTGCAGTCTTTGGGAGTAGCAAATCTTTCGAGGATAAAAGAAAGAGGAAGATCCATTTCAATGAAAACACGGTAAAACGATGCAAAAATACCGTACAAATTTAATTTTTAAGAAAAAACAGATCATCATGCAGTATCTTTAGAAATTATTATTTTTTCTATTTATTCCACAAGGGCAATAACTCTTACAAAATTTTCACCATGTGTCATATAATAAATAAAAAATAACTTAAATACATAAATGAAGAGCGGCACGGCATAGAACAGCACAGCGCAGCGCAGCGCAGGGCAGCACAGCACAGAACAGAACAGAACAGAACAGAACAGAACATTATTTGTAATGCGTGCAATACAATACTTCAAAACAAGAAAAACACAAGATTTTGTGTTATAGGGCTACAGACACATGTGTTCATTAGAGGAAGAAAGTGACGTCCGCCTATTTAATTTTGCCTGATTATTGTGAACTGTCGCCTATTTTATAAAATTGTGTTACTCTGAAGACTAGATGAAGTTTAACCAAAAGTGAATGTAAAATGAAGAGGCAATATTCAAGCAATCTCCTGTCCCAAATAGTGAATCGTTCAAGTGAGCCATGTCAGTTACTATTGTTTTAAAATAGGATCAACACAACTATCAATAATTAAACGAATCGGCACACATCAATCCATCGATTATAATAAAAGTTTCTAAATAATGAAGAATTATCCAGTATGCAATACAAAACAACCCCTAACATGTTTAACAAGCAAAGACGAAATCACAGCAATAATCTAACAACATTTTTATCAACAAAAATGAAACAGGGACACAAGTCGTTCAGATATATTTTCCGCCATTATTGAAGCCTGGTTCCCTTCTTGATATTATCTGCGTGATTAATGAACGTCGGTAAATTTAGCTACAGCTCTGTGAATACTAGGTTGGGTAGGCTACAAAATAAATGGCGACTGTCGCCGAATTTTAAAAAGCTGATCATCGGCGACATTTGTTGCGGATCACTATCAGTCATTGACACACCCTGTCGCTTTTTTAAATAAAATAACAAAGGTTTTTGATGACTTAATATCGAATATTGTCTAACTTAATAATCTTGATTTGACAGAACGCGCTTTGATGCTATTCTGTGGTCTCTGAATGCTATTTTGGGAGAGGGATGGGGCATTTTCTTTGTTATGAAATTCTACGCTAGAGTGGCAACAGTAAATCATTAAATGCAAACTTAAGTAGATATAAAGTTATTTAATAGCGTTTATGTTGATAATGTCACTTGAACATGGAAATGGTGTACAGCTAATTTGAGTTAATTAGGCCATCCTAAAAAAATGTTGGTTCACAGTTATGTGATCCAAACTTTGAATAGTGGGTAGATAACTCAACAAATTTTGTAAACATTACATGCTTGTACTGAAAAATATAAATTGGAATAAAGAACAGAACAAAATTGACAATATTGTTATGAAGAATGAAAGTTCTTTCGTCTTTACACAGGTTTTGTACCAGCACTATTAGACATTCTAACTGCATACAAACACACACCCATCAATTATTTATTTTGTGACAGAAGAATATATAGAGAGTTTGCGTGTAATTGAAAAGATGTGGAAATAAATAAAATAGACGGTGCATTCTCAATAGTGCTCCAATTGATCATTGCATTGTGCAACTATACAAAACGCAATTATTTTGAAAAGAGCAAATAGTTCCCTTTATTGATTACATACACCCTGAAGCATACTTACATATATTATAATACAGTATAACCCTTGAAAACCGGATCCCTTTTGGACTGATCCGAAAGTCCGGTTTTCTGAGAATTCCGGTTTTCAGAGAGCTATTGACTATAAAAAAGAAAAAAATGGGACTTCGTCCGATTTTCAGGGGTTTACCGTATTGTATTTTCACGCCTATTACATTACAATAAAAAACAACCAACCAAAAACCTAACGAAGACGTGGGACCATACAGACTCGAGGACAAAGCGCAGCCTCCTTGCAGTGGGTTTGTTCTTCAGTTTCAGGTCGAACTTTAAGCACACTATATATACGTATATCTTAACCTTCCACATCGATTAGTTTACACTATATCCAGTTCATTTGCGCACGTACGGATCATAAAACTAGTTAAACTGTCAATGGCTTCATTAAACAAGCTTAATGAAACGAACATAAATGTTCCGGCTACCACAATCGTTCCGTAAGTTGAACTTTATTCTAAACCAAACACTGGAATAGTTAAACTGGTTCCCGTGGACTTTGGTTGTACTGCAACATGGAACGGGGACCAGTTTATGGAATTGTTATCGATAATACGGTAAGCATTTAATGCCACTGCTAAATGCAACTCAAAAATGGAAATATTATGAATATAGTATTGCCAAATTATCGCTATTCCTTTGAAAGTTACCCTAGATACTTCAATGTATGTTACGACACATTTTTTCAAATTTTGTAAAAGTTATTGCCCTTGTTGAAAAATAGAAAAATACTATTTTTTTGACAGCACTGCACGGTGATCTAAATTTTCCTTCATTAAATTACATAGATACTGTGCTTTTTGCATCGTTTTACCATGAGTTTTCACTGAAATGGATCTTCCTTTTTCTTTAATCTTCAACAAATTGGCTACTCCCAAAGACATCGACTTCAATGCAAATTTAAAGGGGCAATAACTCAAAGGATTCTCATTGTTTTTTTTTAAAAATGTCACAATAAATCATTTTCTATCATAGAAACCTATAAAATTTATAAAGGTTCCCCAAATCTGTCCGCTCCTTATTGAGATACTGGTTTTTATGGGTATACTACCTGTAACAAGTATGAAATAAAATAACTGAAATGTTTGTTCAAATTCATTTTATATTGTTGTTAATTAGATCTGAGACCTTTATAATTTTTAATGGTCTCAGATTAGATGTATACTCAGTCTGTACAATTATAGAGTGATTATAATAATTCGTGGCATAATTATTTCATTTGATCAAGCAATGTTGATAATCATAATTTATGTCGTTTCTTAGACTTAAATACAAATTGTTTCACTATATATACTTTAGACAAAGCAGCAAAAAAAAACAACATATCCGCGGATATGATCCAAAATGACTTTTCTATGTAACAATATTGGGTTGTTTCTTGACATAGGAAATACTTAGAAATGTTAAACTCAATCCAGTATATTTGTTTAACAGATGCAGAATGTTTGTATTTATGATATCATGAACAGGTTTTTAACATGGGTCCACTCAGGTTAAAAACTAGGTCACAAGGTCAAGCCGCAGGTAAACTAGTTCCTACAAAATAGTAAGAATTATTGCTATCTAATTTTAAAATTGATATGCCGATGAGCATTATGTCACTGTCGCAAATATGCTGGTCAGGAACATTAACTCTCAGAAGTGTTTAAAAACATACTGTTATCACTAGAAAGCCAGAAATCGCAGCTGGCAAAATCTATTATCATCATAATATATCATGAAGATCACTGAAAAGAGCCATGTCAAAGCATAACATCGGGGGTTACATGAAAATTTTAGTTTTAAAGGTGGGACGCTAGAAATGGTCAGGTACAGTAAACAGTAAACATACTTTCGTGTGAGTGGCTTTTATCGAATATTTGTAGGTTATTGTTCTCATTGTGTTGAAAGTTCATGTTTTTGGTTGATTTAGAAACAACCTTTTATGTCATTTTTATCAATAATAGAACAAAATTAAATTAATTTCTGTCAAGTACGTGAAAGTCATGTACGTGAAAATCGGAAATAAACAGAACATAACAGAAATTCATCAATATATATATCACATTTGCCACAATAATTCATATTACACATTTTTATTCGTGAACTATTGATTTCTAAACATTGTTTGTAATGTAATAAATGTTTTGGAAAATGTGGGGCGAATCGTTATTCAAGTGGGGCGAATCGTTATAAAAAGGGAGCGAGTCGTGATGGGGCGAATTGAAAAAGGGGCAAATCGTTATATTACCACATAAAAATATCATTCATGAATACATGAAAATCGGAAATAAACAGAACATAACAGAAATTCATCAATATATATATCACATTTGCCACAATAATTCATATTACACATTTTTATTCGTGAATTATTGATTTCTAAACATTGTTTGTAATGTAATAAATGTTTTGGAAAATGTGGGGCGAATCGTTATTCAAGCGGGGCGAATCGTTATAAAAAGGGGGCGAGTCGTGATGGGGCGAATTGAAAAAGGGGCGAATCGTTATATTACCGTAAAAACATGGCGCAATTTATGTCTCTGATGCCTAATTATAGGGTGAAAAGAGGTATAATTCACGTCTTTAATACCTTACTGAAAGTAAAATGCTACCATCAAAAGAATTGAATTGTATCCTTTATAACAAGTTTTACTTGAATATAAGGCTTCAGGTTTTACCAAAGAAGTTAGATTAATACATATGAAGTTTGCCCCTGGATTTCCATTTAAGCATAAAAATTTGTTTCTGGTTACAAGCTCATTAAAAATAGGGTAGGGTGGATGGGAAAAGATTTTTTTGACTTTGTGTTCATTGGTCCTGAATGCCTCTGTTAAAATCATTTTTGTGCCGACAGGTAAAAATTGTAAGACAGTGGATGTATTGTGTCTCGGTCCTAACAAAAAGTCCAGGTTTGTAGGGAAAATTAGGGTAGGTTTGGTAACCAGAAACAATTTCTTATGCCTTATTTGTTTATTAAACAGATGCTGTGATGTGTTGTAAAAATTTCATATCAGTAGAATATTGTTAATAGAAATTGTTCTTGTTAAATGATGCAATTATATATATGCTAGTTCATTAAAAATGTCTTTTGTTATTATCTATTCTGAATGTGTTCTTTACTAGACCATCAGCACAGCTTTGACTGTGGTCCAGTGGTTAGTGCACTGGACTTAACCTTGAGATCTGGGTTCAAATCGCAGGCGCAGCAGGTCACACCCTTTGATGAAAATTTGACAGAAATGTTCCTAAAGATGCTAAAAACCAAGTTTGGTAATAATCCATCCATAGAAACATGAGAAAAAGTCATTTTAAGGTATTTCTATTTTTAGCTCTAGCGGCCCCTAAAAGGGGCTGACCAAATTTATTTGAGCAAACTTAAGAAAGGACCATCTAAGGATGCTACAGACCAAGTTTGGTGATGATTCATCCATTGGTTCATGAGAAGAAGACGATTGAAGGTTTTTCTTTTTTTAGAATAGCGACCCCTAAAAGGGGCTGACCAAATTTTTTTTAGCAAATCTGATAAAAGTCCATATTTGGATGCTACAGACCAAGTTTGGTGATGATCCATCCATTGGTTCATGAGGAGAAGATGATTAAAGGTTTTTCTATTTTTAGCTCTAGTGACCCCTAAAACGGGTCAACCGGAACAATATGAGCAAATTGCAGTTAGAACGTCAAAAGGCTTCTGCACAGCAAATTTGAAGTAAATCTGACAGGTAGTTTCGGAGAAGACCATTGTTGACGCCAGACGACGGACGCCAGAGTATCCACCTACCCATCCTAAAAGCTCACCCTGAACCTTCGGTTCAGGTGAGCTAAAAATTCATTTAAAAATCATTTTTAAAGCAAAAACTTGACATCAACAGGTTTTTTTCCAACTTAGCGCGAAATAGCTGATTTTGGCGAAAAATATGGTTTTGAATCATAAAAAAAATTTTGTGTAAAGAAAACTTAAGTACATGTATTATAAGAATTTTATCACAGTCATAAGTTTGCACACCAATCTTTGCATGAAATACACAAATATTCATCATGTGTATAATTATAACAATGACACCAAAGTATTAAAATAGACATGGAAATGAATTTGCTGTAAAAGTTATTTTCATTGATTTGTGTCATATGATCTTCTGATCTGTAAAAGCTGTTTGGATTGACTGATCTTTTTGATATAAGAAAATTGCTAATCAAATCGAAGTTTATCATATATACAATTTGCATGAAAAATGTATTCACATTAAATTTTTGATGACAGGAATTGTTATTATTGAACTTTTGCTGATAGTTTTTTTGTAATTATATGATTTCAGACAAATATTTCATCACTGCAGCTGAGATGCACCTTTCAGTGATATGTGTTTGCATTCGTCTGAAAAGTATGCAACTTATGAATGAGTCTAAAGAAAAAGTACAATAATAGCAAACTAATTATGCGAGGATACACAGTAGTAACTACCAGATGCTAAATTGTCTTTCTTAGCATTTACACGAAAATTCTTGCCAGTGAAATTAAATGATACCACAGTAATTACCAAAACAAGGACCAAATTAATACCATGTAAGTTTAAACATGAGAACTGTAATATAAGACTGTTATATGCCGTCTATAAGATTTACATATTTAATAAAGAAAGCCGACTAGGAGAAAGTCTTGATAACAATAATGCCAAGTCAGTATTTAACATTTTAATTTGCAAACAATGTGCAGTGTAAATACAAATCCTAATGCATTCCTCTCCCCCCTCAAAAAAATCCTTAAACTATGTTCACAATGAAATAAAAATTCATTCAAATTTTGATAAATTTTTTTTTGAAGAATCTTGAACAAATTTTATTTCACATTATTTTCACAAAGGACAGACAATGTTTGTTTGTTATGTGACTTATTGTTACTGGGGTTTAATGCCATTTTTCAACAATTTCTTAGTTATATATGGCAACCAGTCCATCTAACCAGTTTTCCTGAGCTGTGTACTGACCAGTACCAACTAACCCTTTCACAAGGAGCCGAGGACAGACAAAAAAGTATAAAAGTATTTAAAAGTAACAACAAACACATGTTTATATTACAGCCATTAACACTATGAATGGATTAATCAGATTTTGGGAACTGGCCACTGTACATGTCTAATGCAATAGACATCCTTTTGAATTTTTGGCAATTATTTCACTCAATTCAGTAAGTAAAACTTTAAATCTTCTTAATTTTTGACAATTTTGGTTTATGAGTGGGAATTTATTTACAATGGAAGAATACCAGCATTATCACAAAACAAGCACTTGTGTGTCTTTCACATCTAACATGTCCCCTTCCTCCATGTCCAGTGATTCCGGGGTATCACTAGGGGACACAGGTTCACCATCAAAAAACATCTGAATGCAAGTGACTTCAATGTTCATCCTGCGTGCATATTCGTCCATCAGCAAGGAAAGAGGCTTTTTCTGTTATAAAAGAAAATATCTCGTATAAATAATATAATAAGCTATCATGATCATATTCTTATGGTTTTTATTCTTAAATTGTTGTTCAGTATTCTAGTGTAGGATACAGTGATTCGCAAAATCAAAATCAGAAGTGTTGTGTTTGTGTTCTGAGTTTAAACTATTCAGTTTGACTGTTGATCTAAAATTATTAATATGTTTAATATGAGGTTTCTGTTAAAATCAAGAAAATTGATTTGTTTTTTTGTTCAAAATGAGTTAGTGTGTTTTTTGAATAGGTAGCTAGGTTTTGCAAAATGAGGTTGACACTTAACAAAATAACAACAGGATGACCTAAAACTGCAAAACATATCTCAGCCAAGGAAAAATATAGACATGTTTACTGTAACCCAACTGACCCTTAGGTCCCAAAATATCTAACAGAAAATCTCAAAGTATAAAAATATTCGGGGACAAATTGTACCTCTTTGATTGCTGTAAAATTCTTAATTGCAATAATGTCAAAAAAGTAAATCACTTTAAATTTGTTATACAGAGCAACACAATAAAATCATCACTAATTCTATTCTCAAGAAAGATATGTTTCAAAAAAATATTAGAAAAGAACATTTTTGGTCTACCTACCCTATGTTTCGGTCAAGTAACCCCAAACATGCCTATTTTATCCCAGCCTTAGTAAATTTAAAACAAATTCTCAGTCCTAAAAAGCATTTACAAACCTTATGAGCATTTATTAATTCCCTGCGTTTTGATCCACGACTTTGTACAACAAGTTCAATAATATCTGGGTCATTTTGAGTGAATGAATCCTGAGAGAATGAATCTTCTAATCCATGATGTACATGACATTCTGCAAAACAAAGAATATTATACAGTAAACAGTCTAGCGTAGACTATGTGTCATTAATGAACCAAGTGCTCTCAATATTAAAGCAGTCATTTGGTGAGGTTTAACTGTATAATGGCATTTAAATGTAAGATGGTTATTACAACTTTTGAATAAAAAAATTATTAAAATTTTTTTATTAACCCAAATGAATAGATTCAGGAGTGTGAAAAATTAGATTGTATCTTTTGAATCTTTGTTTAGTTAGAACAGTGCACCTGATATTAAGTTCAATACTGGCATAATATAGACATAAGATGTCCCAAGATTTTAAAATATTATATTTTGATACAGAAAATTTTTTTTACAATGTACTCTAGCATTACATTTACAGCTTTCAGAAAGCAAGCAAAACAATGCCACATCATTAAAGAAGCAAAACAACAAATAACATCCAATTTATACCACAAATAATATCTTACAGCATTATTTAATGTAATTTATAGTACTAGAGCTTTTTTCAGCCTATAGCAGGAGGCGTTTATAGGCATCTTCCCCTTGTGAAAAATCTTCAAAAAAAACCCATACAGTTTTCCCCTAAAATTCAAATTACATCAAGTTCTTCCCCTTTCCCCAAATTTAAGAAAAAGGCCCCTTCCCCTACCTTTGGAAACTAGAACTATCACTGATGTTGATTAAATGCACCCCCGCAGAGCCCTTTTTTAAAAGCTTAATAACTTAGAACAAGCCATTTAGGAGAAGAGACACACACAAGATTTTGTCTACAGACAAATAAAAAAGGGGCATTACTCCTTGCGAATAAATCCAAATATTTTTTTGAAATATGTGCAAGTAGACCTAATGCCTAATGTACCGGTAAAGTTTTATAAACAACCAACAAGTCATTCCAGAGAAAAGTGCACACAAGATTTTGTCTATAGATGTATGGGAAAACATTGGAATAGATTTTTTTTGTTTTATGCTGTCTCATGTATTATTCAGGCATTGCCACTAACTGAAATATATAGTAATACATTTTCAGACATGAATTAGTCAATATAGCACAATTGTGTGTTTTATCCCTAAGAGCAACTGTCACATAGCATACCGCATACTTTAACACAAAATACTTTTCTGGTCAGTCTTCCCCTATATTAGGACCACCCTACTACAAGGACCACTTTTTCAAAGAACCATGGCTGGTCTTATTGGCAGGGTTCTACTGTACATATACTTTATTGTTCTCATACCTAAAATAAAATTTATAGTACACATACCTAATATATCTGCAATATGTAAGTTGATACCAAGAGGGGTATCATCAGATCTCAGAGTTTTATCGTTGTGTACCAACATGATGAGACCATCTTCAACGTCTTCCTTAGAAGCAATCTGGGACATAATAGTAGAAAATGGTGCATCCTGAAAGTGACAAAAATAAACAACATTAACCAATCTTACCATTTGTACTGTACTATGTACAAACCTGTACCTCAATACATTCCAATATAGTCCACCAGCATTGCACTGTGTATTGGAATAAGCTGATGTAGTGAAAAATGCAATAGGATGAACACAATTGTTGAAAGAAAATAGACTGATCACGGTCAGCAAGTGGTAGCTACTTGCAGCTGTTAAATAGCATTTTTTCAGGGTGGTCATTGTCCACAGGTGGTCCCTACTCACGGATGACCATTAGTGCAAGTTTGACGGTATACAGGAATTCACAGTAACTGTGTTCTACTGTACCTAAGAAACAACACACAGGCCTGTCCCAAGAAGGTTATGCAGGTTTGACAGTAAAAAAAGTAATAAAGTAACTCACAGATGGTATTGTGAATCTCTGAATCTTTCCATGAAAACTGACTCTAACTGTAACATAATCATCATCAATGACACAAACATCAGCTTCAGGTGTGTGTATTATATCTTTTGAAGTCTGTGCATCTGATATACTCTTGGTAAAAGATCTGTAAAAAATTTAAACAAAAGTTAAACAGGCTGTTTAAAATTGTTTAATGAAGTTTACAGTGTTCATTTAAACTTTACTTGGCAATCACCTCAATATAACAAGCAAATTTATTAAATTTATATCCCTTGCTGAACATACACACTGATGTAAGTGCTATATATAGCAGGTATATATAGCATGAGATAGATTGTGAAAAGTGATAAAACCAATGAATTGTTTGGTCATGCAGTTGGAAGCAATAATTCATCGAACATTTTGGGAGTGAAATAAAGGCAATATGTATTTTTAATTATACTGTGGTGATAAACCACTTTTAACTTCATTTTCCTTTTTTAAGCATATATAATTAGGCTGAATATACCATGTCTCAAACAGACAAAGAATGACAACCTGTGTTTGTACAAAAAAGTGAATAAGTGAATGATAAAAAGTTTAGCTGTGCCTTAGAATTTATTATTTTATCCAACATGTTATAAAGTCACAATGTAAAATCTTCTACGCACTAGCAACATATTAAATGAGACCTTTTTAATGCCTGTGTTACTGGTCACTATGACTGTATATCAGTCTGTGTATGTTTTTCACAGAGCTTCACGACAACGAAATGATGGTCTGTGTGAGGGACTGGCTTTGTAACTGTATGTAGGTTTGGAATCTGGCTTACGATTAAGTCCAATGTATCACCTAGGCTACGGGCAGGTG
This sequence comes from Lutraria rhynchaena, assembly GCA_008271625.1. Classification (NCBI taxonomy): domain Eukaryota; kingdom Metazoa; phylum Mollusca; class Bivalvia; order Venerida; family Mactridae; genus Lutraria; species Lutraria rhynchaena. The sequence goes on along the minus strand of VIBL01000012.1, from coordinate 1,295,637 downwards.
TCTGTATGTACTGGATTAAGTTATTTTTTCTACGGAAGCTGTTAAATATCTCAGTGTTGCCCATTTGATTAAAATCTGCAAGGATGACCAAATTCTGGAGGTTGCTTATGTGAGTCTGTAAATGCTGGAGAAATGTTCTGACTTGGGAAGTTGGTGGCTTGTAAGCAACTACTATGTGGTATGTAACATGATTATAAGGTCATGCTATTCCAAGAATTTCAATATCAGAGTCTAAATTTCTATGTGAAAGATCTCCTTTAGCCAGTCTTGTCAGTCTATGATTTTTGTTGTTAATCACAACTTCATCTCCACTTGGTACTAAAGGTTCTCACCAAGTTTTGTTGAAATCCAATTAGTAGTTGCCGAGAAATAGCTTGGAAACGAAATTCAGATGGACAGAATGACGGATGGACAACGCCAAAACAATATCCCCCTCCCGATTTCAAGACCTTCACGTATTTACCTCTGAGCCAATCATTCTATAATGAGGATGCTGACAAGCCACACTTATACAGGCTTAGTGACACAACTGTTCATTAATTATTATTACTGTAGTATTAAAATGGTCACCTACAGGTGTTCCTGTATATAACTATATGAACCTGAACACTAAATTCAACTCGTTTTCTTGTTATTAATAATCAGGATTTACATTTTGTAAACCATAATCTCATAGATCAGTTGTTTTAAGTCAAATGTAATAGTGAACTAAATTGTAAATTCTAAAATTTCTTGTTTGCTTTTGTGTAATGAATTTTAGAAAAAAAGAACAAATCCTTTATAATACACGACTACTGACATGCAAATCAGAAAGAGACAGCACATATCAATAATGAAAATTAATGATGTACATATAATCTTTTCAAGATAGTGTCATTGCTTACAACATGACACAATAAGCCCAGTTAAGTTGTACAGTAAAACTATGATTGATATATTTTAGATCATATGAATACATCAGCAAGAAAACAAACAAGACTGAAATAAAACAGGGTGGATCCAGTAAGTGGAAAACAGGAACATTTTATTTCGCACCTAAGACCTTCATAGAATACTTACTCCACTGCACTCATTAATTTCTTCTTGGTTTTAGAAGCTCGAGTATTTCTTCTTTTCTTCCCTTTAGGCGGAGATGGTGGTGGTGGAGGTGAGGGTGAGGCATATGTGACAGGGTTGTGTATCTCTGTTGAGGTATTTCTGGAACAAGTTATTAAATATCTTAGTGAATGACAATTAAATGAAACAGAAAACATCATTAGGATTAAGAAATAATGATTAATAATTTCTTCAATAAAACTTGGTTTAGTTCTTATCCAGTCCTATATCTTAGCAAAGATAGTAATTCTAAGCCTGACAAATTGAAAGGCAAAAATGTTTGGTTCTGGAAATTAATGGCAAACCATAAAGAAAAATTACTTTATCAACACCAATTCAAGATTTTCAAGCACAAAAAGAGCTTTCATAGCTTATGAAAAGGCTTCTTGATGCATACATTTTTAAAACAAGAGGGCCATGATGGATCTGCATCACTCACCAGAATAAATGTAAGTTAACACAGAGCTTAAAAAGCAATAAAGGTACACTTCTGGGCAAATAAAGGAGAACAATAATAAACTTGATTAAATACCATCAAAGGATGCTACAATTTAATGATGATCCAACCATTGGTTCATGAAAAGAAGTCATTGAAAGTATTCATTTTTTTAGCTCTGGCAGCCCCTAAAAATGGCAAACCAAATTTATTTGAGCAAACTTGACAGAGGATCATCTGAGGATACTACAAACCAAGTTTAGTGATGATCCATCCATTGGTTCGTGAGAAGATGTTGAAAGATATTTCTATTTATAGCTCTACAATATCTTCAGTTCTGGTGAGCTAACAAGTCATCCCAAAAAAATCAAAATCAAATTTTATGTGAATTCTACACGCATACACTGTATATTGGCAATGATTCAAATGACATGAAATACATTATTTTCAATGGCATAATATGCATTAATTATTAGAATTTCCATTAAGCTGACTTTTATGTCTAATATTACTGAAACCCACGTGTCCAGCTGAAAGAACTCAAAGTTTTAAGATTAATATATACTAGTATAAAAAAACAAATCTCTGAATTACTGTAAATTTGGGCAATCTTCCTCTCCTTCATTTTCATCTGACACACATACAGCACTTTCTACAATTTGTAAAGTAGGCGGACTTTTCTTTTTGGCACATTGTATAAACATGTCATCCTCTACATCTGTAATGATAACAACACAATATTTTTTTACATTTGAAAGGAAATGTTTCAATAATGAATATCTTAGATGTAAATGAGGCATACCATGGTTAAAGTCTACATTGAATTGGTATTTATCAGTAATAGGATTGGAGGAATGTACTAATGAGATTGATTGCGTAAACCTGGTCAATTTTTATACAGGATGTTTTGACAGTGGTGAGTTGTTTTTTTTGGATAGTGCCTGCAAAAATATGAACATACATTTTCTTTATGTACATAGAGCAGACAAAAATGATCACAAAACTGTGATATCAAGACTATATGGCTCACTAGTCAATTTAGCCTGCCAACTTTAAACATGCCTAAAATTATGTATAGTATGCCACCCATGGATTTATTTTCAACACATTTTAAAAAAAATTGTCGAAAAATAGAAAAACATTAATTTAATATTAATGCACAGTGACCTATATTTTTCTTTATTAACTTAGATTGATACTGTATTTTTGCATCTCTTTACTGTCAGTTTTCATGAAAATAGATCTTTAAATTAATTTTAATGTGCGAAAAATTGGAATCTCCAACAGACTGAAATGCAAACATAAAGAGATAATAACTCAAATGATAAGTCATTGTTTTTGAAAAAATCTCATGCAATGATTCATGCAGGGTCTGGGATCAGTTCACTCGGGAAAAATGCATGATGTGTTGCAAAACTGGGAATTTTTGGGTTGGGAATCGGGTAAAATGTTTTTATTTTCGATTGGGAAGCGTCCATTTACCAGACCCAAACAAAGAAAAAAAAAGCTTTCACGGTAAATCATTTTCTATAATGGAAACCTATGAAAACAAGAAAAGTTCCTAACACGGGTTGACAGTGATACTGAAATGTGAGCTCAGAGATTGTTCAATACCAACATACCTTTAGTAGCTTCTATTGCATTAATAACATCTTCTGATAAAGAATTGGACTTGATGGCATCAAAGCATTTCTTTACACACCCAGAATATATTCCTGATCCCTGTGAATTTTCTTTAACTAAAGATGAGATGCCAGATTTCTTGCGTGCCAAGCCACGTAATCCTCGCACGCCAGATTTCGGCTTTGGAGGGCCATCTCCAGCTTCTGTAACTGTACTCTGAAAAAAATATTTTTGTCTTCATGTAATGATGTATATTAGGCAAAACCCAAAAATACCAGGTGTCCATTCACTTCCCTAATAGGTAGAGGGTCAGTAGGCCAGCAAAGAGCTTGTCAAATTTTTCCCAGGCAACTTGTCCTGCAGTACGACAAGCTAAGAATTTTTACTAGTTTTACAGCAATTTCAAGCCGTCCTGAGTCAGTTTCTACTCGTTAATTACTAGCGGACGAGTGGATTTGTCAAGCCCTGCCAACACCTATGTTTTATGCTGAAAAATTACTGGTATGTACAAGCTATGAACAGTAATGGTAACATGTAAATCTGTACAGTGACATTCTCATTAATCATTAATGAAACAGTGCCTGAAAATCTGTAACCTTATACCTAAGTCAAATCCGTTTTGGACCACCATATATATGATGAATATGAACAAATTTAAACTCCAAACCGTTTTGGACCACCCTGTATATAATGCATGTCTACAAATTTAGACTCCAAACCGTTTTGGACCACCTTATATATGATGAAAATGAACAAATTTAGACTCCAAACTGTTTTATATCTGTTTGGAGTCTCAATTTGTTCATGTTCATCATAGTTCAGGTGGCCCAAAACTCCATATACATAGTGAATGTCGACAAAGTATCACTCCAAACCGTTTTGGACCACACTAGATATGATAAGCTCAGACAAAATAAGACTCCAAACCGTTTTGTACTACCTGTCATATGATGAGCATAGACAAAGCCTTCAAACCGTTTTGGACCACACTAGATATGATAAGCACAGACAAAATAAGACTCCAAACCGTTTTGGACCACTCTGTATATAATGAATGTCTACAAATTAAAGACTCCAAACCATTTTGAACTACCATTCATATGATGAGCATAGACAAAGCCTCCAAACCGTTTTGGACCACCCAATATATAATGAATGTTGACAAAGTACCACTCCAAACAGTTTTGAACCATTTTAAATATGACTTTATCCAAACATTCATTATATATATGTGTGGTCCAAATCGGTTTGGAGTTTCAATTTGTTCATGTTCATCATAGTTCAGGGACTGCCATTAAGTTCCAAACCGATTTGGAACAACAACAGTTCTTCTTAGACTGAGCAGAACGGGGCAAAAGTTATTAGTTGGATTAATCAATTCAAAGAAGAAATACTCCATCAAATTCTCCTCTGAAGCGCTACAAAAATTTTTCATTTTGCCAGTGGAAGTTTTCAATTCCCACATTTTACCAAAAATCTCTAATTCTAACTTGAGCCAACCCCCATAAGAGTGTTAGTAATTTATTTCGTTTTACTTTAAATAAACTGCAATTTGTAAAACGATAATTAAAATGAAACTAATGCCACTCACATATAAATAATATCAACAACAAGCAAATGCTCGTAAATATGTTTCGTAAATACTAACCATAATGTCTATAATGATTTAGCTGTAAAGTTGTGTCAAAATCAGATCTGTCAATGAATATTGAATCCAAATCATCCGCTCATATTAATCGTGAGAATAGCTATCTGTGATTTTTTTTGTAAATTTTAGCGCAAGTAGGCCTGTAATTGACTCAATGCACATGTATTTTGTAGAAAGTATTGAAAATAGTTATGCAAGTCTACACTCCACATCTTTTCTTTACATTCTTTCATTTTTTATTTATTTTTTTTCAAATTATAGTCATTTGAAATATCGTCACAGAAGTTACATTTTTTGTGCATTGCGTGTGTCATAATAAAAGTTCAGAAAGCAGTTCATATCCTTGAGCATTACGGCTTGTTGTCACATTTATTTATAATCATAGTGAATGAAATTTAGATCTAAGTACACGTGTTTCTTATTCTTGCTGAATATAAACCGAAACGGTTGCATTAAACTTGCAGAAACATTGACGATCACCTGGATAAATAAGGTAACCTTCATTTTGTACTGTATTTGATCTTAATGTCTAATTATGTAATCTAGGTTACTTTTATCTATTGATGATTATGCAGATTTGATAGCATGATTTTTCCTGGTAAAAAAGTTGCATAATATTTATCATGCATGCATTAATAAACATTAATTGATCAAGGAAACATAAGCTGCATAAATGATGACTTGAATATGAAATGCGAAAGTATTATGATTAAATTATAATTGAAGCCATGACTGACTTGGGATGAGTCATGGTCAGTCTGGATTGGATGGGTCCAATATAAAACAAAATTGTTAAAGCTTATGCCACATTATCTATGGGTCCAAAACTTGTAGATATCTTAAAATCGACATGGGAGCCCAAGTAAATATTTTGTCCAAAGATGAATTTGACAGGCTTTGTATCAAAGGTACACTTCACCATCACCACAATTCAACTTTGATGTTGTATCCAGGTAACAAATTGAATGTGTTAGAAACCATGAAAATTCCTTGCCTGTACAACAATAAGTCGCACGATTTCTGTTTTATGTTGTTGACATGTGTTCAGACCCTCTCCTGTACAAAGTTGCAGTTGATAAAAATTACAGCGTAAAGCATGAGGTGTTAGGTTTCACAAGAGATTATGAATGAATACAAAGATGTGTTTACGTTTAGAGCAGAAGGTTGCAAGTCCAAAACAGGCCAAGAAAAGCATTGAACATAAGCATAGTGTCCTGAGAGGTTACTAATGACAGATCAGCAAACTGTTGTCATCTTTGTAAGAAGGTGATAAAGTTCAGATTCAATTTGGAAAGGTATGGGAATCTGGGAAAATTCTGAAAGACCTTAGATCATGCATGGTACTGACAGACAAAGGTCCTATTTATTGACCCAACAGACATTACTTGCACAAATGCAAATCGGGACATGAACGGTTCCAAATAGCCTGAATACAATGTCATTAGTTGTGAGAATAATGACAAAAATTCTCCTTATAGTGCCCCTCATGAACAAACAATTTCACTGCGTGGGTCCACACCAAAACAGCCTAATTACTCGTAGTGGCCGAAGTGTCAAACCCAATACTCTGTACCCACCAGATAAATGGCAAAAGTGAACTTGGCTATCAGAGAAATGTGTTATGTGATTAAACTGAGACATTGACATTGAAACAGAGATACAACTGATTATTTGTAATTGTGGAATGCCTGGATACACAATTTATGTGACATTATGATAATAGAACAGTGTAATTTAATTGCTTTGTTGGAACACCCCCTAACCTGTTTATTTTATGAAACAATGGATAATTAGTTTAGGCTTAAACAAAAAAGGTTTGTTTCCAGTTACTTGCCCCCAAAAATATGGGTTGGTAGGTAGGGATTTTTTTTCTTTTAGACTTTTTTTTTCATATATTGGCAACACTGTGGTGAAAATTACAATATAGCACTATGATTTAGATACCGTAAAAACTTTTGAGTCGCCAGGTAAAAGATGGATCGGTCGGGTAACCAGAAACAAACCTATTTTTTAGGCCTTACCCGACTGGGAATAGCTAAATTTTGTGAAAGAAATTCCTGGAGTGGAAAAACTTATCAGATGATTTCACGGAGTTAAAGTCATGATTCATAGAATTGTACTGTGTTAAACTTCTATCTAAAAGCTGTAACTCCTGTTTTGATTTGATGATAATTCTTTTTAATAATTATAGGACAAATGATTTCTTTGAACAAAAACAGGGGTGTGTAGTATTATTGGTTAATATAGTATAAACTCCACCTATTAGGTATATCACATGACTTGTATATAACAAGCAGGCAGGCACTGCGCTCTTTAGAGGTTTGACAGTTTTATAGCAGTCTACTTTACATAGTATTGTAATACTGTTTATGGAAATGTATGTATGTAAATAATAAACATTTTAAAATGTATATAGTGTTAGTTACATCAATATTTTTTTGTCAAATTTTCATGGAAGGGTATGACCTGCTGCGACCAGGATTTGAACCTGAATCTCCTGGTTCCGAGTCCAGCACATTTACCTCTGGACCACAGTTGCACCTTAATAAAATGAACTTCATTTTTAACAGGTATTTATATAGGTTATTCTTTCTACAGACTGACTTGTTACTAGTGAATCATGGAAGAAAATATTGAATCTGAAGAGGAAACTTTGATCAAGGGAAGAAAGCATTCATACACACTACCAAAGCTTAGATATGTTAATTTTGTGTTAGCAGTGGTATTCATTGATGTCCTGATTTCAGTAGTTTTATGGCTGACAGGTAAGTTTGAAACATGTATATTGACATCTTTTTGGTTGTTGATGAAATTCATTTAATACTTTGAATGGGTCTAACTGTTTTAATTACTTCTTAAACTGAACAATATGATTCTGTTATCAACTCTTGCTGTGTTGACTGAGTCATTTCCACTTTTCCAACTATTTAATCATTTTTAGTACTTGGAGTTCTTACAGCATTTTAAAATCCACTTTGTTTCTTCATTTTTCCACAAAACTAATACTTTCATTGATATGAATGGACTTAAGGTTATTTTTCCTCCTGTTATGGTTAGCAGCCTAACTGTACTTCCATTTTTATATTTTATAAAAGAGAAAATTGTGTTGTAAAAAAACTCTGGCAGGGAAATTTCAAAGCCCTCTGGCTAGTTTTCATTGCATTTAATGCATTAATGTTAATCAGCTATCTTTTGCTTGAAACATGATTCAAATAGATATTTGATTATTAAAATTTACTCACTACACCTTTAACATTCATGATTATTTGTGGTTTGTATATTTACAGGTGGTGATTCTGATTACTTCATTGACAATATCGTCTCTTACAATCTTAAGCATTCTGCTTTTGACCTTGCTATGTTAGCATTTCTCAAGATCATTGTACTTGCTCCTTCAGTTACACACTTAGAGACCGTGTATCTAAAACGGATAAATCATCCTCATGTTACGCAACTTAGGATGGTATCACAACTTCTACATTTTGTTATTATTCTGCTCAGCCTACTAGCGTTGGGTTTCTCGACAACCAAATCAGGGCTTATACTGTACGCTCTGTTGCATGATGGGACTTATCAGCATATGCATCCTACGTACAATGCACTGTTAATCAGTTCTGTCGTTTTCTCTTTGATTGAATTTGTTCTGGCTGTTCTTGGATTTCTCGCTATGAGAAGGTTAAAGGTGAGTAGCAATTGTATTTGGCCTGACACATTTTTTTTCAATCATGCATCCATGTAGTTGAGTAATGTAATTATAATGATTGCCTTTATTTCAATAGAAAAGTGATGATTAATGTCGAACCTCCTTATTAGTTGTTTCTGAAATTGACCAATGGCAGGGTTTATTGTGAAGCCGTCCTACAATAATTATGAGCACTGTGATACTGTGTGCCACACCAGTTTAAGAATGTATCAGTGTGTAACACTATACCACTACTTATAAGTTGCTTTTTATCTCTGATTTTTATTTCTTTTCACAGAAAACTCGTATTCTCCACCTGTATGATGAAAATGGACAGGAAGTTGACAAGGATGGTAATCCGGTGAAGAAAAGTGTGGATTTTGTCAGACTTATGTCCCTTGCTAAACCTGTTAGTAATTCGAAACAATTTCTCTGGGAATTACATAGGAAAATATACTTCATTATCAGTACTTTTACATGAAGACATAGGGTGCTAGCATGTTAAAGGGACAGTGTATAATGATGTAATGGAGCCTAAAATGGCCATTAAGACCAGAAACACATTTATCATTTAATAATTATTCATATAGCCCCCTGTGTATTAACATACAGACAAGTATGAAATACTTGTATCTGATGAATTTTGAGTTATTGTTGATGTAATAATAGTTATTATACGAAGTCAGACTGTCTGTCAAAACATTTTATAGCTACAAGGACTAAGTGGGAATATTTAATCCAGAATCTGTTGATGACTCTTTTAGCTTATTTTTGTTGCATTTTTTGTATTTTACACTATTGATTTGCTCTTCATGGGTAAGGAATTTTCCCTCCACAAAAGTGTTTCTGCATTCCCACCCTGATTTTGTTATATTGACTATAAATGAATTATCCTTGTATTGAAGTTTTGATAGAAATGTTTGTGTGTTTCAGGAATTACCCATGTTACTGATTGCTACAATGTGTTTGTTTGTGTCCAGTGGATCTCAAATGTTAGCACCATTGTTCTTTGGTAAAGTCGTGGATTCTGCTAAACATGGCATGGGTATGTCTGAAGTTGATCATTTAAACCTTAAAAATCAACTTCTTTAATCACTGGATAAGTTAACCCTAAATAAATATACACTGAATTTCTGCAGGAAATATTTTAGACATCTGAAACTCAATAGTGTGCAAAAACTACATCAAACTGCATTTGTATATCAAACCTTCCTTCTTACTACCAAAAAATAGGCAAGTTTTCAGTTACCTCACCTACCCTATATTTGGTGCCAACCCAGAAGTTTCATTCAGCAAAAAATTGTGATAGTACGAAAATATTTGGGGATGTGTCATACCTAACATATGCTTAGAAAAATATAGAAAAGAAGGGTTTTGTGAGAAAAATATAGAAAAGAAGAGTTTTGTGACCTATCTACTCAATTTCATTTTGTCAATTAACCAGAAACACAACTATTTTATCAAGAACATTTTCAACAAGAATATTCACTTTTTTTTCTTACAGCTGAACTGAATAAAACGGTTCTAACACTGTTTATCATTTACTTATTTGGAGCATTTTTTTCCATGGCACGATCATGGCTGTTCACTCTAGCTGGTCAGAGAGTGGTAGCGAGACTCCGAAAAGATCTTTTCAAAAATATAATAAAACAAGAAGTAGCATTCTTTGATACAAACAGGTAAGTAAATGTTTTTATATACACGTGATGTACTTTCCTGAAAATGAATATAGTAAAACCCCATTTAGAGAGATCCCTTCAGTATTAAGACAACCTTACTATAAAGACCACTTGTTTTCAGTTTCCTATATTGCTTCAATAAATCAACGTGACAATGAGACCAACTCAATATTAAGATATTTTTGGGGTTCAAAATGTGGTCTTATTATTCAGGTTTAATTTACAGCTCATTGAAACCACAATTTTCAACCACCTCAATATTATGACCATAACTTATTTTGCCTGACATGTTAGATCATTTTATGAAGCATTCATGTAGCTTATGTACATAAAAGATGACATATTAATTTAATTAATTTGATTACAGAACTGGTGAATTATGTAACAGATCATGTTATGAAGCATTCATGTAGCTTATGTACATAAAAGATGAGATATTAATTTAATTAATTTGATTACAGAACTGGTGAATTATGTAACAGATTATCGTCTGATACTCAAGTTTTACAGAATGCTGTGACGGTAAATCTCTCAATGTTGTCGCGGTACCTTTTACAGATGATTGGTTCCCTTGTTCTAATGTTTACATTGAATGCTTCACTGACTGGTGTCCTGCTTTCTGTGGTTCCCATTGTCAGTATATGTGCAGTACAGTATGGTAGGTATATTATGTACTGTTTATTCATTAGTTCTAGGGGTGTGCAATATATATCGGAAATATTAAATATCACAGTATTTTTCAAAGACGATACAATATCGCTAAATAATTTTTGAATACTGGTATTTGGAATATATGTATAGTTCAGCTGAATTTTAAACAAATAATTGTAGAATATCAGTAGTTACACTTATCATTTTAAAAAATTATATGCCAGGTATATTATATCTTTTTTGTACAACTGTAGCCTTAGGTTATAATTGCTAGCTTTGACAATGATATTAAACACGAGTAAAACATAGAAAGGATAATGACTAGAAATGTGAAGACAATGTTTCATAATTATAATTGTTTACAATATACAGTGGAACCTCTCTAAACCGGACAGGGTCTGGACCGAACAAAAATTCTCGTTTAGCGAGGATTCCGGTTTAGAGGGGCTTTTGTACTTGGAATAGGTTTACTCATTATATAGATGGTCTTAGTGTTGAATATGTATTTGGCCAATTACCCTGGTCAAAGGGGTGTTAAGGAAAACAACACATAGAAGTAACATTTATTTGCATTGACATCAATGATGGTTTAAAAGTAATGCATATAAAGTATGATTAAGTTCATCAAATCACACCTCATAACTCTCATTAAATTTATCATCAATCACTGTCCCTGATTTAAGTAACAAACAGACAAACAAACAAATTGACATAAATTACATCAAATTATTAGAGTTTGTATCAAACTGTGCATTTCATTCTGTTTCATTTAAATAAGACTATTTATCAATTTAATTTTAATAAACAACTGTGAAAACTATCATTATAACTCTCAAGAAACAGATTAATATTTTTCACAAGTTTATTACTTTGCAGAAAATCCTTTCACACACCAACAATAATAAATCAATTTGAAATCCATCTGATGCCAATCAAGCAAGCCCCACTGGGCCAGCTTTACCGTCAAAATGCAGCACTCGACAGGGTACATCCTCAATTCCAAATACACAGGAAAATTATGGCAGCTTCAAAAACTGTCCAGTTTAGTGATGTTGAATTGTGTTGCCCAGCAACAAATTTTCTAAAACAATTCGTCCGGTTTCTGGAATAGCAAGTGTCCGGTTTAGTGAGATTCTTATATCATTAAATATATAGTAGGAAAATATGGGACTTTGAAAATTGTCTGGTATTGTGAGGATTCTGGTTTAGCAAGTGTCCGGTTTAGTGAGGTTCCACTGTATATTGTATCACAGTGTATCGCAGTATCATTTTTCCTGGCAATACCCACCCCTATTTAGTTCTTATTTAACAAGCCCATCTACTTGTCCACTAAATATAGTCCTTCATATCTTATACTGGAGTTTCATATAGTCAGGGTCATTTGGTGACCTTTCACCTTTAACATTGAAGGAAAACCCCTGGCTTACAAATGGGTAGAACCACTGACCTTCCCTAGCTAGCTGGACAGCTTCTTCACGTGTGAATTTTGGTCCTGGGTGAGATTTGAAGAGTGGTAAGGGGCTAGTGATTACAAGTCGGAGACTATAACCGCTTGACCACAGTGGCCCCTCTTCATATGTTACAGTCCAACATTAGGGAGAATAAAAGGGCCCTCATGAAAGATTCTCAGCATTAATGATGACAGTGATGATAAGATAAGTGTGTACATTTGCTCAATGTTTACTTTCAGGTATGTTTATGAAAAATTTACGACAAAAATTTCAAGATCGTCTTGGTGACGCTGGAACACAAGCAGAGGAAAGTTTATCTAGTATTCGTACTGTTAGAACATTTTCTGCTGAGAAAAAAGCGTATGATTTATATGGCGTCGATGTTGACAAAAGTTATGGTATGGGTAAAAAGTTGGCTGCAGCAGGAGGTTTGTTGTTAATCTGTTTAATTTTAATCTTTTAAGTTTTGTTTAGTGGATCCATTAAATTGACAAATGGTGGTGAAGCCTATTATTTGATTTTTATTTTTTGTTTTCATCTTATTTGTTCAAAAATATTCTGCTTAGAAGATGGCAGTTACCCGCATTAAACAAGGTTAGATCTGCAGCAGAATTCATAAATGTTGGATAGGTTTACTGCTTGATGGTATCCCACTGAAATACTAGGCCTAAACAAAAATAAGGTTTGTTTCTGGTTACATGCCCAAAAAAATATGGATCGGTAGGTTGGGATTTTTTTTATATATATAAAAAAACTGACCCATCTTTTACCTGCTATATATATATATATATTGGCAACGCTGTTGTGAAAATTACAATATAGCGCTACGATTTGGAGGCAGTAAAAACTTTTAGGTCAGCAGGTAAAAGATGGGTCAGTCGGGTAACAGGAAACAAACCTAATTTTTTATGCCCTATTAAAAAACGGAATAAAAATCACTTTTTTTTAAATTTAATTATTCATTTCTTGTATTTACAGGAATATTTGAAGGCGTTGTTGGTATACTGATCTCTGGATCGATCACACTTGTGTTATGGTATGGTGGAAAACTTGTACATGAAAATTATGCTGACTCAACAAAAGGAATAACACCTGGAATTCTTACTGGTGATTTTTTGATTGCAGTGTTCATATATTCCTGGCCTGCATTTATGTATCTTACATGATTGTCTTACCTAGCTTGATAACTTATATTTGCTATTGTAAAATGCATTTTCAGTGTCATTTCTTGTTTTGTTTAATTTATGGGACTAAACAAAATGCTACAACATCACAAGAATTCAATATATTCAAAAGTTCATTAAAACCCACATGGTATCCTGTGAAATTGTTCATGATTACCACATTTAAAGATGGGGACTAGCCTTTAGAAATTGGAGACTGATTGAATACAAGGGATCAGAAGTAAATGCCAAACTAACAAACAGGAAGTAGCCATGTCGTCTGCTTATACTCTTAATATTGTGTTTGTTCTGTTGCTATTTGTATAAATGAAATAATGTAATTTCTAGCTTGTTGCTATGGTGATAGTGTTTCTTTACTATATCAGTTCTTTCCTTTTGATCTTGTTGCTATGGTATCATTGATTCTTTATTACAGCCTTCTTGTTATACACATTACAAGTAGCTATGGCTTTTGCTTTGATGTCTGCATTGTATGGTGATTTTATGCAGGTAAGATGGCCGCCAGAAATTACACTGATACTATAATGTATTTCTGCTTTATGTGTATAGAACGTTTCATTTTGTGGACCGTGTGAAATATTTTTACTATTGTTTTACCTCATTGGAGTATTTTAAACATATTTTGACGACCGGGTATATGAAAAGCATATTTTTAAAACAAGTCTATTTGAGGTCAAGGTGACTTCGATCATGTAGTCACAAGTGTCATTTGTTTAGAGGAAGATTTTGTGTAAAAATCTTCATGTTAAAATGCATTTGTTCTCTGTATTGTTATGGAACCATTCTTAATAAGATGATGTATAAAGGTGCTTTTACTATCTGTTTGCAGGCATTGGGAGCATCTATAAGAATATTTGAACTTTTAGACAGAAAATCTAAAGTTTCAAGTGAAAATGGTGAAAGTCTTCTAGAGTTGGATGGCTGTAAGTATTAAAATTACCTTGTGCGTTACAAAATGACATGGCTGAGTAAAAGAATGCTTTTTATATAGTTATGTTTAGGTGTTTTTTATATAGTTATATGGGTTGGAAAATAGGGGACTAGTAAAGTACAGGAATGGTTGGTGGCAGTGTATTTAGAGGTCTAAAATAGCTACATCGACTATGAATAGAGCAATAGCTAGAGTTAGAATGCACATAAAGGAATGGTTGTCATTTTTGTTCAGAATGTGACACCTTTTTTGTTAGAGTCACATGTTTTAATGTAGTCTACTGACCAGTTTTGTTGTACAATAGCCAAAATTTGATGAACATTTCTCATGATTTAACTCTTAGTTATATATAACTGTGTAATGACAGTGTTTTACAAGTGAATTTAAATGGCATTGCTGGATAATCTTAGGTTTCAGTTTGTTCTTGAAACATTTGACAACTTAATTTAGAGTATATAAAATTGACAAGATTTGTATTAGTGGTTTAACTAAATATTTGTATTTACAGATATAGAGTTTAAAAATGTAGCATTTACATACCCATCTAGACCTGAAACTAAAGTGATTAAGGTAAGTTTGTTTCTACAATAATCTTATAATTCAGAGATATTGAATGGTGACAGCTGATTAAAATTGCTGCAATATTCAGTTATTGGATTTCCCCTTTTATAAACAGTTACATTGTATTAACCAGATCAATTCTACTCTTTGTAACCTGGTTTTCAACCACGGAGAAAGCCTGATCTATTTCTAGCCAATATTGAATATTGCAAGTTGTAACAGAGACCTAGATTGGCATTATATTTTGGGGTTCAAGGGTCAGGGTCACTGATACTAAAATTAGGAAAATGGACTCTGCTAATTAAAATGTTGAAAATCTAGTTTGGCTACATTTCTACATTTCAATGTTCAAAATGGTAACAAATGAAAAATCATGAGTTTTTGTTTTTTCAGGATATAAGTTTAAAAGTTGAACCTGGTCAAATGGTGGCTTTAGTTGGACCATCAGGAGGTGGCAAATCAACTCTTGTTAATCTCATAGAGCGTTTCTATGATCCAGATTCTGGTGCTATTTACCTTGGTAAGCTTCCAGTGACCCAGACTTACATTATGTTGTAAATTGTTTCTTTTGCATTTAGGATATAATCTAGGTCAGAGAATAAAAAAAACTATTATCACAACAACATTAGTAATTTTGTTAGTTTAGAGGTAAGTATGACACAGTGTGATGCTACGCCATCTGTTATCAGTGTTTAATCACTTTTTGAGAGCCCTTTGTCCATTTAGAAAGTCATACATCCATTGAGAGTAGACATCATGTCTTTATAACTGAAAATTTGAAAAGATTGTCTTAATGCACAGATGGACTTCATGCAGAGGTTTATTTGTTCTGTAATATCAAGGTATGTTTGCCAAGGTATGGCTTTTTTATCTGGTGGTTCTAATGTATAGATGACTATTAACTCAGGTTTGGTATCAATTCATTTTTTAGTATTTTGTTGTTCCTTCAGGTGGAAATAATCTACGAGACCTTGATCCAGACTGGTTCAGACAAAAGATGTCAATGGTTAGCCAGGAACCTACACTGTTTGCATGTTCCATTAGGGAAAATATTGCATATGGTAAAGATGCTACTCTTGAGGAGGTGTGTGAGTTACCTTGGAATACAAAGCTTTTATTAAATCCCTCGTACAACACCTTCACCTTTATGCCAGTCGTGGGGGCCTGTGTGTTTGTGGGTAATCACTAACCCCTTTGAATCCCACCTGGGACTAGAAAAACTTTGAGGAAGCTGCACAGCTAGCTTATGTAGATTCACTGGTTCTTCCTTCATCATTAAATGCCAGAAATGATGCTACGAGGCTCTGGTTAGATTTTGTGTGGATTTTTCAGATATTTGGACACTGTTTTGCAGTAATTAAATGATTTGTTGAACACCATAGAAATGTTTATTTTGAAAATTGTTAATAGAAATAATAACATTTTAGCATAAACATAATAATTTGCATAGATTATGAAACAAGCAATGATGAATTATTTTCAATCACAACTGATCTATAGTACCAAGTTTGTTTTCAGTTTATACTAGAGGGGTTTGTCACTTATATCAAATATATATAATATTATAAATGGGTTATATATGATATAAGTGACAAACCCCTTTGGTTTATATGACACGATTGTAAGTACTACTGAAAAATAACTTCCTGCTGAAGTTGGAATTTGAACCAGCAACCATCGGACCAAGAGTCTGACTTTCTACGCCTTAATAATGTTTTATTTTTTTTAATTGCAGAGATATTTGAGAATTTTATCAAAATGATATTATTTCTTGTGTTTAGGTAATTGCTGTTGCTAAGGAAGCAAATGCTCATGAGTTTATTTCGTCATTTGAAGATGGGTATGATACGGTTGTTGGTGAACGTGGCGTACGTTTATCTGGTGGTCAGAAACAGAGAGTTGCGATAGCTAGGGCTTTAATTATGGACCCTAAAATCCTGTTATTAGATGAGGTTTGTTGATTAAACCCTTTTTTATGTATTTTATATAGGTTGTTGAAGAAAATTTTAGTTTTATCCTTTCGTCATAATTTTAGTTTTATCCTTTCGTCAGTCAATGAACAAAAAAGCTTTATTTTAGCTATTTGTATGTAAACTGATTATTAATTTTTTGATCTGACTCACACAAAAAATACTGGTACCAGTCTATTGTTTTTTTTCAGTTTATACACTGAATATACAGCTTTTAAATTGCAAATTTTTAAATGTGTGGCACTTTTTATGTCTGATTTGAAAACACCTATTTGATGTTCTACACCTCCCTATTTAAAAATAGTACCAAATGAGAATGTTTAACTGAATGTGAGCAGTTTGTCAGTGAATTTATTGTAACATAATAGAATAGTAATATGTTTGTATTCTTCTTTAATGTTATCAAATTAAACTAACTGCCATTCTCTTATAATGTCAAAGTTTCGTATTTAAAGCCTTTAAGTATATATTGCTGAAGGAAATAAACAGTATAGTTTAATCTATAAGTTGACTCAGTCAATCAATGTAGGTTCGAGGTCATGAAAATAGAGATCATTCCCCCAGTTCAAATATCATTTTTTTTTCTTTAGATTCTCAAGCTCATGATAACAAAATTATGATTATAAACTTCTAGTAAAAACTAATGGGTCAGTACTATGTATACAAGTCAATAACTAAATCAGCTGCTTACACATGTCAAACATATATATTGCTTGGAATAAGTTAAGTACAAAAAACAAGTATCATTAGCCTGTAAGCTTATGGTGGTTCAGTTTATTAAAAATCTTGATCATAACTGCAAAAAGAATATATTTTTTGTCACTAGGCAACCAGTGCCCTGGATGCAGAATCAGAACACTTAGTGCAGGAAGCTGTTGATCGTGCCATGAAGGGTAGAACTATTGTAGTGATAGCTCATAGATTGTCAACAGTCAGAGATGCTTCTAAGGTTTGTAGTTAGTGCATACATATTCTCAGAAAATAATTCATATACCAGGGGAGACAACTCACATAATTCAAGTATTTGATTGGCTGACTTACTGAACAGTAATGAATCGGACCAATATCGAAGCTGCATTTTGAAGCTGATTTCATAACGTAGTAGTTGTACAGATAAGAAAATTATTCCCAGAAACATACATACAAGAAAATCCCATACTTGCCACTATATGATTAGGCCCAAACCCCATCCAACTCAATGAAACATACATGTGTTATAAATGTGGGACAAAACACAATCTCTTATAGGGGTACCACATTAGTATGGTTGCCACAAAGCTATTAGGTGTTCAAACTTATTTAAGGCTAAACCTCACACATCATTGAGGAAACAAAAGAAATAAATTATAGACAGAAATAAAAGACAAATTGTACAATAAATAGCAAACTTATAACAAGTTGATCTCTCTATTCATTAACATATACGAGAACCAAGAAAATTTAACGAAATGAAACAATTGATGTCATGTATTAAGTTTTGACATACACGATGGCTTCGGAATATTAATTATGATAGTATAAACAAGTGCTCTGCTTTATGTACACAGTATGCCAATGTGCTGGTGGCTTGTATGTTTGAAAGTAAATTATGCTTAAATACAGTATTGGCTTGAAAGTGCTGGTGTATTGAATGATAGATTTACTAAAATTTCACTTATACTATTCATATAATTTGTGATGATCTTAATATCTGACATTTATTAGAGATGTGTACCATGGTAGTGACCATAGTCTCACAAAAAGTCATTCTGATATCATTATCAAGTCAATTACATTTTGTTGCTTGTCTCTGAACCAGAACCTAGTTGTCTTTCATTTTTTTCTCTTTTCTTTTCCAAATACTCAACCAGATGATGTTGAAATTTTTATGATTTTATTTCATGCTATCATATTTTTTTCTTGGGGGTTTAATGCTACTTCAACGGCCAGACACATTTAGTCACTATTTCAGCCTTAAAGGTGAAGGAAAACCCAAGGCATACACCTTGTTAGAAACACGTACCTTCCATAACCTAGCTTGAGTGCTTCCTCCCATGACAATTTTTTTCTGGGATTCAAACTCAAATCAGTGAGGGGCTAGTGAATTCTAGTCAAAGTCCTATTATTGTATATGTTTCAAATTGTAGTGAATTCTAGTCGAAGTCCTATTATTGTATATGTTTCAGGTTGTAGTTATTGACAAGGGAATGATAGCTGAGGAAGGTACCCACGAGGAGTTGATCAACAAAAATGGTGTCTATAAACGACTTGTACTCCGACAACTGACAGCCGGAAATGTGATGGGAAAACTTATAAATGAAGCTGATGATGATAATAATGATGATGATGATGATAATGATGATGAAAAGCTTATTGATATATGATCAGTTGATCATAATTTATATGAATTATTTGTTAGTGAAAGATTTTATTTTGATTTTAGACATTTTTCTGCATTTTTACTCATCAAATGTTTAAACATGGATACTTTTTGCTCTATATGTGATATGGTTGTTAATTTTGTAATGTGATGTACACAGTGGTTAAAAATAGATTTAGTTGAGGTTTGAGAAACCTTCAGGTACTTATTTATCGCCGAATAAGATCACTTGATTCAGAGTTATTGCCCTTGATTCATGATCAGGAGTGCCATACTTTACAATATTAACTCCCCTGTAGTTTTTTGACACCACAATTTAGCTAATTCCTTCCTTGTAGCAATATTTTTCAAAAAGCCTTTTTTGATTATTATTTTAGATGTATTCAATGAAAAATTTGCAAATTTATTTGAGAACTAATCTATAGAGTTCTCTCACTTAAAAATGAAGAGACGTCTCCATGGAAAGTTAATATACACCCTGGGTCAACTTAATGCCATATTGGTCCTTAACAATGTTTTTTTTTGTTAATATAAAATGAACATGGTCAGAATATCTTTTACAGGGTTCCCACAGTCAGGGAAAAGTCAGGGAAAAATGATTTTTTTTCAAGGTCAGGGAAAAGTTAGGGAAATTTGAAAAATAAACAAAAGTCTGGAAAAAGTCAGGGAATTTGTAAGAGAAGAATGTTGGTCAAACAGTAAAAGCTTAGGCAGTTTCTTCCATTATTTGGGGTATCTTTATTGTTATTTATGAGTATCTTTTTTATTCCTGTAAACGTCTTACTCTAAAAAGTATGCTTATGCCTGAAGATTTTGGATATTTTATGTCATTTACAGTAACTAACTTATTAAGGAGGAAGCTGAAAGGGGTTTAAGAATACATTTAATGCTCAAAGATTGCGCAAACTTGACACCGTTATTGGTCAGGGAAAAGTCAGGGAATTTGATTTCTCTTCTTTGTGGGAACACTGTTTTATTCCAGCACTCTTCTTTTTTATTTCACTTTGCCATAAGTACATAAGACCCTATAGGCACTTTCTGGAATAAATATTTATATTCATTTTTATGAAGTCAATTTCTTGAGCAGTGAAATAAATGAGGATTCCACACAGTTAAACAAAAATTTCAAGTTCCATGCATGGAACAGAATCTCTGAGCTTGCATATACCAAATGACGTCAGCAATTCAGTTACGTGATGATGTCATTTCACACGTTTAGTTAAAACTTTATTCGGTTGTAATTTAACTTGTGGCATTCAGATTACAAAATTCAGATATTGAGGTAATTTTATGTTAAGACACATAAAGAAGTAATTTTTACCAAAATTTCATTTTGGATTACACCAGGTTTATGGACTTTCCATTTTTTAATAATCAGGGCTCTACTGCACACTGAAGAAAAAAGGTCTGGATTGGGAAAAGCTGGAAAATCTTATATTAATTCCCCCAAGTTGCTGTTTTGAAATATTTGCCATGGTACCAGCACCTGCAACTATTGAACTTAACTACTTACACATGTTTCTATGATGAACATTTGTTTATGTGTTTATATGCTTGCAATGCGAACAGTATTTTAAATTACAAATCATGAATTTTCTACGTATTAAGTTTATCGTTCCATTTATCGTACATTTCCATTGTAGTTTTTTAAGTTTGAGTTTTCCTGCTTATCCTGTCAGTTGTTTGTCCTATCAGTTGTTTATCCTGTCAGTTGTTTGTCCTATCAGTTGTTTATCATGTCAGTTGTTTGTCCTATCAGTTGTTTATCCTGTCAGTTGTTTGTCCTATAGTTGTTTATCCTGTCAGTTGTTTGTCCTATCAGTTGTTTATCCTGTCAGTTGCAAGTATAATTGGCTGAATTTGTGTATAAGAATGTACAGTATAACTTCTGAAAACTGGACTCCCTGAAAACTGGAATTGTCTGAAGTTCTGATGATTTTCAAAGTCTCATTGGTTTTGCTTCAGTAATCAATAGTTCTCTGGAAACCAGAATTCGAAGAAAACTGGACTTTTGGCCCCACCTGGAAGGGGTCTGGTTTCAGGGGTTATACTATAATTAATGAAAACTTGGGATACGTTTCCAGTTTTCAAGTATATTTGTAAGACTGAATTATGGAGGGGTATCCATTACACCTTTTCTGGTAATGTGAAACTTTATTTATTGGGTCATCCTTACAATATTGTTGGTTTGCGGTTTTCATTAAAAAATCTCACACACATTTTTACAGCAATTTTGACAAAACTATATGTTTGTTCTTAGTTCCAGTTTGTTGTTTTCATAATTCACCTAAGACAGTCATTGGTTGTGAATCTGCGTGACATTAAATTTTACTATTCTGTTTAAAATTACACATTTTGTTGAAGACTTGTTTATATGATGAAAAATTGCAGAGATTATTGGTGACATTTTGTAAGATGTTTTGTTTTATTTTATTTTCTTTGGACTGAATACTTGACTTTGCGACAGATTAGTCTTTGAATAATTGCTATATATTCAGTGGAACAAAACTCTTAATAAAATTTGTTGTGCTAATATGGTGTTTGATATAGTGGAATTAACCACTCATTTAAACAGTAATTGATTTATTAGAGTTAACTACAGAACATCCTAACTGTTCTGTCAGACAATTTTAAACTCTTGACATTAAATTTTTGGACTAATATCAATTTTATTTTGTTATATTTTGTTACCATAGCAACCCTATATATTGGCTCCAACCCTCAAGTTTCTAACAGCAAAATCCTCCAAAGTATAAAATAAATATTCAGAGATAAATCATAGCTTTTTTAGCCTAAGATTAAAATTGAATTATTTGAACTTACATTTTTTATCTTTTATGCGCTAGTCCCTAAATCGTTTAGCCCTCCAAATACTGAATGACACTTGTACAGTCAGACCTGTATACATAGGTCACCATTGGATGTTGAAGAATGTGGCTTCTATGTACAGTATATCTTAAAAGTTTTATTTGATGTATTACATAAATTAACATGTACTGATGTTATTTTGGTACACATTGGACCCTTATCTTGCCTGTAGTTTTGTTGCAGGGCTGACCATACTTTTTGTTGTACAATCATACTTCATCAGGTTTTACACCTTTATAATTAGGGGTCCTAAACTTTGTCATTTTATTATTTTTTTGTATTATTTGTGCACTGTTATTAAAATGTATTTCCAAATAAAGGAGAATAATGTTATTGAGGACTTCCCTCATTTCTTTATGTGATTTTGTTGGTTATTTGTGTAGCCTTCAGTCTATAGGGGACTAAGATGTTGAAGGGATGGGATATATTGTATTTAAGTCTAAAGTAACCACAAGGGCCAAAAGCACATTTAGCATTCATATACTAGGGTTACAACTCCTGAAATTACAGTTTACATACCTGGTTAGTTAAACACAAAGTAGCTTTTTCAAAGAGCTAGAATATCTAACAAATGGTGCCTACAGGTAGTGACACAACCAATTAGCATTTTTGTCCTATATTAAACAATTAAGCAGACATTGTGGTTGATGCAATGCTAAACCCCAGAGAAAAAATTAACCTTGTATATATTATGAATAAATAACTTTTGAACTACTACTAATAATAAAAAATGTTCCTAATTGTCATTTAATGTACACATTTAGCATCAAAAATTGAATAAATCCACAAATCAATTCTGACTGAGATTAGATTCACAGATTGAAATATTCTGATCATCTCAATTATTATAAATATCACATGTGGAAATATTCCTTGTGTTTATTCATCATAACTTTTCAACAAAATTGTGCAAAACCACAGGTGCCTCCAAATTCTTTAAATGATGCATTTTCATACTGATCTATGTGGTCTGGAAACACAAAACGGGTCAGACTACAGACTATACATGTAAATGGATTAAAGAAGAGGCAGATAGAAACTGAATCCTAATCAAGTTTCTCATCATATGAATATGACTCGATCAAATGACCCCACTCCCTATCTGTATACTTTTTCATGTACCAATTAAGCCCCACTCCCTACCTGTATATTTTTTCATGTACCAATTAAGCCCGATCCCAATCTGTATCCTTTTCCCTATACCAATAATGTCCCACCCATATTTGTAGACTTTCATGTACCATTTAAGCCTCGTCCTCTTTCTGTGATATCAGTATATAGTATTGTAATGCCCCAGTATTTAGCAGCCGATGCGTTAAGTACACAGGGTGGAATCAATTTTTATTGACTCTCCTGCGAATCAACTCCTGAGCTCCAGCGATGGCTAATGCAGAGAGATCAGCAGTCATAGACGATGAAATGACAACAGTTGATGAAGAAATCTCTTTTCGTCTTCCCAGTAACAGTAGGTCACAGAATACCCTTGGTAGAACTGAACAGGCCCAACCTCCTGAATCACATAATACAAGTCAAAATATTTCAATTGACAGCAAACTGACAGGGGTGGTCGAAAAGATGATGATGAAAGATATAAAATCCCTAAAAGACAATAATGCTATCAACTCAGAACAGGCTAGAACAAGGCCAATACCTTATTTTCCACACCATAATGGTAGGTCTACAATGAATACCAACTCTCCTGACCAATACAATCATATTCAAGCTGGTGACCCATGCATATACCCTAATGCCGCAGACCTTGCTTACAACAATTCATCCCAAACACAGAGTAACCACATTTAGGACCAAATGAGCTCAACAGATATAGCCACCAGTACATGCAATACAGTTCACAACCCTGTCCTGTCTACCCTGCCATTCATGCACATGATAATCGTCCAAAAATACACATTAAAATACCATCTTTCACCGGTAAAGAAGAGTGGTCCGTCTGGCATGCTAGATTTGAAGCTATAGCTAACAGACAAGGTTGGGATAATAATGACAAACTAGATCAACTCTTACCAAAAATAGAAGCCCAATCAGCCCAATTTGTATTTTCACAATTAAGGCCTGAGCTGCTTAACAACTATGAAGCCCTGACATCAGAGTTAAACAGTAGATACAGAGTCATTGAGACCCCAAAGTCCTTTGCGGCTAAATTTAGTCGTAGAACACAAAAGTCCGGTGAGACTGCAGAAGATTTTGCTGCTGATCTCAAGCGGTTATATGACAAAGCGCACAGTTATAGGGACCAGAAAACAAGAGACAAAGACCTAACAAGGCGTTTTCTAGATGGGTTATATGATGATGAAGTCAAATTTGAAGTTGAGTACCACAAACAGCCTGATAACATTGATGAGGCAGTGTTCCATGTTGTAAACTTTATACAAACTAGGAACGCTTGTCAGAGAAATCGACATAAAGTGAGAGCCACCATTGAAGATGACCAAGATGGTGACTCTATGTCAGATGAGATACGCATTAGTCGGGAAGCTACTAGACAGAGTGCCAAGATTAGCAACCAAAAAGGTACCCTCATAACTATTGAAAAATCAGTAGTGGATGACCTTAAGGCTCGTCTTGAGAGATTAGAGAAAGAAAAAGAGCAAAGTAAACCACAAATCAACAGAAATAGAGACTATAAGGTTAACAAAACATGTTACCGTTGTAGGGTTTTGGGCCATTTTGCTCGCGAATGCCCTGCAAAATCCCAATTTAATTATCGGAGACCCCAATTCAAAAAACCCTGTGAAGAAAATAATCCTTTAAACTCCATGGGACCAGCTCTTGTGGCCAAAGGGGGGTCCAATTAGACAATGTAGATGAAAACAGAAGTAACGGCCAGAGTAAAGATTTCATGGAGGTAGGGGTAGATTAAGGAGAGGCATCAGATTGCACAGAGACAGAAGAAATAAAAAGAGCTCTGTGTAATGGGGTATACATTAATGGTACAGTCGAGAATGTGCCAGTATTATTTACGGCTGATACTGGTGCCTCTATTACAGTCATATCCACCCGTGTATACAATCAAATTGGAGAAAATGCACGTCCCAGGCTGAGTAAGACGCGAAGTCTTCGAGGGGCTGGAGGGTCACCTATAAGGGAGCTGGGGAAAGCAAGGTTTGCTTTGAAATTATACCAGTTAGAGATCACTTGCAATGCTGTAGTAGCTGACATTAAAGATGATGCTCTGTTGGGGTATGATGTGCTCATGGGTGGTGAAATGGGTCCTGCAGATATTCTCCTGAGTCAAAACAAGATTGTTCTCGGTGGGCACGAGATCCCTTGCATTCGGTCGGTGGACATAAATTTGAATAGAAAAGTAAGGGTAGCTAAAGACATATGTTTGCCTGCTTGTTCTGAAGCTGTAGTTGATGTATATGTTGACCGATCCGATAATGATGACCGTGATGACAAACCCTTTAAATTGATTGAATCAACTGACCATTTCAAAGAAAAATATCAACTTATGATGGGGCCTACTCTAGTAAATGTAAATAATGGTACTACTTGCAAAGTTAGAATGCTGAACCCTTATCCCAATGAGGTGCTTTTAAAGCAAGATGCAGAAATAGGCAAAGCCGAGAAAATTTTAGAAATAATTTCTACCATTCAGTCCAAAGAGCATGAAAATGAAGAGTCTAATCATGGAAGAATTAGACACATCCAAACTAGCCATACTAAGGCCAAAAATATGTCCTTTTCTTCATATAAACATACTAACTTACCAGAGCACTTGCAAGATTTATACAAAAGGTCATGCGCAGGGTTGTCAGTAACCCAACAAAACACTGTTGCCAGTCTGTTAATGAAATATAAGAACACATTTTCTAAGGGTGATTGGGATATTGGGTTGACACACTTGTCTGAGCATAGTATTGAGACTGGTGATGCACCACCCGTAAAACAGAGACCAATGCGGGTTCCACTTGCTCATGCTGCTGAAGAGAAAAAGGCCATAGAAGAGCTCCTGCAAAAGGGTAACATACAGAAAAGCTCATCACCATGGGCTTCTCCTATAGTTCTTGTTAGAAAGAAATCTGGTGCAGTTCGTCCATGTGTCGACTACCGTAAAGTCAATGAGCTGGTTAAGCCTAGTGGGTACCCCCTCCCCAGAATACAAGATTGTTTAGATGCAGTAGCTGGTGCAAAATATTTTAGTAGCTTTGATTTAACCAGTGGCTATTTTCAGATACCCCTTAAACAGTCAGATATACCCAAAAGTGCTTTTGTTTGCAAATATGAGCAATTTGAGATGACCCGCATGCCTTTTGGACTAAATAATGCAGCTAGCACTTTCCAGCGTACAATGGAAATAGCACTTCAAGGTCTTCAATGGACTACTTGCTTAGTCTATATTGACGATATAATTGTATTTGGCACTACATTTGAAGAGCATGTGCAGAGGGTTGATGAAGTACTCAGCAGAATTAAAGATGCAGGTCTTAAGCTTAAGTCCGAAAAATGTAATTTATTGCAAACTGAAGTAGTATTTCTTGGTCATGTAGTTTCAAAAGATGGTGTCCGTCCTGATCCAACCAACATTGCCAAAATTATTCAATGGCCCCACCCTAAAACACCTAAGCAAGTCAAACAATTTATTGCAACAGGGTCATATTACAGGAAATTTGTTAAAGACTTTGCCAAAAGAGCAAGGCCATTAGTTGACCTTACAAAAAAGGACAAACCATTTGTGTGGTAAGACCAATGTGAGTTAGCATTCAAAGATATAAAAGCTGCTTTAAGTAGTACAGATGTTATGGGATACCCTTTAAATCAAGGTGGTTTCATCCTCGATGTTGACGCTTCAGGTGTTGGCATAGGCGCTGTTTGTAGCCAGTTACAAGATAACCGCGAAAGAGTCCTATCTTATGCGAGTCGTGCTTTAAATAAGACCGAGCGTAATTATTGTAGTACAGAAAAAGAGCTTTTGGCGGTTGTTTTTTTTATTCAATATTTTAGGCAGTACTTACTCGGAAGGCGATTTCTTGTCCGAACTGACCATCAAGCTCTTGTGTGGTTGTTTAGCTTGAAGGAGCCAAGCGGTAAAATAGCGCGATGGTTATAAATCTTGGCACAATATGATTTCGCAATTGAGTACCGCCCAGGATCAAAACAGGGTCATTGCGATGCCTTGTCCAGATGCGAAACTCCAACAGATTGTACATGTCACGAAGTTGACACAAGTGAACCCCTAAAGTGCGGACCATGCAAGAAATGTCGCAGAAGGGCTGAATTAATGGCTCTACAAAACGACCGTTTTACCACCGTACCCAAAATTCAATCACCAACAATCAAAGTAATTGATGAACAGAAGCCAAGTACCTCCACCCAGTCAACAGGAGAGGAATGCAACTGGTTGAAGAAATATTCATCCATGGAACTTTCAAGTATGCAAGAGTCTGACCAGGATATACAAGTGATCCTTTCCGCATTACGTTTAGGTAATAAACCCACAAGCGATGCTATGGTAACTGAGTTGCAAGTGTCTAGACACTATTGGATACAATGGGAGAATCTCAAACTCATTAACAATTTAGTATATAGAACATTTGATAAGAAAAATGGTAGTGACTCTTATACACAACTCATTGTACCAAGGTGTATCAGAAATGAAATACTACATCAGGCTCACTATTCTATCCTTTCTGGCCACTTGGGAACTAAAAAAACCCTTGAAAAGTTGAGACAAAATTTCTATTGGTACAACATGAAAGAAGATGTAAACTTGTTCATAAAACAATGTGATGTTTGTGATGCTGATTAAGTACCGCAGAAAAAACCAAAAGCTCCAATGGGTCACTTGAAAAGTGGTTCACCATGGGATAAACTAGCCATAGATTATATCGGTCCTTTCCCTTTGACAACTAGAGGAAACCGATATATTCTGGTGTTGACAGATCATTTCTCCAAATATGTTGAAGTACTGCCAGTACCAAATCAGTCTGCCGAAGAATGTGCATCTAGAATAGCCAATGATTTTATATCCAGGTGGGGTTCCCCTCTATCTATTCATAGTGACCAAGGTACATCATTTGAAAGTAAAGTCTTCAAGTCGCTGTGTAGCCTCTTTGAAATACGAAAAACTCGAACCAGTGCACGCCATCCCCGTGGTAACGGACAGACGGAGAGACTTAACAGAACGTTAATAAAGATGATAAAAGCATACCTTTCAGGGGAACAAAATGAATGGGATGTAAATTTAGGCTGTATAGCAGGAGCTTACAGGGCTACCCCTCATGAATCAACAAAGATTACCCCAAATTTGCTAACAATTGGCCGAGAGGTGCGTTTACCTGGCAATTTAGTATTCAGTACAACTAACCCAGATCAAGAACTGAGGCATTGTGAACATATAGAGAAAATCAAAGATAAGATATTACTTGCACAAAATTTAGTCAGGAATTATATGAAGTCAAACTCAAAGCGAAGCAAGGATCTTTATGACACTAAAATCTCTTACCACAACTACAAGAAGGGTGATCTAGTATGCATGAGACAAGGAAAGTGGGAGTAAACCAGAAACTGGAGAAAATTTATGACAGGCCATATATTGTGAAAGAAAAAACATCTCCTTTCAATTTCACCATAATACTGAATGCTGGAGGCCAAGAGAGATTGGTACACCACGACAAGCTGAAACCCTACCAGGGATCTCAACCACCTAGATGGGTGGTCAGAAAACAAAATTCATTATTAAAAATGTAGTGACCACCTAGTGGTTATTATCATTGGAACTGATATGATGTTGCACCTGTATTTGTCAGTGACATTGAAATTGTGTTTTTTGTGATTGATTTGTTGCAGTGATATTATTCTGTAACCAGCTGTTAACAATAGAGATTATTTGTGCATATTTTATAATTTAAAATTAAAGCTGACATGGTGCTTTGATTTTTTTCACTATAATTTTAAGCTCAGACAGTGCTTTATTTTTTTGCAACGCTTCACACACCATTGATTTTATTTGATAGAATTCATGCCTATGTCAGATGAATTAGATGTAAAGAGACATCCACTGGTTATATGTTATGTTGATACTAACATACTTTCATTACAAGGAAATTACATACATTATGCTTCAAAACCATAGAATATAGAAGAGTTGCCTTATCCAAGTTCCATGAAGTGTCTACAATATGATTACCAATCCTGCCTCATGTATATCATTGAAAGAACTCTCCATGATTATTATTTAAATAGATATATGTGCATATCCTAAGATTTTTCTTTTACCTGCAGGCTGAAATGGCTGAAAAAAAACAACAAAAAGGGGAAGTTGTACACTTGTCTGCATTGTGAGAAGGTGGGAAAGATCTACAAGGAAGTCCGGTACCGTGTTGTTGGGCATGTCCTGAAGCACCATCTTTCCTTAGATGAGACGCCTTTCTATTGTCGGCTATGCATGTTTAGGTGTACCACATACGCAGCTTTAACTAGGCATGTCACTCAATACAAGAGACATACTCTTATGGCACAAGGACAGCCAGTGGATAATTCGCAAGTGCTGGTAAGCAATCAATCCCCTAAGTCTATAACTGAAGACGTTGATTTCAAGGTGGTTGTCAACAAAATGCAGGATGATCAGCTTGATGAGCTGTTACTGACGGATTTCGATAGTCTTGATTGCCCTGCCCCACTTTTGTCTCAACCCCCACAACAGCAATCATTACCTCTTCAAGTACCGCTGCATATTTTGAACCAGTTAGCCTCATCAACAAACAACATCCAACCTCCACAGAACCAACTCTTGACATCTGGATACAGCACCCCTTTGCTAGATGAACTTAATTTATTTGAAACTACACCCCTACAACCTACAAGATCCGTCCCACCAGTAACTGAAGACATTCTTCCACAGCTGCTTGAAAAGATTCCAAGTTCTCCTGCTTTAACAGAAGCCCTGGGAAAGATAACTGCAGCAATTGATTGGAACAGTAGAGCCATCCGTAATCAAGATAAAACAATTGGCGAGATGGTGAATGTTTTGTCAAGGCTAGAACGGTCAGTAACCAGGATAGCCAACAACAGCTACCATAAGCGAGAAAATACATCTCCAAAGAGCCCTCCCAGGAAAGCACTGAAGTCTGTAGTAAACAGAAAATAAGAAAATCTAAACTCCAGCTTCTATCCAGTTGAACCCGCTTAATAGTAATCCATGATTCATTTATAACCCAGTGGACACTCATAGACATTCCAGAATATGAGAACTATTTATTGTGCTAATATACAAATACTAATGATAGTAACTTGTGATACATTTAAAACCCAGTGGACACTCATAGACATTCCAGAATATGAGAACTATTTATTGTGCTAATGTTATGTGCTAGTATACAATTATTCATACTAGTGACTTGTGATACATTTAAAACCCAGTGGACACTCATAGATGTTATTTAGAATATGTGAAAAGTGAAATCTGTGTAGTTTCAGCTCAATACATACAATGTGTATTAACGATCTCATAGTGATAGACACTATATTCTAACTTTAATTATTACTGGTATGCTTATACTGATTCAGTTATGTTTTATTCTGATAATTGTACTGAAATTCTATGTATCTGAGATTAATGGTGGATCCTCTAAATGTCTTTAAAGGTGCTTGAAAGTATGTAGGTGCATATTTGTCTCCGGTGTTATTTATTACAGAGCAGTAAATATTACAATGATGAAGGTAACTGTTGTGGTGCTTACACAGGGCAGATACCTGTCCATGTGTCCAAACAAATTTATGAAATTTATGCAATACCAATGATAGTTGTTAAAATTTGAGATGCATACTGTTGACGCTGGATGAATAATGACTGGCTGGAAGCTTGAATTAGAGTTATCTGAGGAAATTGATGCTAAATACTGTATTTATTTGTTTACATTGTTGTTAATTGGCATTACATGGTAATGTCCATTATTCTTGTTGCATTATTGACATTTTGTATTACTTTATTTGCTGTGATTATTTTGTTGAAGGTCTTTAATGTCAGTTGGAACTTAGACATATAAAGAGGGGGGGTAGTGTAATGCCCCAGTATTTAGCAGCCGATGCGTTAAGTACACTTGAACCCACAGTAACTTGACCTAATTTTATGTTTCGCGTATTTAAACCTGTGTACTTTTGTTATTACGCAATGTCATGCATTTTCACTTTAAAATTATAATATACGTCATTTTTAGATTGCATGCAGATAGGAAATCACTTACTTCTATCGTCTGTTGAATAGTAAACCCGTTTAATTTGTAGTTATCAACTTGCACATTTGCGTCGACAGCCATATTGTATACATGTATCGCGTGGCATTATGGGATTTCTCCTTAGTTACTGTTGCTTTTTGTTTACAACAGAATTTCTCCGAATTGTCAGTATAGTGTTGAAACATGTTTCATGCTAAAAACACACTTAAGAGGAAATTTCAGGTAGCAGTCATGTTTTATTATATATTTCCTACGTAAATGTCAAGTTTCGTTAATATTAGTCCAGTATTTAATTAGTAAACAGTGTTTTAATTTTACCCCACAAATTTTCTGTGCGGACTCCGCAATTTTTCGATGCGGACCCCACACATTTTTTTTGTGGACCCCGCACATCTTTTTTGCGGACCCCACATATTTTGGATGTGGGGTTTGTGGGAGTATAAATAGCTCCGCGGAAATTTCTGAAGACACTCCAGATTTTCTTTTGCTTACGTAAGGCCACGTCCGTTTTATCTGATTTTTTTTTTGATTATTTAGCATTAATAAATCGGAAACGTTTCATGCTAACGAAATATTTATTAAGTAAATTTATTTATCTCCACATTTTGTTGATTTTTTTTAGCAATAGATTATTGTTATTGAAATCTATGTAAAATAGACAATTTTGCAAAGCACTAGTTTTGGAGTCAGCTTTAGTTGTTTTACTTTTATCTAGTCAGACTAGGCATTGAAACTTTGTTATATTATTCATTGTTGTATTGTTGCATAATGTTGCAAAATAGATTTTTGAACATTTAAAGTTCTAGTCTGTCTTTATTTTTCTGTAATTAAATTACACATACACACACATATACACATACGCTTCAGTGGAGCGTAACAATATTGTAATGATTAATTCCAAGTCATATTCCAAAGAAAGTCCATTGATACACAAGAAGTCGATTACAAGAAGTTCTTACTATGTAAGACAGAAGGCTAAAATTATGCCAGTGTCATGTAATGTAGAATAATTGGATCGCATTAATTGTCTTTATAATTCCTGTTGCTGTATACAGTAAATGACAATAATAAAATGTCATACACCAGACAATTACGAGAAAAAAGTGCATGAAATTAGGATATCGAACATTATGACCTTGAACCTTTAGGACAAAGGTCGAGGTCAAAGTTTTTTTCATTCATTAATACTTGCATATGGATGAAAACGAAAGAAATATTGATAATAGCAGAACGAATTAATCAACAAAATACATAATATTTGTATAATACATATTTCACTATCCAAAAACTCCATCAGCGTATTGTAATAATGTGCGTACCAAGTTGTCTGAAGATTTTTACGAATCCTCCGTCTTTCCTAACTGATTATGTATTTTTGGGATATATTTGGCAAACTGTAATTCATTCTGATATTTTCTCTGAGATAGAATTAATATTTCAATTTAAAATGATATTTATTGACATTATATCAACAGATATATACATCTAAATTATACTTTCTATTAATACATTTCAAGTGGAACTATTTCAAAATGTATTGATTTACAACATCAGAATAAAACAAAAGATATCTTGGAACGATAGTTACAAAACTATGCCAATGGATGTGAAAAGGATTAGTTGCTGGTGGGATAGCTTTCATGTCTGCCGCAACAAATTTTAATTTCTGATAGTCTAAATGGCTCTCTTTTTATATGTTTGGAATAAGATTCTTTGGAGAAAACAGTGACTCGACTTGTCATTAATGTCAACCAATATGTATATGAGATGTTAAATAACATCGGATAAGAATTGAGTCATGAACTTTATCACACAATTACATGTACAAACAAATGGTCTGTTTTTTATGAATGTGTCAACAACCATTCTGACATAAACTAGAACTATCATTGAAGGTAATTACCCCCCCCCCCCGAGCTATTTTTAAAAGCTTAATAACTTAGAACAAGCCATTTTGGAGACCCCCTTACAACTTTGTTGTGCGGGGGGTATAATAACTGTGTACATGTAGAGGTTCGGTCTACGGTACTGGAGTTAGTGAGTTCGAACTCTGGAACATACTCTTTGTGATGAGTAAGTTGAAGATGGCGGAAAGGAATTCTTTTGATGTACACACATAAAATTAGCTGACAATAATCAAACGTACATGAACAAAGATATGTAAGATAATGGCAAGTTTTACGTGGCAGGATGTTTTATTTCATTCATAAATTATTCCACGAATCTGATTACAATGATTCTTGTGTAATTAACTTCGTATGGAACGAATTAAAGCGCAATTCATGAAATACTTCTTCAAATCAAATTGTTTACTAACTGGTTATTGAAACTACTTCAGTGCAATACTGTAGTAACAACTTCTGGCCCTACTTCAACTTATGCTTCGTTTAATTTTGTTCATTTTGTAATAATTTGGAGAGGGTGTGAACAATCATTCTGTGACGTATGTTCGCAGTTAATTGTGCTGTCTTATATCCTTGTATCATTCTTTTAGGCCACGAACGTGGTCCAGTGGTTAGTGGTCAAATCCCAGTCGCGACAGGTCATACCCTTACATGAAAATCTGACAAAATTGTCCATTTTCATCCATATGTGGGAAGCTGTTGGCTCCTTCTAGAAGGGTAAGTTAGTACATGTTCTGGTTAGTATACAGTCCAGCAAAACTAGTTAGATGAACCGGCCGCCGTGTATTACTGAAATATTGTTGAAAATCGGCGTTACACCCAGTGGCAATGTCACATAAAAATAAACAAATTGCATATTTTTAATACATGAAATTTGTTTTCTTTCCCTAAGGGTACGTGTGAGGATGGACCGTTCCAAGGCGGTCCTCTCTAGGAAGACAATTTCTCTAATGTATAAGGAATAAGAAAACACATTAAGACTTATAAGTAAATAACGCTGTGTCGTTCGGCAGATATGTACCGGATTCTACCAACAACTATTTTCAATTCAGTTTCAGTGGTGGGTGGGGACGAATGATCTCGAAAGCAATATATCCAGTCAATATACAGGGAAATTCAATCTAAACAAAATCTTACTCTTGAAACATTTATGTGGAACTTTTCAAAAGTACGGATTGCGTTTCTAACATTCAGGACATTAATGGCGTATTAGATGTAGACAAATTAATAACAAATACAGCTGCGCCGAGTCAACTGATAATGGCAGAATTCAACGGACTGGATGAAAGGCGAAAATGAAAATTACTTGTTTCAGGTTATAATCAAAAACAGGGTTGATATGTAGGGATTTTTTTTTATTTTTTATTATTCTTGAAAGCCGTTGTTGAGATTATTTTTGCGCGAAAAGGTAAGAAAGTGAAACAGTGGATGTACCGTTCCTTAGGTCCAATAAACCGGGTTGCCAGCAACAAACATTTTTTATGCCTTTTTATGCTTTTTAATAAAAGGTTATCAAGACAAACTCATCAAAATCAAGCACAAAAGCTCAATTTATCCTCGCTTATTTATCAAAATGGTTGAAACATATTGATAAAATAATTTTAAAGCATTTGCGTTTAAAGTCAAATTTTAAGTCGACATTTAATAGCTTACAACTGAATCTTTTTTAATCAGTTATGTTCTCTTGGGGGGTTATTGTGTGAATTGTTTCTATACTTCTGTTGTTTAGCAAACATCACCATATAGAAATAAAACATTGAAATATCTTTATATACATGCAGATAAATCTTCGATTATCGCCGTCACAACACATGCAACCATAAAACAATAACTGCATGTATTTTCTTTGAGTCAATTTATCTACATTAGTCATGAACATTTATGTTCACCCTAACCCGAAAAAGACGCGATAATGGAGGCGTCTAGACCATATATTTTGCACGGGGCGTTTGTATAACAACACAATAATTCAAATTTTAATCACTGACTCTCGGAGAGATAGCGGAAGGGGCCTATATTACAAGTTTTACGGTATTATAGCTCATATAGTTATTCAACAAAATTGTACTCCCGCGTGGTAAGTGTTGTATCAAGCTGGGTGTATTTTGAGGATCTGAAGTTTAAATTAATTAAATATTACGAGACATCTCGCGGGGCAAAACAGATATACCGATCTACATGATGACATTTCAGATAAATAACGATTGGCAATAATGACAATCAAATTTATTACAAATGTGTATATCTTACAAATCATATCATTCAGTACATAAAACTGAGAGCTACTGAGTATGAACATTCATAGAAATTAAAATGGTGATTACGCAGTATTATGAAGAGAACATACTGTGCTAGCTACAAAGGGCTGATAAGAATTAAGTCCTGTGTGCATAACTATGTTTTATTGTAGAATAATGTATGGATTAATTTTCGATGGGATTATATCGGAGTTACTGAAAACCTGTTGGAGTACATGTTATAGTCTGTTCTGGTAGATATGTAGGAAGAACGTGGCTATGTTCATCTGCCGGCTGAGATCTGAGTTACGTCACATGTTTCACTGTGACGTTTTGATTGAGAAAATATGCCACCTAAAGTTATATTAGACAGTTTAATGACTTGTGGAGTGGTAGGGTTCGCGTGTTGTCCAGAAAACTGGTTTAGTCAACTAACTTTCAGCCTTACACGAGTGAAATACAGTAGATGATATGAACAGAGTTAAGAGCAATATTGAACCAAAAAATGAATGCAATATAAATGACATGCAGTTGATTTCTTGAATAGCATCTTGGCAAATGTTTATCCATTTTGATAATGCAATTTTGATGATGCGATTTATCCCGAATGAACGCAAGATGATTCCTCATATCCTGTGTTAGTGTTATCAGTTAACCAATAAGTAAATTCGCCGTGATTTTAGAATTCAGTAATCACATATTGGCAATAGTTCATCAACATCTGTAAGCACAGCAAAACCTCACTTTATGACCGTTGCTGTATTACGACCACCTCACGATAACGACCACTTATTTTTTGACCGGTTTTCAACACTTCCACACATGATGAATCAAATTGATTATAAGACCAATTCAATTTTAGGCCGATTGTTGGGCTCAAAACTGGTCTTATTTGTCGACATATTATTATATTACAGTCTAACCTGTGTTTGTGGCCTCCTCCGAATAAAGACCACCCTGTGAATAAAGACCACTCTTTGAAACACCGCCACTGATTATTAACTGACCTCCGAATAAAGGCCATCTGTCAATAAAGGCCACATTTTGTCTTTCCTTTGTTCACAGGTTTGACTGTAAATGAATTGTAGCGATACATTAGCGCTGGTGCTTTTTCTGTTGTTCATTAGAGGCTAGAGATATAAACATTTGTAAAAGCTTAACTTGCCATTACTGCCAATTGAGATTTATTTCAAATGTCTACGTATAACAAATTCGTTTATCAGTTCAACACAAAACGATATCATATTTAATGTATACGTCAGATATCAGAGTTAAAATGGGCAACAGACACACACAAAAAAAACAGGAAAACTGCTGAAACAAAACTGGCTTTCGTTTGTAAGGCAGCGAAATGTGCTGATTAGAAAACTTGTGAATTAATCCATAAAATGAATTAAAGTTCAGAGAGGGGACCGAGGACATCCAACGTAATGTTACTATGTACAATATATCTTTCAGGTCGCTTGTGGCATGCAAAACGTAAACTTAAATTGGTTTAAATAATTGGAAATTTATTCATATTGCCATTTGAATGATTAGATTTGTTTGTGTGTCATGTACTTGAATGTTTTGCCGATCATGTGGTGAAACCCATGTCACGTGCGAATGAGCATCTAATAAAAAAATAAAACATGTTAAAACGTTACAGTAGTATTCATGACAGATCTTTTGTTCCTAAGTCCAAAACAATGGACGAAGAAATTATAAGAATGCAAATTGATGCAGTTTTGAATAAAAAGTAGGCAATGGATTCCTTCGGACTCGAATTCTTAGTTCATCACGTTGTATATAAACTCGAACAAAATCGATTTTCATCGCGCTAAATAGGGATAATAAAACTGTATATGGTACCAAGGCGATAAAATCTCTGTTTTTCTGATTGTGATCAGAAGAAGAATTGTAATTTGCTTTAAGATCGGGTTTTGAACGCAGTTTATTGTTTTGTTGCAAATTTATGCATTCACGTGGTAAGGTGATTTTCGATTTTGCAAATATAGAACCATACAGGGAAATTGAATAATATATATAAATCTTAGATCTTTGAGCCATGTTACAATTTATAACAGATATATAAACAAGTGATAATATTGATTGAATACCTTTTTTGAAATATCACATCAGCAATAGACTCTGGATATAGATTCTAGATATAAAACATAAATGGTCAGTTTAAGGTATCGCTGTATCATTTATCCGAGAGCTGGATATGTTGATCGTGATTTATTACCCTGATAAGAATAGTCTGGGGTCATAAATTCCTATTCAACTATCGGTAGAATTCGGAAAACAGTCGATCACTTCCGATTGTTGCCGATTCGAACTTCGAAAGTCAATTTATCAGTTCCTAACATAGATCGATGATCTGCTCGGATGAAAATCTGATAAGCGCAATTGTTGCGTATGGTTAAAACTATGCTTAACGCACTTGTTAGAACTCTACCTAGCACACTTGTTAAAACTGTAATTAAAACAATTGCTAAAACTATGCTTATCGCACTTGTTAAAACTGTACCTAACACACTTGTTAAAACAAACAACCCAACTTACTTAACAGCTAATTGTTTCATATATGATGTTAAATTACAGATTACTATCTTGTTAAAAAGGTGTCTGAAGTTTGGATGTAACTACCATAAACTGGGAACTTGATTAAAGTGATCTTTTAGACATTAGTTGGAGATAATCACAAAGTTAGAAAATGTATAATCTTTAATAGTTGCGTAACCTCAAAGAAGTAGGATTTACCATTAAAGGTTTGGGATGAAGTCTTGCATTCTTCTTTTTTTGGTTCTAAGAAATTCCTCGTAGGAATGTGTGTTCATGTTTTTTATCAATAAAGTAAACGCTTGATATTATTTATGATTATAAAGAAGATGTGATAGTAGATGGCCAGTAATTGATTATTTTGTAAGGTAATATTACATGCACATGGACCGAAAGACAGCTGCCCTAAAATAAATAAATTAGAATCCCAATTTATGTAAGAAAGTCATGTATATTTGAAGCAGTGAAATCCAGCCTTCCTCGTTAAAGTAATCATGAATTACCAGTTAACCTGTCGCCTGTTTCAACTTCTCATTTTATACTATTTCGTCTTAAAGGAAATATCGACGTATCAGCTTTGGTGATTGAAGGTAAATGAAACAATAGCGGCGGCAGCACCCGCATTTGTTCCAGGTTTGTTCTGAATCGCTGTTCTGAAGTTACGCTTACAATATCTTATAATGTTTACAGCATAAAACGACTTCATTACTGAGGGGGACAAACATGGCCATGGTTTGTCATTGCAATTAAAATTGTTTGTTATAACACACAACAAAGCGTCTTGGTATTCAACCCAGTATATCTGGAATGCATCTAATTACAACTACATGTACGAAGCCACTGGAAGTCTAGATAAGGTATGTGAACAATTTACGGAAAAGCATTTGGGTTTTTAGTGCGTGACGTACACACCAGAGTATCTTCAATGGCATGTGACTTCATTGGAAGAAAGCATTAATCAGATAAGCTAAGGTGCTCGATTATCATTGTTTTTCATCTGCAATAAGTTAGAAAAAAAAGTCAGGTTCAGGGTTACTTGACCAAAACAACTATGTTAACATACCTTGTTAGGATACGAGGTACGATTCATCCCCGAATATATTCGTACTTTGGATTTGGCCGTTGGAAGTTTTAGGGTCAGCCTCAAAAAGAGGTTTGGTCGGGTAACCGTAAACAAAAGTCTTTTGGCCTTATCAAAACACATATCTGTGGATTTTTTTATCCAATCCTGTTCTAAAATAAAGAATACCGTTTTTTCGCTGCTGTGCAGAAGATAAGTTATTGATCATAGCTTGCAAACACTACTTTGATCTCAATCTTGTTATCTGCGCTACGATACAAGTCGTGTATTTATCTCATCTAATTTTTATGATATTAAACTAACAACAAGGAATTAACGATAAATACTGACTCACAGATTTGGTTGATTAAAACTGATTAACATCAGTCTGCACCTGTTGGAGCGCATCTACTATAATTCTAACACTCAATTAACGAACAGATCCACCATCTAAATCATACAGTTATATTACACTTGAAGTGGTACGATTTTCACAATGGGTTTATTATGCATTTTATGAATTAAACAATATGTTAACAGCATGAAGCTCGCCCAAATTCTTCACGAAGATGGTAAGCTTGTAAGCTCTTGGTGGTATTTCCATCTGTCATTTGCAAAAAGTTTATTTTACATGACTCAGTTTCATGTGTCGATGAAAACATAGTAATACTTGGGCGTGAAAAAAGGTTTGTTTCTGGTTACCCGACCTACGTTAATTTCCCCTCGCGACCATCGACTTTTTACTAGGCCCGAGAAACGGTACATCCGTCTTTTTACCATTTGGTAAAAATAATCTTAACATCGGCTTTCAAGGATAATAATAATAGTATTAATAATAATAAAATTCGCTACTTGCCTACATTATTTTTAACGACCATGTAACTAGAACAACCATGTTTTTACGCCTCATAACATAAAAGCTTTGCTGCAGACCGTTCAACTGCGGTGCCCCACCACCTTCTGCGAGATTTGTTTTGTCCCCAGTTTTTGTATGTTTCTATGTGTTGGGTGTATTTGGGGATTGGAAGGTTACGATTCTGGCGATATTTTGTGGAAAGTGAGATTTTTTGTATGTGTTTTTTTTCTAGGGAGCCTTTTCTTGTCAGTATTGGCAGAGCGGCGCCAACGCTCGTCTGTTTTACATCATTCTATCTCATAAACAATTTTAACCAAAATTCTAATTTAAAAATGGGCATAACTTCAAAAATATAGCTTTCAGAAAAATGCCCCCTTGTAGTAATGGGCTGCATTAAAGTTTTTGCACAACAACGACCACGACGCAACGTTTAAAATAGATAAACTTTTCTTTGAAACAGACGAGCTAAAAATTGAATGTCAGTTTTCTAAGATTCTTAATAGCAATACTGTTCATTTTCATGCTCTCTATTAGAACAATTCGTAAATATATCTACTTAACTTAACTGTAATGGTGATTTTTTCTCAAACATCTACTTTGTTATTCTATTTCTGTATTCCAAGATTTTGATAATTTCTTCGAACATTATATTTGTTCGATCTAATATTCCATTGTTAAATTCTACGCCACATGGTGCCACTTAATATTTCATTCATACTTTACAATTTTCTACCGACAAAACATTACTTCATAAGTTATTCACGGCTAAAATGTACAAACCAACGAAATACAATAAAAGAAAGTACATTTAGTCATCACACAAAGCTTGGAAATTACAGTTGAGCACTGTTATAGTGAATTTCTTGAGACCCGAATACCTACTTGATTATTCCACTTTTCACAATGTCCATAAAGAACAGCGCGGTCGGGGTTACAATGAACATATACTAGATTTACGACGTAATAATGAAACAACAAATGTTCGAACACATACTTCAAATACTTGAATTTCACATAAATCTTTCAAATGTAAATGCTGTTTTTGCCTATCATATATAAATATCTGTAATTCTAAAACCCTATGGAATGTGAAAATGCGGTTTTGAAATAATTTCGAAATATGTATTATTCTTGCTATTTACGAGTATTTTCTTTAAAACTGCTGGGAATGAAAAAACTTATTTCAAAACTTAATTATGATGAATTAACAGGGAAGTACATTGTCTACATTATGTCATTAAAATTTCCAGAATATAATAAATACAGTCAAACATGGTTATAGTGAACGCTGGCGTAGTGAAGAATCGGATTTAGTGAAATAATTCTTTTTTCAAACAACATGCTTTTCCTCATTGTCTTGTTCTGGATATAGTGAAATGCGGATCTAATGAAGTAATATTTGGGTCCCCAGGAATTCACTATAACTGTGTTCTATTGTATCTGTAATTTGATTGTAGATTGAACTATGATTTTTACTTGATAGCTCTTATTCGATTTGATAGTTTGGTGTGGAGTTTTTTGACGAAGCAAGTGTTTATCCGAAGAAGTGAATTCATAATTTCATTTTGCCCATCAAAGGTAGGTTAAAAAGATTTTTTGGACATATTTCACTTCAGTAGCATTTTCCCAATGCTTTTTAAATTATTTGATGACTATTTTAGTCGCAGGTATGTGACCAGTTTTCGTCTCTACTATACGTTCCAAGACAAAAATTTTTGTCAGTAAAAATCTTTCCTAATAATCTATCATTGCCATTAATGTTACTCATGCCGCTACACCACGTGGCTACTACGTGGGTCATATGATTTACAGGTTCTAAAACTTTGTGTATGTTGAACAGTTGACACAGACAGTGTTTCTAGGGTACGTATAATCCTTTTGTATTGGGTCTGACGCCATTTGTAACAGTGCCAGTATTTCAATTTGTATGGTGGCCTGGTGACCTTATTCACCATCTTAAGTTACCGCCTAACACAGTGCACTCCACATTCAACTGGTGTGTCATGCACCCGAATAAGGATTCTGTGGTTTTATACACTGATCAAGGATGTAATACATTTAATTCACTTGTAACGTGTTCATGTGCTCAAAGACCGTCCCGAGCATACCAAAAAAAAAACAAAATCTGTACGATGTCAGTACTGTGATATAGCGATGTTTCCTTCTCGATGCACTAGATTATACGTATTGAGATATTAAAAGCACAAATTTGAGATTGGAGCTGAGAGACCAGTCTCTCCCTGGGCGTTCAGTATGTTGAAACTAAGTGAACAGAGAGCGAGTTCCGTATTTACAAGCCTGTGGTATAAGTTTTTATTACTCGTCGTAAGACTCGATTAATTACAGTTAGAAATAACATTTTAATGAATGTAGATACGGAAAGGATTCATAGAAAACTAACACAAAAAACTCTAACCATCCCCCAAATACCACCTTCTTAAAATACCACCTTCTTAAAATACCACCTTCTTTAAATACCACCTTCTCCAAATATCACCCTCCTCAAATATCACCTTCCCCAAATACCACCTCCTCCAAATATCATCTTCCCCAAATATCATCTTCCCCAAATATCATCTTCCCCAAATATCACCTTCCCCAAATATCATCTTCTCCAAATATCACCTTCCTCAAATACCACCTTCCCCAAATACCACATTCTCCAAATATCACCTTCCCTAAATATCATCTTCCCCAAATATCACCTTCCCCAAATATCATCTTCTCCAAATATCACCTTCCTCAAATACCACCTTCCCCAAATACCACATTCTCCAAATATCACCTTCCCTAAATATCAACTTCCCCAAATATCACCTT
Organism: Lutraria rhynchaena; assembly: GCA_008271625.1. Lineage (NCBI taxonomy): Eukaryota > Metazoa > Mollusca > Bivalvia > Venerida > Mactridae > Lutraria > Lutraria rhynchaena. Next base: position 1,252,881 of record VIBL01000012.1, on the reverse strand, counting down.
CCCCAAATATCATCTTCTCCAAATATCACCTTCCCCAAATACCATCTTCCCCAAATCATACAAACCCAAAACCAATCCAGAATACAGAAACATACAAAATGGAGAACAAGTCACAATGTTCCTGGGCCGTATTGACTGGGAACGGTCAGCATAAAACCGCATGTGGCTCAAACTTGTTTAATGGACTTTCCTTCGAAGAAAACACAAAGTTACAGTGCAACTTCTCCAAAGCAAAACCCTTTGGGAGAAGCAGAATTGTGTTTTTGTTGACAGGCTATTGCTCTAGGAGGTTAAAGTTAAATCGTACAGTGGGAAAAATCAAACTGTTGTTGAAGGGAGGTTGTACAACATCATGTTGTAAAACCAGAGAGTTTGAAGACTACCATGGAATATCATGGTCACGTGAACACCGGCAAACACTAAAAAACTCTTGAGCGAAAGGACGACATGAAACACAAAAATAATCTTTAAGCCGCTTTGGTACAGAGATATCAGACCAAATATATGGTTGTATATTTTAGTGGAATGACTGATTACACTCGTGTTGTTGATACATCAAATTCTGAAATTAATGATCCAGATATGTTTGTGGTTAACTATACTTTGGCTAGGTATCAAGTTTTTAAATACTTTTTTAATATACATGTATATAAAATCGTCATTAACTGATTGAATTCACATGGAGGAAGTTTGGAGTCTATGATCTTGAAGCAACTGTTAGTTTTAATTACAGTAAGTTCTTTTCGTGTAATACTATTATTTATGATTTCTTACAACCGTGACGAATGAGTTTTCGTACAGGCTATCCGGAGTGGCATACTATAGTCAATCGTTAATAAATGCAGAAATTGTTTCGATATTGAACAGGTTGAACTAGAAAGGACTGATCCATACCTTAGTGGATGTGTTCATATTTGGAATCCTGTCACTGGACAACACTTTAGGTGACACATGCCGAGTCTTTCTCGACACGTCTGAACAATTGTCTGGGAAACCTGATGCTAAACAAAACGGTGAATCGTTCAAGATCTTGCACGAATCGAGCAAAACTGATATCGCGCGGGCTCATACGAACTGGTTCCCTTCGACTCTGTCGGCTCTGAGCCTTTGGTACGTTGCAACGTGGAACAGGGACCAATTTAATAGCTGTACACATTGACGTATAAAAACCCGTCACGCCGTACCATTGAATCACGCCTTACGTGTTCGATAGATATTTAGATCCCAGACAGTATACTTAATTTTTTTTATGTCTGGTGGTTACAAAATATGGTTGTGGTTTGATGAGAGGATAGTGCAAATACCTTTGACATTTAGATCAGCTAATTGAATGCTTTATATACTCGAAAAACATCGATTATTAATAAAAGAGGCACGGTACATTCGATGATAGTTTAGTGTCGAAAACGCCATCTAGGAACTGATTCGATACACTGATAAACATACTTTAAAATGAACATCAAAGAGTGATGGATACATTTTATGCAATTATTGGCATACCGACAAGACTACGAACCTGTTAGATATTTTCAGTCTGTCAGAGATTCTGTACTAATGAATTACCGTGGGGCTTCCATTTAGTTTAGTCTCCGATGCCGAGTTTTTTGTGCCAGTCATGGATTCGTTTATTGTTATGTATAAAATAGGGGAGCGTATTACAGCCGACTTGAACATAGATTATCAATCTTTATTCTCCCAACATTTTCAGAATACTGTTGAAATGTATAAGGCTTTATGAAGATTTGATTAGATGAAAATCTACATTTTTAACACCGCCTTTGTGGTCAATCAAAAACTAATGTGGTTTTAAGAATTTTCACGGGATGTTTGATTTCGTGGATTTCTTGGGTGAGCTTATCCATGTATTCAAGTACCAACAAATTAAGACGTTCGTAACATTAAAAATCTATCCGAAAATTCATCTATCCGAAATTTCAAATTCTTTATTTCCAATTTAGGCAAATCTTCGAAATTTGGTATCGACGAAATTAAATTATTTTTCAATTCGTTCCGTAAATATGTTAATGTAGCGAACTACGTTTGCCATGTTCGAATATTGAATAAAAGTTTTGAACAAAACCTCTGTACCATACCAAAGGACTACATTGTACTTGTGTTTTTCAAGGTGTAACTTATTTCGATAAATTGCCTTGGACAGTCAGAATCCATTCTTTAAATCGCGTCAACAGCAAGGATCATTAGGCGACTTCCGGCGGAGGATGGACCCTTCCGAAAGGTAGCTGAACAGTATCTTCGCATGTGAATTTTGTCTTTTCACGGATGGGATTCGAACGCACAGCGGTAGGGGATAGTATTCACTAGCCAGATACTTTAACCACACGACCAATTTTTCACACTAAGTATAATGTATATACATTTTACAGAACATTGTATTTTAAGACAGTCCGTAAGAAAAGTCGGTCATATTGTGCTAACAATTGCCTCGAAACAAAAGTTTGTGAATGTGACATAAACTTTTTTACGTTGTTTAAACCAGGGAAAAAAGTTGTATTTATGGTTACCCGACCAAACCTATTTTTAAGCGAAAACCCTAAAGTTTCAAGGGCAAAATCCGAAGTATGAAAATATTCAAGGATGAGTCTCACTTCAAAGGTGTTCAGCAAAAAGAAGAAATATAGTATTTCCTACTATGATATTTTTTTGGTCAAGCAATCTTGAACATTTTTTTCCAGTTTTAACACGTAACTTATCTATAAGACTGTACGTACGATGTTAATTTGTTTACTATATACAAATATATTGGTTCGATAATCGCTTATGATTGTTCGAAAATGACGGGAGATTCGTCGGATGTTTTGAAGCATTCCATGGATGTTTACTAAGCCTGATAGGTTGAGTGTTATCGTTTACAGACACTTTAATTATCGTCCCCATTGTCTCTGTTTAGTTCTGTGTTTGTAGGATCAACATATGGTTACATATGTATCGTTCAATATTCACTAATACTTACAATGGTATGTAAACTGTCATTAAGTATAGTAGTATACGAAATAATCCGTACAGTAAAACCTCACGTGGCGGCTACTTCTATATTACGAACACCAATGTACAGTAAAAACCTCACGTGGCGGCTACTTCTATATTACGAACACCAAATGTACAGTAAAACCTCACTTAGATACAAGATTCAAAATTAAAAGAATCAAGTGTATGGTAAAATCTCAATTAGCGACCATGTCAATATTAAGTCTACCATATGTACAGTAAAACGTCTCAATTAGCAACAACTTCAATATTAAGTCTACCATATGTACAGTAAAACGTCCCAATTAGCAACAACTTCAATATTAAGTCTACAATATGTACAGTAAAACGTCTCAATTAGCAACAACTTCAATATTAAGTCTACAATACGTACAGTAAAACGTCTCAATTAGCAACAACTTTAATATTAAGACTACCATATGTACAGTAAAACGTCTCAATTAGCAACAACTTCAATATTAAGTCTACCATATGTACAGTAAAACGTCCCAATTAGCAACAACTTCAATATTAAGTCTACAATACGTACAGTAAAACGTCTCAATTAGCAACAACTTTAATATTACGACATCCGAATGTAAAGTAAAACCTCAATTATCAACCATTTCAGTATTACGACCACTAAATGCGAAGAAAAACCTCAATTAGCGACCACTTCAATATTAAAACCTAAGACCTATTAAAAGGCTATCGATTTTGGTGACTGGTTTCCTACATGTCTTCTACACTGTAAGTCGATAATGAGACCAAATCAATATTAAAACCAGTTTTTTTTTTGCTTTAGTTCCGTAGACAGGGATGTTAACCATACCGTAAACCAGTCCAAACATCAACATGTTTCATTTTAACTTCTTAAACTTTATATCTCCTTCTTAAGCAAATAAATACTCACCAGGTATAATTATTGTATGCTTTCTCTGAACAACATAGAATCTTTTTAACGCTTTTTAACGATGGTATAATTAATATGAGGAAACTATCTTTTGGAACTTATCATTTCATCAGTACACCAATGGACATTAAATGAAGAATTTATATTTATGTATTATATAACATATAAAATAGATTTCTGATTATCCATATTATTATTTTACGAGCACATGAAGTGGAGATATTGTGTATAATTGCTTCTTTATCTATAACGTCTTAATAAAATGATAAATATCAGATTCTATGACGGTCTTTCTAAAATATATTTTTGGAACAGAAAAAGATGCCATGATCGTTTGGTTGATGTCTGGTTTTATATTGATTGGGTCAGAAAAATAGTCATGTTTCCGGTAATTTAACTAAGAAAAGGTAGGTCGGTCACAAAACGGAAATATTTATATTTATTTTTCTGAGCATATCTTTCGTACTTTTTAGGCACGATTCGTCCCCATATATTTTCGTAATACATGTACCACAACCGGTTGCATTTTTTCATTTTGCCGTTAGAAATTTCAAGGTCTGCGGCCAGGTTTTGGTAGGTTAATCAGAAACACGACTATTTTTCTGACCTTAATCACTACAGTCTGTTGTGTTTGTTGAAGTTTAATTTAAATTCACAGTGCGTGGTTTTCCCATTTCATTGTGGCTTCATTTTGGCACTCAAATCAGCCAACATGAATTCCAATTCTCACTATATCATCTGGTCGGTGGTTTTAACATTTCAATAAATAAATTTTCAAAACATTTATAATATAATTTTCTATTCTAGACATTCATAAACTAGGAATTCTTCGAATGAATGATTTTCCAACTAATTTTTTTTCTCAAATCGGCCAGGGACTCAGCGCAGCTTTGCAACGTAGAGTTTCCTGTTTAGAAATGGTTTCTCTGTCGAATGATGGGAATTCATCTTTACATTTGTTCGATATCAATTTTGAAACTCATTTACTTCTTATTATTTACTTCACGGACATACTAACTTCTATACTAACGTGTATACTAACTTCTATACTAACTTCTATACCAACTTCTGTACTAAATTCTATACTAACTTCTGTACTAACTTCTATATTAACTTCTATACTAACTTCTATACCAACTTCTGTACTAACTTCTATACTAACTTCTATATTAACTTCTATACTAACTTCTATACCAACTTCTGTACCAACTTCTGTACTAACTTCTGTACTAACTTCTGTACTAACTTCTATACTAACTTCTATACTAACTTCTATACTAACTTCTATACTAACTTCTATACCAACTTCTATACCAACTTCTATACTAACTTCTATACTAACTTCTATACTAACTTCTATACTAACTTCTATACCAACTTCTATACTAACTTCTATACTAACTTCTATACCAACTTCTGTACTAACTTCTATACTAACTTCTATACTAACTTCTATACTAACTTCTATACTAACTTCTATACTAACTTCTATACTAACTTCTATACCAACTTCTGTACCAACTTCTGTACTAACTTCTGTACTAACTTCTATACTAACTTCTATACTAACTTCTATACTAACTTCTATACCAACTTCTGTACTAACTTCTATACTAACTTCTATACTAACTTCTATACCAACTTCTGTACTAACTTCTATACTAACTTCTATACCAACTTCTGTACTAACTTCTATACTAACTTCTATACCAACTTCTGTACTAACTTCTATACTAACTTCTATACCAACTTCTGTACTAACTTCTATACTAACTTCTATACCAACTTCTGTACTAACTTCTATACTAACTTCTATTGTTACAAACTCGTCCTGGTATTCTGGCCACGTGGTAAAATCTCGGCGGGGACAAGATTTTATCCATGACCGTTGGGTCAGTAGTCCAGCGTTCTACTAGACCAGAACATCTGCCTTTGATACGTCTTTTGTATTGGTGTGTATTCTCTAAGACTGACTGATTTATGTTAAATTGAAACTGATTGTCAGTTAACAGCGGTTTAAATCAATGAAATACATTGTAATATTTTGCTTAGAAATATCGGCATAAATATATATACGACTATCAATAAAGCATGAAAACAAAGTACTTGTAAACATTTACATTGTATATTTCGCTGGTAAATCTGTTATTTTCACAGTTATCAATAAAGTATAAATACGAAGTGGTTGCTCTTTTAACACGAGCTTTGTTGCTTTGAAAGCACATTTATTAGCCTAGCATTCAAACAGTTTATGTTGATTTTGTAGATTGTGTTATCTACATTTTTATTTCATGGTACAATTTTGCATTCTTTCTCGATTAAATTGGAATGAAATTGTATCCTGGTGATCGCATGTTTGTCCGATTTATTTCAGTTTCTAAATTCCCCTTTTCTCAGAAATAATTGTTTTGTAGATTTGCCATTTGAATCCATTTGTCTTTTACCGCTAATTTATGCAAAAGTAGTTTCCAATCGCTCGAAGACAACATGGCAAGTTCTGATTGGCTACGCAGCGATACCGTATAGATCACGTGACCGCCGTACCAATTTTAAAACATGGAGGAAGTGACGCCTAAAATACAGGTTAATGAAAACATTTCTAACAGTTTCAGCCTACTATAAACAATTTACGATGGTTTACGTAAGCTACCTTCAAGCTATACGTGACGAATTGTCGAGTAGACGAAGACTGATGACGCGGAAGAGCAATAACATCAATTAAGTCACTATTTTTACTCCCGAAATGGTCTTATTATGACGAGCGAAAAATTCATTTGAAATACATTTTTTACTGGCGGTAATTGTCAGAACCACACAATTATATAACGTTTATTGCACAGACGTAGTTGTACAGGTGCTCGTAAAATAAATTGTTCTCGTTTCAGATTGTAGAGATACAAGGATAAAGTCAAAGGCAACACGAACACAAACGAATTTGTTCGAGTGCAAATACTGGAATAAATCGAAAAGGTCTGAGTACGAATGAATAATGGATCATAAGTTCAATTACACTAGTACAATCACACGAAATACGTCGTTTTTAAAGTCTTTATCTGCTTACAGACGAAGCTCGTAGTCTGGTACACACATGTTGAGCATCTGTAATTGTCGGTGTGGGTGGAGTAAACCACTGATAATCATAAACAGGAATTAATGCATTGTCAATGACACAACTTACACAAATCGTAAGTACAAACATGCACCGTCACTGGGATTGTGCAACCGTTCTTGAGTTATATCTTACTGCTCATGTGGTTATGAACATTAAAACACAACGGTAGGAATGTTAAAGCTACATGTATTTGTGATGCGGTGTTTTTACTTTTCTTTTTAATTTGCTGGCAACCCAAATAAACCATTTATTTTCTACGCTACAGACGCTAAACAATAACATAGAAGATAACGCATTTCTAACCTGCTGCGCTTAAAGGTAGGGTGCAAAACTGTGCCGTAAAAACAAGTTGGCCTGAAGCAACAGTCTTTTTGCATTGTTCTATTTTGTTCAAAGGTGACTGCGTCTATTTACTCAGGTGAAACTTTCTTACTTTCCAAGATCATTACTTTGACAACGATATAACCTGTGGAAGTAATAATTTCATTGGTCACCCTAATCCAACCAATCAAATACCAGGGTTTAATAACTTCTTTGAATAGTCTGCTTTTAGCTTCATACTATGGCCATTGGCCAGGTACTTTCCAAATTTTGAACTACTATTCTGGTAGCGAATGCTATTCTATAGCTGGTAAGTGTATCACCGGAACTACGGTATGTACCAAACGACAGAATTTCCATTGGAATATGGTACACTATAACGTTCACCAAATACTAAGAAGGCGTTTGTATTTTGCTATCAAATTCAGTTTAAACATCTAACGTCTTTCATTGATATTCAATTATTCGGTGACCAGATAAATATCTGTATATATCAGGCCATCATAAAAAATGTTGGTTTGCGGTTATGCTACCCAAACTTTTAAGAGTCAGTAGGGAGGTGGTCATTTTTCGTTATCATTATGCATGTTTGGACTAAAAACGAAAAACTGGTAGAAAGAACGGAAATAAAAAATCTCAAAAATCGTTAAAATTATTTTGGGTCGGGGAATTTTTTAATGAGTTGGTCACGTAACTGCAAACTAATAATTTTTAAGGATGGCCCTATCATAACATTTCTGAGACGCATCGTTGAAAATGAACCAGTTCATGGTCTTGGACAGATTTGCGCCGTATCAGGATGGTGTAATAAACATGAGATGATTGATATTGCACGACAAGGCATGGTGTGTCACAATACAGCAACTTGATGGAAACATTGTTGACTAGACGTGAATAAAAAACCCGCACGTGTATGCTCTATCAACGTCACCATTGTTTATGCAACAGAAATGAAAAAAATAACAACAACAACATTGCTTACCGTCATGGTAGAACATGTTGTGAATTATCTTGGGGTAAATAACTGAATATAAACATATCATAAATGTACAAAAACAACAAGAACCTGTTTACATAATCAATAGAAATATTAAAAAACACCCAACAGGTATTCAATAAGATATCAACAATACATATTAGCTGAGTCAGCGCAAAACCTCGATAACTACCGTCCGTACTCATACAAAATTTTCAGAGGTTTGTGCTAAATCACGTTAAGTCAGTATAATAAAAAACACACACAGTGTCTTCTCCTGTAGTAACGACATACTGAGTTATCAGTGACACTAAACAATGATTGCATGCTTTCACAATAACACCAAACCTGTCAACGAAAGCCAACACGGAGAGCAGAAATGGTCAGAGTTTAATGTTCAGTAGATCTTTATTTCTTAATGTTTGTTAAATTTATTATAAGCATGTAATAAAAAGGTACCTTTGCTTGGCGACCTTTTTATGCATATAATTATATTTATTAATTATATTTATTAGTAGTAAAAGTGTGCAAAGGGATGGCCGTCATTCCCAAATGGTCATTAAGTCCGGTTTGTCTGTCTATATGGGATAGCAATGCTACAATTATTCTATATTTTAGTTGAGAAAATAGTTCAGCAGGAATAGAATAACTTAATTAATATTGTTTCTAATCAGTCCATCAGCGAACGCTGATGTTTGTTTTTCACGTGTCATGTCATTTACATCATTCGATTATAGCAAGCGTCTGACAGAGTCTGACAGTTTCCAACCAAAGATCACGGTTGTGTTTCTTTTACGAGCTCCGAAAAAACAAGCTCTATATTCATTCTAGCATTTAGATCCTATTTAGACTCCCTCTAGTTATTCCTTTTCTAGATGGAATTAAGAATTCATGATAAAACTGAACATAAGACGATTGACACGTGAAGGTTTGTACCAGTGAAGTAAATAGATTCGGTTGTCCTGATTTTAGTATACAGTCACCGACATAATAACAAATTTTCAATACCCCAAACTTCTTACTTATAGAAGCTAATGAAAGTTTCGATGCACATAACATCATTGTCCGCCCTGTCAAATTTTTAATGGTTTTATATTCAGTCCGTCTGAATTAGAGTCACAGACTCTTTTCATATCGTCTGCTGTGTGAAGATACAGTCTCATTTATCATCATCAGCTCATGAAGTATTTTGGCATGTCAACAAATCAGTGGAGAGCTTCTGAGTGTTCGGTTCTATCATACATAACGACTTACATATCGTGAGGTGTCAACAAGATCGGTACATTCATCTGATGTCACACTGACAATGTCTACAACAGCTAAGTCATCCTGCCGTATGTATGAATTATGCTAGCTTTGTTTACGTACATTCATTTATAAGCGACTATGTTGCGTGATATGTTTCGGAATAATAAACCTATAAAAATGTGAAAAATATTTTGAACAAATCAAAATAACCAATTAGACATGTATGTTAATTTATATCAAGATACATTTCCATTATGTCGACTCGGATAGTGTTTCTCTACGCACACGTCCTGCGCATGGATACCATTTGCATATTCATGAGTAATACGTCACCATAACAAGTAAACCGCTGAATTAAAACAAAGAACTAATAAACAATACTCGAACAACATACTTGAATGATGAAAATGATAAGAGAAACAGCAACAACTTAGATAAAGTAAACGAAGGACACGAGAAATGAACTCTTTCCAACAAGAGGACAGATGAAGGTGTTGTGACTAAAGAAAACAAGTGCAAGAACAGAAATTGCACTAAACAAATATAAACTACTTGTCAATAATACCTAATTTCTTTCCTAGTCTTTTACATTTGTCTTTAACATCCTCCTGTACGAGATTAAAGCACATCGCGATAAGAGAAAGGCCAAACACGAGATATAAGGCACAAGACACCAACTTCTCATTTTGATCCGTCCAAGCTTGAGAGCTCATACCTGGAACTACGTCTCCAAATCCTATTGTACTCAGCGTTATAAAACAGAAGTAGGTTCCAGTCACCATATCCCAGCCTTCCCACTTCGCGAATAAAATAGTCCCCAGCATTATGTAGGAAGACATTAATAGTAAACAAACTGACGTAGGTACATGAATTACCTCCCCTGATTTCTCATTTTCCTGCATGATAAGTCTTTCCTCTCCGGCAGATATTCCTTTTTCAGGATCAAGCCGTCTGCGTCTACGAGGGCGGAATAATATACAACAAACACCACAACACACTTTGCCGTATAACATCCTAAATCCATGCGCCATGACGTCTCCGATATTTGTAAGACACAGTAAAGTCAGAGGTATTCCTAACACCGCGTAAGCGATCGTTGCTATCCGACCTTCATCAGTTTTCGGAGCAACATGACCATACCCTGAAAAAATGAATTTGAAATAGGTATGTAATATGTAAGACTAAAGATAACAACTACCAGCTCCTTTAAGATGAAAGTTACAATTTCATGCGTAAAAGTTGAAAATTTTCAAAAAAAACCCCCGGAAACTTTTAATTCGGTGCGGCGGAAACAATAAAAACAAGTAGGGTCCGGATCTGGGAAAAAACGAATGTTCCGGAAAATTCCGGAAAATTCCGGAAAACTTTTAACGATGCAAATTGCTTGGGTATTGGCAAAGCAAGAAAATAAAACAGGGAATAAAATAAGAATAGTTCTGAAAAAGCCAACGACGATTTATCAATAAACCAGGGTTGAAATGCAATAAACATGGTCCATATCATGTACGTAGATTAAGACAAAAGGGTATTCTATATTTCAATGAAGCTGTAAAAGAAGGAACATTGTCATTTGAAGTACAGGCAAAGCAGCTTTTGGCTCCAACATTTGTCCTCAATAAAGATGACAGTGTTGTAGAGGCTGAAATAGTGAGAAATTGAAACTAGAATTGTACTTTTTTCATTGTTGTTCCAAGTTCAAATCACCAAATCTACTACGACTGAAACATAAGCAAAATTAATTCAATACAGTAAAACCTGACTTAGTGACCACTTAATTAAAACGACCACTTCACTATAATGACCACTTCTTCCGGACCGGTTTTCAATATTTCTATACATTTGTACATCATTTGAATAATCAGACCATCTCCCTATTAGCTATTTTGGTCCCAGGAGAGGTTTAAGAGATTTGGCTGTACGCAACATTCAGACATTACGCATGTATACTTGTAATTTAGTACAGTACACCATTGGTACGAAAAATCTGATGTGGTGAGTAAAATAGTTTGAATATACAGTCGAATCTTCCTAACCCGAAACTTTCCAATCCGGAATCCTCTCTAAACCAAATAAGTCAGCTGGTCCCGATTTTTTTCTTATGTATTTAATGCAAAAACCCTTTGGAATCCTTACCCTTTGAATTCCGAAAACCTCTATAATCCAAACTTTTTGTTTGTCCGAGCAAGCTCGGATTAGAAAGGTTCTACTGTAATACTAAGTGTACAAAGTCTGTCAAGAGTCTCTGTCTGTTAATCACTGTTTGTTTGAAGTGTTTTGCAACATAGTGATAGAAGGAAATGGTGTTATGTACGTACGTTCCTACATCAAAGAAAACAAATCCGCTAAGCTAATCTCTCGTTCATTTTCATACACACTCAGTTATGTATATTGCGGAGAAGTTCTTTGCACAGTTTTGTCAGAAAATGAATAATGATATAAACACTGATATACAGACATGCAAGCGAACAATTATTTTATATGATGAAGGACTGTCAGACTGCATGAAAAACGTCATAAAACAAGACTAATTGTAAAATAACGCGTAACACTCACACAGACAATTGGGTCGAAGCCAATGCATACATTTAACTTTTTTGCTTTGCCGAACGAGCTAAACACAACTCACGTTTGTGACATTACAAATCTTGATTTTTTATCTTTTCAGACTGTAATACACAAATGATGAAACTAGTTAGTTAGAAAGTATTCATGTAGTCAAAATCGACTAAATGAAAATGTATTATTTAAGCACATAATTGTACACCATCAATCGACGGAGGCTGATCCAAGTTTTGAAGACTAACCATTCTCGATAAGCAAAATTTCCATGAGAAGTTGACAAAAATTGTCTTATTTTCATACGACAGGAGCCGGCTTCAAATTTCGCCATCCACTAATTAGACGTTATCATGATAACAATGATAACACGGGTATTATATAATTGAACAGGTGTTTGTGAACATGCCGCTTAAATTGATGTGGGCTGCAATGACATTCCAGTCGCAGTATGTATTGCGATTGTCTGCGCCAGAATTCACATATTTTTTTTGAAATGGCTGTTGAAACACGCTCACGCTTAAATCACTGCAAAATAAGCCAATTGAAATGTGTGGTCATGAACGTAATACGGGTGTACCATTCGTCGTGGAATCGACTCAACAAATAGCCAAATAGTGCCTTCTTGGGATATGCATATCACATTAAATATATTCATTACATATTGATCTGATTTTGTGCAAAGATTTATTTAATTGTCGGACTACAATGAACCCAATCAAAACGGCAAGAGAGAAGTGGTACATGTCTGCTTGTTTATCACAAAAACGTTTTTAGACATGTTTATCTAACCACTTATTACTAACAGTGTTCGCAGAAGAAAGCATTTTAGTGTCTCCATTTTTTTACGTTGGCCTAGATATTACATCGCATGTAGAATGTGTAACTACTATATCTATTGGTCTATTATACCTATTGTTTGACGGATGAACTATTTGTAGATGTTGTAAGCCGGGATGTCAAAATAACGACCCTCTGCCAAATTCTCGTTATTGTTATATGACAATCTGAAAATGAACAACTGTTAAAGGAATGTCTGTTACTATTTTTAGATCAATCTCGTTCTGACAACTTATTCTGAGGAATGTCTTAAAGAGATGGACGCATACATAATGTCAGACGGCATTCCCAAGAGTGCTTTATGAATGCTCTTTGCCATTAATTAATCACCAATCAGAAGGAAAGAATGTTACACTTAATGAGCAACAGAATTCGTGTGTCAATAAACATTCTCGGTAAAATGTCGACCTGGTACCAGAAGTACACAAGAATTTTTGATTTTATTACCACCATATATATCGGGGTCACTGGGACAAACTCGCGTATAAATACATTTAAGTTCTAAGGTTCCGGTATATTCCTAAGTACAACAATTTTTAACTACGTATGAACAAAAAATCCATACAACTGAATACATTATTTAGTTTCTAATGGCTCTGAAAGTGTTGCATTTTGTAATTCTTCGTGTCGTTTAGTAGCAGATTTTAGTAAATAAATTTCCATTTGGTTTGGCATTAGAATAAATTATTCGACTGTCAAATTGGCATGGAAAATAACTTAGTTAAAACTATTGAACGTGTTTCAAACTGGCAGACATTTGGAGTGGTTCTTATAGATGATCTATTTTTGACACTTCAACACACCCACAACTAATAACATAATAATCACATATTATAAAATAACCTACAGAAACACATGTTTAATGTATTTCTGTAATATCGTATGAACCATTACATTCCGCATGCAATTAGGTCACCAGAAATTATGAAAATATACCATCGACCATATGCTCAAAATAAAAATAGTTCCAAAGCAGTCTTACGTAAAACAAAATCTAGATTTATTTTTGGTTCATAAAATTCTCAAAATGTCCTCATATCACTATCTTAGATTTGCAGTTATCAATTAAGATATGTTCATCATCTTTTGAGAGATTTACAGCTATTCTTGTAGATCCATACACCACTGTTTTTCTCTGTATGATAGGAGAAAAAGTACACCATTCACCTCATGCATATCCTTATTAATTTTATCCGAATCTCAATCGTCAGTTTCAAAATCTATTCTAAGGCGCACATCATAATATTACAAAACACGATATTACGATAGCTTACGTTGCTGGAACTTATCTTTAATTATCTAAAGACTTGTTAATCATTACTTGAGGCACATCTGCTTAGTGAAATAAATTGAGCGCCAGATCTACGGACCACGGGTTCGTGAGTTCAAACCTGTTTCAAATTATTTCCAACCTCATCTTTCAAAAAATACCGCATAATCATTTACATGTATATACCAAACTAGTTAAAGTGAGAGTGTTAAATGATTCTTTTATTGTCATGGAAACATCATATTATAAATGCGGCATGATTTTAACTTATTTTCAACTGAGAGGTATTTTAAAGCCTATAAACATGTATAAGGGCACTTTATTGTCATCAAAAATTCGTACCAACTTTCTGAAAAAATAAAGATACACAAAGATTGTCGTCAACATTTAAGGACCTAAACAGATAAAGATATTAATCATTTCCGGTCAACATTAAACACATCAAACTCAAGTGATACAGGCGTAAATTTTGAATAACACGTCGTTATATAATATATTTCATTCAGAAACACTTAAAGTTCATTGCATCAATAGTTTTTCTATGTATAGACAGATAAGAAAAATGTTTTGAAATTTGTCTCGAAGTAAGATTATGCGACTATCCGTCATTTTGTATGTAACGAACACATTAAATAATATTAGGTACACGTGTATTTTATTTTCCAAGACAGTAAATAAATCATATTTACACGAACTAGAAAGGAAAGAAATACATGAATATAACAATGTTTAAAATGAATGATGATAAATGGCAAACGAGTGCACTATTCAATATTTCAATCCTTAATTGGTATTGTTTGTGCTTTAGATATTATCAAACTCATAAAAATAAGTATGTGATAACATTAATACAATTTTCTCAGGACCTGATCCCTCTGGGTACCCAAATAAATAATTAAAGTGCTCCAAAACACCTGTTACGCACATAGGCTAGAAAAAATCCCCAGTCAACAAAATATGCCTCGCCATACTTTACGAGGACTCAGCAAAGATTTCTTTTTGCGCAACCTGTTTTATGGAGTAGATATTAAGGTTCTTGTACCCGCATACAATCGACAATACAACGCGTAACAATAAAGTACCACAAGTTTCCACCCAACATGAAATCCTGGAAGTTCGCCTAAAATTACTTGCGAAAAAAGAACAATTTGATTGCTCATAGAATTGATGCATCAATTACAGATTACAGAAAGCACACACATCATGTTCTTAGATGTATCAGAATTAACGAGACAATAATGGCTTATGAAGTACAGACGCTTTGCTGGTGGTCAATACCTTAACAAAAGTAGTTTCGGGTGATTTATGCAAATATAAATGCCAAATGTCGAACAATGCACAGGCTTCGTTTGTTACAGGGTTAAAAAAATGACGCATTGACTGAAATAACAATATGGTAAATTGTCTACAACTTCTTCGCTGGTATATGAACACCAGTTTGGCGTGGCTTATAAAGCAGTCAGCTATGAGTTATTGAAATATATATCTCTGAAAGGCGTCTTTCCAAGTCTGGTTCTTGTACCGTACGAGCTTCGCACGTTATCCTCGTGCTATTATTGTTCAATTATCGATGATCTATCCCAAATGACGTAAAAATAGTAGATATAATTATGCCAAAGTCTTTACTATGCCATAAAACATGGGAAAACTCGGTAGATACATTCACCTTAGGGGAAAATAACTAGATTTACGTGGTACAAAATTTGTTCCTTTTTATGTGCGTCATTGAACTCAATGTTGAGACAAGGCTTCTATAGAATAAAGTCTTAAGTCTAGATACGGACTAAGTAATATCAGGCTTTGGTCCTCGTTCAATGAACTCAATGTTAATACAAGGTTTCTATACAATAACGTACATATCAGGGTAGGGGCAATGTAGTAACAGGCTTTGGTCCTCGTTCAATGAACTCAATGTTAAGACAAGGTTTCTATACAATAACGTACATATCAGGGTAGGGGCAATGTAGTAACAGGCTTTGGTCCTCGTTCAATGAACTCAATGTTAAGACAAGGTTTCTATACAATAACGTACATATCAGGGTAGGGGCAATGTAGTAACAGGCTTTGGTCCACATTGGTCCCGGTATTTTGTTGGCTGGAAAATGCAGCCGTATGAATTTTGTAAACAGGTGCATTTTGTTATACTTAATATCAAACAGCCTCTGCTCATTCAAGTCTAAACGTATGCAATTCCAATAGAGTTAAAATAACATAAATGTCTGCTTGGAAAATGTACCGGAAGCCTAGTTCAAAACATGTTATCATGTATATAAATCAACTCCTAATACTGTCTAACCTGTTTTGCGGCCTCCTCCGAATAAAGGTCATCCTGTGAATAAAGGCCATTCTTTGAAAAGCCATTGATTATTTAAACCACCAAATAAAGGCCACCTATCAATAAAGAACACATTTTTTCTTTCCCAAGGGTGGCCTTTATTCACAGGTTGGACTGTATATCATTATCGTATTTATCTAAGTGGTATGCGCTATAGACATTTGCAAGACGATGAAGTTGGGTCCTTAATGATCAGTGTACTGTTTTAGCGAGAATTTGTAAAAGCCAAGTTAGAACTGTGAGGTTTGTTTAAAAAAATAAGTACTGGTGGTCGTTTTCAGGACTTTCTGCTACTTTAGATATTTCTATGCATTCCTTTGTTACATGATCAAACATTAAAATTGATGGTGAAATTGTATGCACGCGTATGAGCTTTAGTTTCTTAACCTCGATGCCGCGGAAGCAGTAAAAACCAGTAGGGTCCGGACATGGTGACGACCGAAGGTTCCGGAAAATTCCGAAAAAATACTTTTAACCACGACAAAAATCGCAGCGTCGTGTAGCTCCAAACTAATCTAAACTAATTTTAACGGATTGCTGTTAGGATATATTCTTGACTTTTGCTATATAGGATGATGGAGAAACGAAAATGTAATAGAACTTCAAGAGTCAACTGTTTCTATAAATGAAGATTTACAACATATCAAATAAATCAAATAAATAATCCGCGTTAAACCCAGATAAATACAACGTATTAATACAATGATCTAATACATCTTAATATCTTTATTAAGCATTGGCACTATTGTCGGTTTTCTTGTTAATACATCATGAATATAATATGGAATTTAATGAACTTCGCATAAAACATGTATGCAATATATAACAATGTACTGGCTGAACTAGACATCGTTCATACGGACGAAGAATCACTACATCTTACATCTTTCCTGCTTGGTGTTTGTAATAATTACACTAATGATGTTGTTGCACGTCGGTACGAAGTGAGGATTTATGAATATACCATGTTCTAATTACTGGAAGAAACAACACAGCTATTTTCACACACGTTTTATATTAAGTTCGTGATGCAAGATTGAGTGGGAACTTATAGAACATGTCAGGTGGGGAAATTATTCATAACAAACATTTCATTTCTGCGAGGTATTGTCATGTACGTGTTATTTGAAACGATACATGACTTTCGCGTACCTGTCGCGTCGTAAAGACAAACATCTATTTATTTGTCTTTGAAATAATTTCTTGGACTAGAAAACTGACATGAGCTACTGAAAAAGTCCGCAACACAAATCCCAATACATGTTAGAAAATTCAAAGTTTCACAATTTACCGTCTTGGATCAGTCTGTAGCAAAGCTACATGGGGTTTGAACTAGTTAAAAGAGAAAATGGAAATACACCGTCGGCAAGGCATCATGATAATTATGTCAATACATTGATGTAAAAACATTATATCTTCCACAATAAGGTGATATGTACCAAGCACGTTATGAAATACAAGAAACAGAAAAAGTTGAGGGCATTAATTTGCATCATAAACATATACAACATCATGGAATTTCTCACATGTCTGATGTACAGACTTCTCTTAATATTTGATTACAAAGAAAAGATATACTCCAATTAATTCAACATTCCATTTTTATTCGTTAATTAATCACACCATTCAAAGACGCCAGTGCATTAATCTAGTCTCATATTTTTTGTCTGCCTGGGTATATAAATATGATTTCCCACACAATTCACCGTCAGTAAATACAATTATGCTGTTTATTCTTCTGTAATAAGTATATTTATCTTACTTGTTTTGTCTAATTAAGCAGACAGTGTTCATTGTTAAGACAAACTATTTTCTTATTTCAGACATACTGCATTTAATCATTTTCAAATCACGATGCAATGGTTTTCACAAAAAGTTCCTTTTGTAGATTTAAAACAAATGTCAGCGAATGCAGCTTATATACAATGTATTATTTACTATTTTATTGAAAATACGGAAATAATTATTACTTATCCAACTCATATATTCAAAAATATTAATATTATTGAGTTATTTTTGGTCTCTTGGATAAGTAAGAAGCAATTTCTTTGTGAATAAGGTATTTTCTACATTGTGTTTTAAACCTCCTTAGGTGGTGTCAGAATTAAGGGAACAAGAAGTGATGATATTCATCCAGAAAGCATGGCTCCCATGCTGGTGCGCGGAGGTGGGTACCAGACTAGGATGCCAGACCAAGACAAAGATGAAGTCACATTTTTGTATTTGATTATTGTACGACTTTGCATTACAGAAACGATTTTCACGTCATTCATCTCATTGAAATTCGCACTGTACTTGTAATCCAGGTCATGGATCGTGCGTTAATGTTCTCACTTTGCCACGACTAATGCTTTCACTACAGCTGCTTAAAACCTTGTCTCATCATTTACAAACAAGAACATGTGTGTCATAAATCAGCGAAACAATTTATACGAAGAACACACACAGTAATCTCTTTAATACTTCCATTTTCTTCCGAAAACATATTTTTAGCAATACTATCTACCCGTTCGTACAACTTTCTGGATACTGTTTCAGTGCAATTGCATTCTACATAACAAATATATAATTGTTAATTGACACTTTACACTCCAAATAAATTGATGTCTTGCGTATTCTGGCAAATATTTAGGCAGTACAGTCGAGCTCTCTTGCGCCATACATCATTCACTACACAGGCTCCTTCATTGTTTTTATTCTTTTTTTCAAATCTAGGTTCTTCATTCGGTGACCTTAATTAGTGGTTTTCCCGTGTTGCTTTGTGTCTTTAAGAGAATTTTGATTAATAATAATCGCTGGAACACTGTTTAACAATTGTTGAACGATCATAAAAAAAGAGAAATTTGACGTCTATTATTAGAATTATTGTTCCCACGTGATTTGACATAATTTACTGGTAAATACAATTTCGATTGCTCATTTACATTTTTGGATAGCCAAACGCTGTACTAAACTTAGAGTTAATTACAGAATTACAGCTGCACGAAAGCACTTAAGCCTTCAAAGCTGACAGAAATAATGAACATCATATAATGTTGGGAGATAATTTGTTTGTTTATAACAGCGTAGATCCTTGTTTATTCAGAATTTAATTCACTTAAATGACCGGCAATGTTGTTGCAATTAAAGGAATTAGTTTTGAATACAAGAAACTACACTAGGGGCATGTACACAGTTTCTTTAGATTCGTGGCTGTCGTTATTATGCAGTTATCAATGCAAGCATTCAATGTCTTACATAGACCTTGGACAGAGGGCGATTCCAGTCGAGTGACTATTTGAAGGCAAGCTCGACCGCAACGCAGTAAAATGCTATATCTCATTATTATAATTACCAGTAATATCAATGGTGTCTACATCGCTATTTCTAAAGTGAGTTAAATGCGACAGTTTATAATCCCTTCAATCCAAAGTATGAATGTAAGCCAAATTTGTTAAGTGGAGCACGCTGAGAAGTAGAAACAGATTCACAAAACAAGACAGAAAGGGGAGTAGTGGAATCAGTTAAAGTCAGATACTAATGTTTTATTTTTTCTTCGATTTATTTGAAAAAAAAATCACGTATGGTATCTATTAAAGCATTAAAGAGAAATAAAAATAATGTAATTACCTGTACAATATAAACAACCAGAGCCAGATTTCTTAAATATAGGTAACGTATTTCAGACAATTCTTAAATTTCAAATAAAAACAAAGTACTTTTTTTATAACTTTGTTTATTTTTTGGGGGCTATTTATGCTGCAGATGCAATTTATAATAAACATTGAGGGTTATTTTCTTAATTTCAAGGTGTAATTTTTCCTGGCTACCTCCCCTGTACAATTCTGCTTTATAACAATGGTACTGGGAACTTAGGGCTTAGAATGTTGCCTTCCAGACCTTACTGTTTTCCCTCTTTCCACAGGAGCACAATAATTGTAAACTCATTTGTTCATATTAGGATTGGATTAATATTAAGACATTATCGACATTATCAACAGAGAGTAGTTACTGTGGAATCATTATAAATGTATTTAAAAGCTAAATAAGAAATTATATTTGAATATCTTAGACTACAACAAGACAAAATAATCGCGTAGATGCTAATTAGGCTATTCTGAAATAAAGTATGTTGCCTGATTGGGAATGGCTTATTTTCCCTGACTGATACGAACACAAAATAAAAAAGCTTTCTTGTTTGTACTCCACATAACCGTTTATATTATTTTCTGGTATTTTTATCGTTGTTTTATTGTAATCCAACCCTGTTTATTTTCATGCTGATCCTCAATTCGTTTATTTTGCTTATATCTTTCCTATTCTTTTCGTACCTCAAGGACGTGTTCACTATATTATTTGTAATATGACCTTTCTTTTTCTACCTCGTGTACAAAATGTATCAAAATGGTTAGTGAAATGCACCATCGAGCTATGTTATTACGCAAGACATGATGCAACGCCTTGGTCATATTGCATGTGCAACGCAACAGGTTCTCGTGCACCTGTTTCAATAAACATAAATTGTAATAATTTATTTGATGTACGTCTACTAAGATTGGGGAATCCAATTATATCGAAGCAAAAATCTTCTAAAAATATTTTGAGAACGGTTACTAAAACATCGCAGCTACTTTTTTTCCAGTCTGACTAAATTACAATCGATGCGCATTACCATTTGGCAATTTCTTCATCGATTTCGATATAAATATCCAAACACGTAAATGTTATTTTCTGATGTTTGATCTTCTGTAAATAATTGAAATACACGTCCCGTTGTCAGAATCATTGTTCCGTTTTATATCTGAAAACTATAAACTAGTTTTTTTTGCTTTCTTCCAACGGGTTTATTAATTTACCTGTAATTTTTATCCCTACTGATCAGCGCGTAATCAAAATAAGTCTGATAAAAAAAGGAAAGTGCATCGATACGCTGGGAAATCAATCTCGGAACTTGCTCAAGCGTTCCCAGTGCTACCAAGGTTTGAATTCATTCCAGAGAAAAAAACTTATATTTGTACTGCTGGGGTGAAAAAAAAACATTTCATTCAAGACTGTGAGCCAGGAGAGGATGTACTTTTTCGCCACCAAAATTATTAAATACATTAACATGCTTCGTCTGATTTCAGCAGATTTCATACCCTTACATCAAATTACATTTTTTGTGTTTGCGGTTGCCGTTCTCCATAATTCTCATTTATTTTTGTAATAGTGCATTTTGCACCATCTTTGATACGTTCTCTCAGTTTAGTTCACTATTTGGTTTGTTTTTGGATCATCTTTTAAATATACTTCTGAAATTCAGACCAGATATGTTTGCGAGGCGAGGTATGGTCATATGAGCATTTCTCTTTTAGAGAGGCGCATATATCGATATCGCTTTATATTCAACCACGGTTATGAATTAGCAATGAATTATCATAGTGTAGCAAAACACAAACATATCAAGCATGCTGTGATCTGATAAACAAAGCCAAACCCAAGCAACTATTACACGCTAGCCTTTCATCAGCATCACAAATTTGTTTTGTGCTAAGTTTGTTCACATAAGTGCAATTTATTATCAATTAATTATGGACTACAAAAGAAATTTTATGATCAAAGTTTTTATACAATATCAAGTTTCACAGACATAATTATACTCTCTGAAATTATAAGCTGAAAAAATATGGCATTTTTTGAGAAGATTATGGCATTATGGGATATATGGAATTATGCAGATTTTGAGAATGAAAATGAAAAATAGATCACCAGTCTGACAAGCATTGATAAACTGGGAATTAGTCATAATGCAAATTTTCTAACAATATTTCAGAAAGTGCAGGAATGTCATAATCTCTATCAGGTGATCCGAAGGAAAGATTCGAAACAGCAATCAAAGACAAGAAAATCTGTTCCCGAGAATTTAAGAAACGCATTAATTGGTGCGTTAGACATTGAAACCATTTATAAACAATCATTTACGCTTCAAGCACGCGAACCGTACAACATGACAGATGCCAAATACATTTGTTGCATTTCACGCATTTAAAACTGCTAAGCTTGTGTTTATAAAGCTCGTAACTTGTGTTTGTAGACATTTCAAAGAAATTGGACGGCAATCAACATGTTGCGATTAGTACCAAGCTACTGCGCTTTTATATCTGCTGGTCGAGTTACAAACACACTCATTTCATTATCCACTGTCGACTGATTAATGTAAGCGATTGAATGCTTCGAGTCATTCCCTGTACATAATTAATCGGTTGTCAGAGCACGTGAATTCTCCATTGATTGTTACAAATATATAAAGAAACCCACAAAATCAAGAAAGCACATTTGGGAATGACGAAAAAAAACCCAGATAATCTCACGGCGCGGAGAGATGCTCAAAGTATGTGGCATTTTTTATGCACGAATACAGCTGCAAGTCTCTGCTTTTGAGATCACCAGGTATATAATGCGATAAATGCATTTTAGAAATACAATCTAAATAGCAAAAATAGACATTCTACCGGAAGTCAAGTGAAGAAAAAGAAACAAGGAATCGCCTAATCTCTCGACGGATTCACAAAACAGCAGGCAATCCTTCAATCGTTATCTAAGATAAACCTTCAATAATAAGGAATCGAAGTTGATTTAGATTGCTTTCACACGGTTGCAAGGCTTATAAATAAGCTTTATTAGAATTTTAATACACATTGCATTCTTGATTGAAACTTCTGAAGACGTTATTTTGCTCCATAAATCAGGCAATTATGTATCAATTCAGATTGTACAAATATACTATAAATGTACAAGTGTTAGTAGGGTGACGACGTGTACATCCTGTGATAACGTCAACAGAGAAGCAAGCGGCACCAAAATCAGTCAACAATTTAAAAAAAAAACAGCTTGTTGAAAACATGTTGAAACACCAGTCAGTCTAGAAGATGTGTCAAAAAGTGTTTAGATAAAATGTAATTCAACGTGCATCTCGGAATCCGCTTTTATTTTGATCTGCGTATGAACTTAGTACTCTGTAGGTACGTTGAATGAGAATACTCATTTTACTCAATTCATTTGATATAAATGTCTAAATGTCTAATATATGTGCAAGCTTAGAGGTTTTGGTCGCTAAGAAACAGACGGTAAGTCTAGACGAAGTTAAACAAAGCGTTATTAACATAGCATCATCCCACCAATAAGCAAATGGTCCGAGCGTGATAAACTATTAACCAAATGAACTGACTAAGTGAATGAGGGTGTTGGCAAGACTGTTTGGTGACCGGGCATTTGGAAATAGGTTGGAAACATATGAAATATATCCCGCTTGCATCAGACAATCCAAGTGATTGTTATCAAATTAATTATGTAAATTAGAACGGCAATGACCAGAAACAAGTAGAATTATTGTATGTCGGTGTTTTTACCGGCAACAGTATTATCTAGTAATGATAGATGGTAGAAGCGACTAACTGTACAAAAACATTGGCAGAAAGACTATTTGAATCAAGTAAAACGCACGGTTAATGTTATATACATAATTCACATATCTTAGATAGAAATGCAATAAAAACAAGGCAAAACAAAAGCCAACAAACGAATGACAATGCAGATTGATGATTTTACGAATTGTCTACGAGCTTACCCCATCGTAATAGGGTGCATTATGTGGTTATTGAGTGTGGATTTAATCTCAATGCTGAATTGAATGCATCACGTGCTATTTGGATTTTTTATACGACCATGAAAGACAACATAGAAATTCCAGCAGTTTAAAAAGCCTGAATAATGCATTTTATTGCACACCACCAGCAGTGTATACTTCAATCACCCTGTATCAGACACTTGCTGCTGGTATGTCGCTATTCTGTTTTATTTACTGTCCTAGTTAGGTTTTTGTAGAACTCTTATTAGTTACTGCACGATTGTATATTATAACTAGCAGCAATGACGTCTTTAGATTGTTATTCCCCATAATGTTATGTTAAGATACTAAATCGATCACTCGTTAATAAAAAAAACATTGACAAGTAGTTGTCAAACACCGTAACATTATACATACTTATCCTAAACACCACCATCAGGTTGTTACTAAATACCGTGTGATCTATCTACCACGTGGTCTAAACTAAATAACTCGTAGTGTAAACTGAAAACCACGTGGTATTAATCGAATGCTACGTGATCTAAACTAAATACCACGTGGTCAGTAGAAATAACCAGACAAAAGCACTTCATTGCAATAACAGACATGATGCTCAAGAACAACACTGCGACATTGTCACGTCATTAAACAAAAGCAAGTACAAGACGTGACAGATACGCCTTTCATCGCCATCATTATGCTGTGTACGTACAAGAACCTGAATATTTCAATGTTTGTCTCAAGACATGAGGACATAAATGCATTCACTAGAATGAAATAAACAGAAACAGAAGCTTATTACTATGCTAAAAAATAAAAATACATTGCAAAGAAAAACGTAGATAAAAGTTTCAACAGCTCTGTTAATGTCCACCTTTTGTTTTGTGTTTAATCACAACGTAGAAATTACACGGTAATTGAGTGCATACACAGTATGTGAACAAAGGTTATTATAATCTGGAAAGGTGATAAAATACCTTAATCAGTTTGGTTCGATATGACCGAACACCCACGGTACACATATCATATAATTATAGTCTTGACTCATAGAGCCATAACTCGTTGGCACACCATAACAAAAAACACGTTTTAATAATTGTTTCAAGCAGCTAATTATGCAAGTAGATCTCTATCAAATGAGACGCTTACTGCTAGAGTGTTTAATCATGTACTCATTAAACGCTCGTTGTAATATACCTGCCACAGCAATTACAGTACGTA
The DNA here is from genome assembly GCA_008271625.1 of Lutraria rhynchaena. Lineage (NCBI taxonomy): Eukaryota > Metazoa > Mollusca > Bivalvia > Venerida > Mactridae > Lutraria > Lutraria rhynchaena. Next base: position 1,227,519 of record VIBL01000012.1, on the reverse strand, counting down.
CCCTGTAATCCGTACAATGATTTGATTTTGATAGCAACGAAGATGTCCGTAGAAAAGCTAACCGTACATACATATTTTTTTTATTTAGCAAACTCAGCAGGACACCTTTGAACAACGGTAACATTTTTAATTGAATTATTTGTGAAAGACTAGTGTAATGATATAGATAATAATCACCAATTAGAAAACATGAGTTGAACTCAATGCCAAGGTGCTTTCTGAGTCACTCCAAAACTGTTGTAAACAATTCTATTAACATATTGTCCAACTAATAAGTACCAAGTAAACACTAATGGCTTACAAAAACATGAATACATCTGAGACATGAATCATCGAATTTTTTTGGCAAGTTGGCTCTTGAAAACGAGTAGTAATAAGGTGGTCGATTATCTATGTTAGACTCATATAGTACTACCTTGACAGTTTACGAAACACATAACCACCTGATGATTTTTTGTGTCCTTAGATAACCTTGTTGCTTTGTTTTTGTATGACATTGTCATTGGGATTTAACGCCGTTTTTCAACAATTTTTCAGTTATAAACGACGACCGGTTCACCTAACCAGTTTTCCTGGACTGTATACTAACCAGTACTAACATAAATTCCCTTCAAACAGCAACTTCATCTAAAGAACATCATTTTTTGTGACTCCGAAATGTTGCTCGTCGGAGGAAGCACTGTATTTCATTAGTTTACGATTATTTATATAATATTTATCGCACGCTAGGTGCTTAGAATCGGCTATGTTGAATACAATTCTGGGATTGGCATCAATGTAACATGAATGATCAATGCATGTTGTTGAAATAATGTTTGACATCGGGGGAATTCGTCGTCAATTTTCTCGTCTTGGATTTGCCAAGAATCTTAACATTTATTCTGCTAGTTATTATCATTCTGGTAACAGTTATGGTGTTAGATTAGACACTTTTATTTAATTGAATACTGTCACGTGTCGTAAAATGATAATGATTCCAACGACATGCAATTGCTAGATGGATTATGGCAAATCTTTGGTATGGAAGAAAAACAAACTTTTAATCATTTTTGTTCTGGAAGAAAGCGAACGACTTTTGTTACCAGGTCGTTGACAGAACGCACTTCAGGATTCAGTCAATAAGTTCTTCATACGAAATTGAACCGCTTTGTTATAACACAGAGCCAAAAGAATTAGTCCGAGGTGCCACAAACAGAAAACTTGTTGTAATTGACAGCAATGAGTGGAAAAATTGTTGCAAGGTAAGAAAGATCAAAGGCACGGAGAATGTTTGAATTTAATAGGTGAACAGTATATTCCTACCATAAACAGGAGAACAAACACCAGAAGGTCACAACCAGTTAAACACATTGCGGTGTTAAAAGTACATCAAACCAAAACGGACCAAGGCTAAAGAACCGATAACAATTACAATTACACTAATACTCAGAGGAAACAATTATCTAAATCACATATAAAAAATAGTGTAATTTATGTAGGACAACACTTTGACGGAGTATGGTTGCATTACGGGCCAGGCGTGACGTAAATAGAACAAAGATACGTGGCTTTGAAAAGAAACATAATATATTGAGTCATACAGAATGTTTACAAATTCTCAAATAACAGACTCGTTTGGGAGAGACAAGTATCAGTAAAAAACAAGAACACTTTCAGGCTCTCCTGGTACTTTCATATTATAGAGTTCATCATCAATTAATACTTTTGCCTTAGATGTTCTAGTGGCTATTTCTTCCTGTTTCCCCGCTGCTTTTGTTTGCTACGAGAAATGAATACAAAGCATGTCAGACACATTGAAGTTGTTAGCTCATGCTCCCAGGCCTAATCTAATTAAATATAACTGTAGAGGTAGAGTACTCATTCGACATTGAATTATTGAACTATAGAGGATTTGTGAACTTTGCGAACGCTAGAATGACCTCAAATCCTACTCTAAAGTACGTGGGTCGGTAAAAAAGTTCTAAGGTCTATATTAAAATAGCATCTCTCTAAAAAGCAATTATTTTCGAATGATCCTGATTTATGCGACACTTTTTGACGACTTTCCATTTTTTCTACCCACGTTTTCGTCTGAGAAAGCCTTAATTTGTGAGTTTGACCATTTGTATGCCGTTTCATTCGCAGTAAGTCGAATGCGATGAAACATATCGGTTATAGAAATGAACGCAATTTATCCGCAAACATTTTGAACATCCCTCTAAAGGTAGAACACGGCGTGAAAGCGATCAAAACATCATGGGTTCGATTTTTTTGTCTTACCGGTATTTCGCCCGGCATTTTTGTGTATTTGATCTGGCTCCAAACTCACTGTCTAAGGAGGCTTTTCTTGTCTATAACACCAGTATATACAATCTCGTTTTCTTAGTGCAATGACACATATAACAGAGCTTACAACCACAGACTTTTAGGTAAATTACAAATCGATATTTCTAGGTTAATAGCAAAGGTAACAATAAAGAGTATCGCGAAAATATGTGATAAAACAATTTTATAATCGTACATCTATTCCCATGGGCCAATTCAAGTACTTGAAATGTTAAGCGCAGGCAAAATTTAACATGTAGGTTAATTGAACCATAAGGGAAAATATTTCTTATTAGGCTAAAAAATAAATATTTGTTCCTGCTAACATCCCCCAAAAAGGCGTTTGGTAGGTCGGCAAAACTTTTTAGAAGATATATTTTGATTCGGATATACAGTCAAAATGAAAATGGAAATGTCGACAAGAAAAAAATGAACGAGACCGAAAAACAATTAGTATCAGCAGAAAAAAGGATCGGTCGGGTCGGCGGAAACCAGGTACTTCTTGCACATTGAGAGTGGAATAAAAAATCAAGCGCGGTTTGGGGGGCCTCTTCAAAAATATGGAAAGCATATGTATAACGTCAGTTACGAGCTAATTGTGCCCACATTCTACATAAACATCTAGACTATATGACTCCCCTCTTAACCAAAAACCCTGTATCCGCCTCTGAAAATAGCTTATTTTCTTGAGCAAAAATTCATATGATGCGAACTATGAGTTCACAATATTGAATTCATATTTTTTTTCAGGATATAACACTAGTTCGGACTGAAAAAATACATAAACAAACCTAATAATTCTGTCCCATTTTCTACATTTAGACTCATGCATTTTGTTAAGAAATGAAAGCATAATCCTGGCGATTTGTAATAATTCAAGGAGAGAAAATGTACGCAGAACTAGTTATTCAGGCCGATTTCTACATTTTTGTTAAAAAAAATGAACTGCACAATTCAAGTGAATTTTTAGTTTCTGTCTCGCTAAATGTGCATGTTAATGGGCATCGCATATGTTAACATGTTATTTGTTCACAATAACACGCAAGAAACTAACTCCAGGTATAATTAGCCGACTTCTAGCGGTGCTGGTGTGTCTTAGATACCTGTATGAATCATATCCTCGTGGGACTAAAATGTTACTATTTATAGTACCGTAATATATCTTTGTCGACGGCGTTACCCGCATGGAGGCTGTTTTATAGTGATTACAATACATAACTTCTAACAAACATTGTCCTTAATTAACTATAAGCAATATGTTAAAAATATCCCAAATCACGTAAACAATTACGTTTGAAAAATAGAACATACGTAATGTATTTTAACACAACGACAGTAATCTGTAGGAAATAACACAAAAAAATGAAGTCTTTGATTGAAAAAAGAAAAAAATCCAATGGTAAGGAAAAAGGTTTTGTGCAAACCCAAATCCGCAGCCCAAACCCCTTTTAATACACATGACTGTACAAAAAAGAGGACAAACACGGTTTCCCGTTTCCACCTTGGAACGGTCTGTGTCCCATATTTACCACCAAAGGGTTACCAAAAGCGATTTTACTAGCAAAACGATATATCATATTACTTACAAGGAACTTAACTTATACAGTAAATGATCCAGTTACACCTAAGTTGACAATATGAACGTACTCTATCACATTCATAGTTTCATAAAAAAATAAAAGCCAGATTTGAAAAACCCACAACATACAAAAAAACACGATCTTGAACAAACAATTTACTCCAAGTTTCTTCCAAAACCCATCTGAAACACCAACCTAAGGAATTGTGTTTGGCTGTGAATAAGCATTCATCTTCATTCACACAACATAATCTAACACCTTCAACAACATCATTAATGTAAATACAGATAAGAAAAGGATTCTTTTAAAAAACACACATACAAAACATCCCATCTTCCACGACACAAAATACGACTTTTCGCTAGATCCACCAACCCAAAGCCCATCTTACACAAAGGACCATACAAACAGTAGAAGACAAATCACTACCTTACGAAGGGTACCGCCTTGGTGCGGTATTTAGCAAAGCTATAGATGGATTGACTAAAATAACATCAAACCATGAGACCAATCTGTACACAAGGTGATACTTCATATGATTAGTTACGATAAATAGAATAAGCTTTGAAAATTATTTTGAAAAGAAAAACATTTTTCCGTCAATATGATTGAATGGGCCAACTTGTTATGGTACTGATAATATCTACACATGAAGAGAAAAATGCTCAGTAGTTACTTAGCATAACAGCAAAAATCGTCTAAGGAAATAAACATTTTTGACAAAAATGTAGTAAAGACACATGTCAAGAAATAAAGAGTGAACCATTATGGACAATATACAAAACAAGTTGTATTTAAAATTTCCTATGGGAAGCTATTTCTTCTATCTATTCCGTACAATGGTGTTGAATTGTATTACTTGCTTGAATAATCTATGTTTTACATAGTGATATTGGACCTGATGTATTGCCAAATCTCACGGATTAGTCTTTAACACATTACTATAATTAGTTCGTTGATACATAATTAGTTTAAGAAATTGGCTCCTATCACCCAACATTATTATCGAACTTCTTACTTTACTTTGCAAGTTTTGTGGTATAATTGGTACGAAATGATGTTACAAATGAGCAGTTCGTCGCCGCCGTCTACGCTTTAATCGGCTGTGATGTTAGTTTATATATTTGGTGAATCATTTTGGAGCCTCAATGTCTTAACAATGTAATAAAATGTGTGTATTTCATCCAATAATCCACAAGAAAGTAATTGGAACATCAAAGATTGAGACGACAAGTTGATATAAAACTCAGTGGTTTTAGACAGTTTGTGACATTTTTGTGAGGTATAAGACTAATAACTACGCCACAAAAAAGTCACTTGGCAATCAAGATAAAAGAGACATAATTTCTTGCTGTATGTTACGGCGTTGACAATGTCTAATAGAAAATAATGGTTCATATTTGTTACACATTATAACGAACCATGATCAAAGGCGGAATACAGTATAGATTATAATGTACCTAGTCTAGCCACACCTTTCCCAACCTACCCATTACAATAAACATTTACAGTAAAACCTCACTAGCAACTACTTTGATATTAAGACTAACTTATCATAACTTATTTTCTGACCGGTTTTCAATATTTCCCCTACATTTCTACTTGATAATGCCTTCTCCTCAATATTACGACCATTTCCTTTGTCACATAGTTTTACTATAGTTTCAAGGTAATCTACAACACTTTTTATTGGTTCAGCGTCCTTGTATACTGCCCTCGTAAAGCTTGTATAAAACCTTTTTCCTTTTCGATGATTACTTTATCATGGTCCAAAAGCCACTCAAATCAGTCCAATATTTAGATATAGACAGTCGGAATGTCTCGAATTAATATGGTGAAATAAAAGCTTGTAGTGTGAATTTCGGACAAATAGATACACGCACAAAAAACATAAAATCGAAATTTAGCGGACACGAAAAAAAACAACATGACTTTATCTGATTAGGAAAGGGCTTATCGTCGTGGAAGAAATTTAGCGAATTGGTGTGCACTGCAGACAAACTGATACGGCATTATAAAATTATCTTCACATAATTAAAAAACGACAATGATAGAACAGCGTCAGCTGATTTACGTATAAGTTGTATTATCTCTTTCATGAAGATGCAGTGAAATGTCAGCATGGAGAAAGGAAAATAACATTGAAATTGAAAGCAAAAGGTCGGGTTTCTGCAACATTACCATCGCGAAAAAAGTCTCCCCCCCCAAAAAAAAAACCCCAGAGGAATGAGCTTCTTGGTCCTCTCCCCATATACCTAGAGGCGACATGATGATGATAACAGTTAACAATGAAATTTATACAATTACTAAGCACACAATAGGGCACATACTTCAGAAGCAGACATAGTGCAGGGATAGTCGAGGTTTATTGTGGCACTTATGCAAAGAATGAGGACTAGCAATAATGATAAGTGGACTATTTCCTAAACACTTTATCCGGTTAACTTTTATAGTCTAAGAACATTTTGTTTCATTATATTTATGTTATGAATACCTATCGTACAGGTTCATTTATAGTCTTTTCATGGAGGTATTTTCAAAATATGATAATAAGAAACACATACAAGCACATGACTTTAATGATTACCGTTTTGTATTAATTGGCCAATAGATTGTTTATTTTAACAACAAAATCATTAAATTATATTGATATAACATTGGCAGTTCGTGCACAATAAAAATAAGGAAATGACGCGTTTTACTGACGCTGAAAGTATGTTGACGAACCACCAAGAGTGGAATTCTACATTCAATCAGACATATTCCAAGCTTACGCTTATGCAACAAATATAACTATATTTTTCTTGACGCATTTAAGACCTTAACTTTAATTATTAACTGTTAATTACAGTCACGTATAATAATATATCAGTAGTCAAATCTGTGAACAAAAGCCAAACATGGGAAAGACAAAATGTGGTCTTTATTGACAGGTTAACATTATTCGGGGATCAGTTTGTTCGAAATAATAATAAGTATTACGTATTTACCTCAAGTTCGAAATTAAACAATTGTACCGAAATAATTAACTTCAATCAACTGCAATCCTATTCTATGATGAACAGCTCATCTTTGAGGAAGATTAAGATTGATCTTAATTCAATAATGTCATCCTCATAATGAGAAGTACTGTTGTCTGCCTGTATAATATCTGATCAGTTTTCTTTAGACACCATATTTCAGCATAAGTTTTTCTTAGCTTTCTTCCATTTTCACTGGCTGAATTGAACAGTTAAAAATAATGACAATTTTTACAAGCGGACAACTGCAAAGGTACTGAAAATTGCTACCATTCAAGAGCAAATCCATTGGCTGCAGAACGGTGTAAAAACAAGGTAAGCATGATGGGAAATAATCATGTCAGTCATACAATGGTGAAATGCACAGATGCTTAACGATCAGCGAGTGTTCGTCTAGTGCACCCGAGGTCCACACCTGAATCCCCTGTAAAGGAGACAGATGATTTTTCAAACCCTTTCTAGTGTCCGCTCTGTATTACATTGGCCATTAGTCACAATGCTATACCGTCCATGCTTTCGAACTGGAAAATAAGAGGAATCATAGCACAGACAGGCAAATTCAGCTTCATTAATTTCTGTTTGAATTCCCCTCCCATTCTTAAACATATAGGCGGGGATATATCTGTCTCTCAGGCTTTTTTGTTGATTTAGTATTGTTATTTTAAATGTTTTGCTAAAAACAGATTTAGAATAAAACAGAGAATGAATAATTACAACAAATACCAAGGAACTTATGTTTGACAAGTATGATGATTCAAAACAAACAAATAAACTGTATGAACACTCCAGCGGAAGCAACACACATAAAAGAAGCTGAATTTTGTGTAGTCTCTGACAAGGTCTGAGTAGCTTCAGAATGAAGTCAGACTATATATATACACCGTATTTATGTTTGAAATGGATCGACATTTTTAAAATGTTGCAACCAAGATCTTTTGATACCACGACTTGGTCAAAGCTTAGAATTACAGCAGAAATTATCCTATAATCAGAAAAATGTGTAGAACGACGAATTAACTTTGAACCTATCACATAGCAAAATGACTACCTATGTATAGTCGACCTTTGAACAAAGACCACCAATTAGGAAAGACAAAATGTGCCCTTTATTGACAGGTGGCCTTTATTTGGAGGTCAGCATGTTCATCAATGATGCTTTTTCAAAGAATGGCCTTTATTCAAAAGGCGATCTTTATTCGGAAGTGGTCACAAACAAATTTGGGTATCTCACGAGACGAGCAGATACTTTTCTAAAGTCTGTGACAATATGACCACAGTATTTCTGGATGATATAATCAAAGATTTGTGGAATACTCGTCAATATCAAAATTAAAAATAGTAACTCATAATGGTTGCCATGACATTAGAACACAGACAGGCCGTCTACATTATGGCTATTTTTGCCAATGAATGCAAGTTATGTGCATTTTTGTTAAGATTGTCAGGGGTACTGATGAGACTCACTAATTGTTCTTTTCTATCACCATCCGTTTGATGGCTATAATCGTTTTTCCATACCACCTTCCACTTGCTAATAAATCCTATGGTAATGTGCCTGTCCCACTCTTCTGTGTCGACACACAGATATCGTACAAAAATGTTCTTCAGTACTTGAGTTGGAATAGTAGAAATACTCGCGTGTAATTACCAAACTAGAGACACGCGCTCATACAGCTTTCAATCTTAATTTTGTTTGGTATTTTGGTATTTCGCTTGGCGGTAATCCATTTCGACAACCCCAAAGCATATTATTGATGTATAACGACCGAATAATGTACAAGAGTCTGTGACTACAATTATGTAAATATTTGTACGGGTCAGTGATAGCCAAACCATTCGAACAGAATGTGCTTAATGTTAGGCGGCGGAATTATTTCAGGTGGTATTTCTGTGAAATCCCATGTTATCTTGATTACGAACGCTACAAGCTACATCCTACAAACCACATCGTTGCTGGACAATACATAAATGTAACTTGGGGAATGTTCAGTGGCTCAGGCAATAGCTCAGCTTTAAACAATAACTAAGAAACGGATCTCTAGAAAAAGAATATTCACAAAAATCCAAACTTCCCTCAAATACTATTTCTCCAAAACTTACCGACCCAATCCCACGCAACATATGAGAACATGGATGGTAAAACTCAGTCCCCCCCGTAGGTACCGCCTGGGAACAGTTTGTAGCAAAGCTACAGGGGTTTTTAACAAGTATTGTAGGCCCAAACTCACTCGTAACCCCGCGGAAACAACAATATACATGAAACAAGCCCTCCTTCTGCCTAGATTGTATTAAGTATTTTAATATAACTCTTTTGCCGTAGTGGTTTTTGTCCTCTCATTTCTAACACCTTCCGCTCTGGAAATCAAGTGATTGAGTGGTTGTAATGAATTTATGTGTGGTCATTCCAATATTCTATGGTACTTTTGGGTGGGTATAGTCTAAAAAACACTAACGTTTCTGTACATAAGGCAGAGCTCAATAGATCAATATATTCATTATTGTGAGTGTTTCAAAATAATTCCGGCGTTACCATTGAATCGGACCAACTACATTCCAGTGAATTTTGCTATGATGCACATTGTGATTAAGGCGAACATTGAAATATCAAATATATATAATTACTTTAGAACACTGTTCTGTAGGAACTAGATGTAGGCAAAAAATTAGTGGAGTCCAGATATATATATATATATATAATTTTTTGCCTACATCTAGTTCCTACAGAACAGTGTTCTAAAGTAATGCTAATCTCATCGTTATTAAAAAGCTATTTGACAATAATATTTTTCGCTCAAATCTCATGCATTATCACACGTTTATCAACTAGATTACTGAGACCACCTGTTTATGCTGTAATCAAACGCGTCTTTAACATCAGTTACCGACTCTGAATACTTATCAACTAGTATCGCATCATCAGGTAGATGTATATGCCTGCATACTGCACATATGTATATTTATGTTTCTTTCTGCGTTAAATCAGGCCAATGAACGTTATGATGTGTAACATTATCAACATTCAAAAGACATGTTTGACAGAAATTAGACTTATAAATAAGAAAATGATTCAACAAAGTTAACAAAAAATCCCACCTTCCCAAAAAACCTAAAAATCAGACCCAAATCCCAACAACACCAAACCTTCTCAGCGCACAGATACGGACAAAAAATGTCGGAGAATACACAACCCCCAAACGGGGTGCCGCCATAGAACAAACTGCAGCAAGGCTTATTTGTCATAATCCATTTTATCTACCTTACAAATTAATCGTTAAGATAATATCAAATCGGTTCTTAGCACAAAGTCAATTAGTAATTGTTGTTTAATGGCAGAATAAGATATATCCAACCAGGGATCAACCATTCGTTTTAGACTGTCATTGAAATGAAATCCACATCCGATTAGCAAGTGTGTGGCTGTAATAATAGTTTCTAAAAACCATGGACAAATATGTAACAGTCCAAAGAAATACTCCGTCCAGAATTCTGACAAATTGTTTGGTGGTAGTCATATTGTAGAACTAGGTATCGATGAAATTAGCCGTGTATGAATTTATGAACAATATAAAATGATAACTTCAAACAGAGAAGTAAACATTCAGTCTAAATTTTTGCTCGTGCTGACGATATTTGGAAAGAGCACATCATGTTTTTGCTCTGAATAAGAGACAGTATCTTCAAGAGTTATGTAGGTATTATAATTCAAATACTTCTAATAATATGACTTCATCATCTTTTCTTCTAGCACTGATAAAGCGAAATCGTCTCTCCCATTTATTGACGTCATTCTTGTATAATTAAGTATTTAATTCGAGGTAATTGTGTTCTCTCAAGATGAAAATACGTATTAATAAATTCTTCCGTGAATGTGATTATCTTCTAACGTTTCACAAAAGGGCCAAATAACAAAACGTTTGTACTTTGAAGAGCACCAGGTTAAGTCACAGACCAAGGATCGTTCTATAATTTGGTTATTACAAAAAATATCAAAACAACGTGCGTTGTAATTGATAAGCAACTGTTAATTGTTAGTTATTTTCATTTTCTTTATTCGCGTCATTAACTCTAGAATGATTAAACACATTTAGGAAATTGTAATGAATTGCATATCTGGGAGAACAAACGAACACAGTCGTATTGAGTGAGAAGGAAGTGAATGGAAGTCATTTGAACCTGTTCATCAAATTAATAATCAGAAGGTGTTCATGTTTCCTCGTAAGAACACTTCATGGAACAGTTTCGCAACTCACGAATATAGATAAGAAAAAGATTCACTCACAGAAATTCCCACTTACCCAAAAATATTACATACCCCAAATCCCACCCAACAAATAAGAACCTGCAAAAAAATGAAGGAGAAAACACAGTCTCCCGGAGAGTATCGCCCTGAAACGGTCTGTAGCAAACTACTGGTAGTTTGGTTGGCTCGACCTCACACTTATCACCAAAGGGTTACCAAACGCGATTTTATTTGTAAAACCACAAATCATATTATTCAATGGAATATATAATTATTTATGGATGACCAGATATTATTGCACAAAGCTATATGTATAAGATTGTTGTCATTTAATTATATTTAGCTTATATTCCGACTTAAGCATCTAACATCATATTATCTTTGTGAAATTAGTATTACTAAAACTCAATTTTTATGTTCATAATTTTGTTTCCCTGTAAGACATTTCGATTTTGCAAATTGTATGTTACATTTAATTCTGCTGTACCACAGCATAAACACCTCCGAATAAAGACCACCTGTCAATAAAGGTCACGTATTGTCCTACCCAAGGGTGACCTTTGTTCACAAGTGTGTTGTATATTCTCATGGGCCATATGGCTTACAGGATTGTTTCTGAATAAACTTTTATGGAAACCTCTATAATCCATACTTTGAAGAGTCAATAATGACATAGATAATAGATATACATTTTTTCTAAGTAAATAAATGTTTAAATGTAGTAACTCAAATAAAAATCTCAAAATTAACAGAAGTTAGGTTAAACAGGAATAAAAGTAATATAATGATATATTTAATCGGCACCTGTTATATACATGTAGAATATATACATATATGCATATAGAATATATACATATATACATGTAGAATATATACATATATACATATAGAATATATACATATATACATGTAAAATATATACATATATAAATGTAGAATATATACATATATACATGTCGAATGATTAAGCTGGGTCCATACAGATTTCTTATTTCTTATTGAATTTAATCACATACATACATACATACATACATACATACACACATACATACACAGACACACAGACACACACACACAGACACACACACACAGACACACAGACACACACACACACACACACATACATACCGTCAGCTCTGCCAAAGCTATTTTTCGTTCAATATCGCAACCGATATGTCTGTTATTGTAAATATACAACCTTGCATTAATTGCAACAGTTTAAGAACATATCAGCCGCAACAAAATAACTGAAAAATAATTGTATCAGCAACAAGGAATATAGATAAGAAAAGGTTTTTGTAGAAAACAACATATACAAAAATCCCACACCCCTAAAAGTATTACCTTAGACTAAAAACATCGAACATCACAAAACCTGTATAACAGATTGAAACATACAAGAAATTAGGGACGCGATTACGAACTCACCCAGAGTACCGCCTTAAAACTCCCTATAGCAAAGCACTAAGAATTAGTTCTGTGTTTAACACTTTAACCGATATTAATTACATGTCAATTCATTGTCCTAACTTAAGCCATCAGTCTTTGAATATCGTAGCCAAAACCATGTCATAATGTTATAGACTTAACACATTGCTGTACATTTTACATCTTATAAAACTATTAATAAGTGGTTATTATAGAAAACAATTTGTACAAAATTAGAGTTTGTAGTAAAATTGTTATTACATTCTATTCCACTATGTAATTAGTTTTGTTTTAGGTTCTACAAAAGATTGCTACAATAATTTTGAAAGTTGTACGGTGTTTCATTTTCATTGACTTCATTTAAAACAAACTGCACATGTTGCATTCAAATCTACATTTGTTCCATATTTTTAATTCTTAGCTTGAGGGAATCAAGTGCCAAATCGTGTGATGTGATGTGTTCAATAAGCATATAAATAATATGGAGTTATTTTACAAGTTCAAATGATGTATTTATTGGTGTATGTTCGTCCATCTGGAGAGTATCAATGTCCATATTCGCTGACGAATCTGTCCATCAAGGCCTACGTTGGGAGAATAAGATCTGTATCGCAACAAGTCTTTATTCAAGAGCTAAATAAAAATTGTCAATGGCAAACTACTTACTAGTATTTTAAGGTTATGTGTTCTCTAATTACAAGTGGTCACTAACAGGTTTATAAATCCCAAATAACACGCTGTGATATTAAAAATACAGAATAGACTGGAGAGATTACTCACCTATCGTCGTCATTACAGTGATCGCGTACAACAGTGAACTTGGGTAGGACCATTGTTCCGGCTCTGCTTCAGGTTCTCCTTCTTTTCTATCGGGATTCACTCTTATTTCTTTCCCATCCCAACCCGCTTCTTTCGTCTGTTTATGTATCACCACAGAAAAATTCTTTAATATTCTATTCACTTCATTTTTGAAATTTTCTCTGTTTCCTTTCGTTTGTGAATTTTCAAATGCTAACCTATGAATCATTTCTGTATAGTTTTGAGTTATTTCCCTAATCTCCTTTTTCTTTTCAATCTCACGTTCACCTTCTAGTGCTTTGAATATAATACCACCTAATATACAATAAGCTACGACTACAGAACATAATCCTATATGAGAGAACAAGAATGCTACAAACTTCTTACAGCAACTTATCACTTTTTTCTGCCTTTGACGGACTTTACTTTCACGCCTAGAGGTAAGCCGAGTGTTACGTTGTCGTTTCTTAATCATTTCTTCTTCAGACATAGACATAGTGTCATCACAATATGGAGCGAATTGAACTTGTTTTTCAAACACTATATCTTTAACTTCTTTGTCAGTGGCCTCGATTATTTCTATTGAGTTATCTGATTTACCGATGCTCGCGTTTATTTCATTTTCATAGAATATTTTTGCTACACTTAAATCAGATTGTTCAGCTTCGTTTTCAAGATTCGTAGATTCTTCAGGTCGTTCAGAGTTAGCATCAATATCTTCTGTTGTTTTCTTATTTGCTTCCCTTTCTTGCCTAGCTTTCTTCATTCTAGATATCTTTGATCTCATCGCTATAATTGCTACTAGAGAAAGCTTTGGTGCAGGTTTTGCAGGTTTGGTTGTTTTTTCATTGGTTGTTTCAACTTTTACCTTTAGGTTTTCATTTTTTAATTTGACAGATTTTTGCAAAACCTCTTTATCAACATTAATGTTATCTAGGGACATTGAACGTTTACCACCCATTGATATACTCTGTCTTCTCTCTTCTCGGATTTGGTTTTCCCTGGGATTTAATAGATTATTCAAAGAAGATGTTCTTTTCATATGTTTATGTGTATGTGTTTTCTTTGTATCGTGTTTCGCCCGTTTTTTAAGAATACTTTTAGTTTTCTTTTCTTCTTGTTCGACTTCCTGATTTAATTCCTTTTCACAAACTTCATTTACTGCATGTGACTCTTTTTCATCTTGATTGTCTTTTTTACTTGCATGGTTGTGTTTCTTATTTTTCTTCTTTTCTTTTTTACTTTTTCCAGACCACGACTTCTTATTATCGGTATGTTCCTTTTCAGCAGTTTCTTTCGGTGCCTCCTTTTCATTCTTTTTCACTTTTGTCTTTTTACGTTTCATAGAAAATCTTGAATTCTTTTTATGTTTTGATTCTTTGTTGTTATCTTTATGGTGATCTTCCTTTGTGTCATCCGCTTGAATATCTGAAGCTATAACCTGTATATCATCGTAATTATTTTCTAATTTATCATCATCAACTATATCTTCCGTACTTTCAATCTTTGTTAAGTGGTCACCGGAATCGTTTTGTTCCGTTTTAATGGGTCTGAAAACGCATTCATGGTCATTACCAGATATATCAGGAAGTTCGGCGTTGCTATCAATAACTATCACCTCTCTCAAGAACGGGGACAATGATTCATTATTTACCTGTTCGAGTGGATGTTCTTCAGCCTGCGTAAAATCTGATTCTTGATGCGGGTTGGTACTATTTTCATCAACAGTCAGGTTATCAGTTTCGATGACTGATTCGCCTATATTTGATTCTAAACTATTAATCTGCTGCTCCTTTTGCTCTTGATTTGAGGAAGTTGACTGATGTCTACCCAGCAAGGATACATCGCCCATACTTGTACTGGCATCGATTTTCTGAGGCTCAGTTATATTCGCTTTATTTATATCTACAAACGTCTTCAGGGGTTCGATTTCAGATTCATTTACATTAACTTGTTTTTCCGCAGTCTTTTTTCGGTCTCGACTAAAGTGTCTTTGATATTTTACTTTCACATTTCCTACTACATTTGGACTAGTTACTTTAGGATCAGAAGAATTGGAAAATACACTGTTATCAGACGCATCAGATTTATTTGAAGTAACACTTGGTCTGGTTCCACGACTGAACCGTCTGGGGGAAATATATGATGTTCGTTTAACCTTCTCAGCATCTTCTTTGGCATTCTCAGGTGCAGGAATGATTGATTCACGTTGTTTATGGTTGTCGTTATGTATTGAAGGTCGTTTGTTGGTCATGAAATTGAAAACACTATGATCAAATACTGATGGGTTGCCGACATTTTTGTTTGGAGTCTTTACTCTCTCAATCGGCGACTTTGATCTAGATATCAATGGTGTTGAATCTGGTACATCCACTGGTGAGAGTGATAGCGGTGATCGATTTTCCCGAAGGGCTAGAAATTGGTTATAAGATTCAGTACCTAAAGTTCTGTCATTTTTATGAAGATCTAAGCTCATTTTGGAATGCACAAGTGTTGGGTTCATTTGGTGATCTGAATTTAAAATGCTGTCATTCTTACCGTTGGAGTTTCCATTTTCTTGATTTATTATGTATTTCCGTTTATCTAGCGGAAGACTTTGTTCATTGGATATATTTGACCCGGAATTTGTGTGAGAACTATTTTGAGCACTGTCATCATCTTGTCGACTGCGCTTCTTTCTTTTTGCTCGAGGCAAAGTGGACCCACTACGTGCTTCAACAGAAGATGAAGCCACAGGTGCAGCAGTTTGGTCCTCAGTAGGTGCGATATCTGTGAGATATGGCAGCGATGCTGACATATCATCAGTTATGTCAGCCTCCTTATTTAATATTTTTTTCTCTAACCGCAAAGCTCTTCTATTAGGTGATCGGCCACGTTTACGATCATATACTAATGCTTCTCTTACGGTCATACGTTTTAAGTGACCACGAGGATTAGTTCTAGCTTCACTAAACACATCATCATCAACAATATTATCACTTTCGTTTTTCTTTTCCTCACTTGGTGCTCGTGAAGCCGATCTCCTGAACAGAGACGACAAGGAGCGACGTTGTCGAGAACGGCTCCTACTAGTACTCGCGGAACCATCATTTTTATCTTGATCCTTTTTCATACTAATTGAATCAGATTGGTTCAATGGTTCTTGATCACTTTTCTTACGTTTGTCTTTTTTCTTCATTGTTTTTTTGCGTATCAACGTTACGATATAAATAAATACATTGTGTATAGTTGTTTAGAGGCTTTTCTCTGTGGGTTTCCCTGTTGGAAGTCATGGACTAATGAAACGTTTATCCGCCGTTGTTAGAAACATCATTATCTGAAATATGAGATAATGCATACAAACAATTAGTTATTCTCTTATATACTGATGTAGCAATTATTTTAATGGTCGTACGTTTATAATAGATTACTTGAACACCGTGATTACTTACTGTGCACAGACTATCGGGATGTTGTAATGCGTTCTATAATGCGTTTACGCGACTCATAACAGCATGATATTAACACTTAGTACATAATTTTGTTTAATTACATTGGCGAATAATATCAATCACTTCACATACCAGTTTGTGATGAAGCAAGCATTTAGTGTTTATTTCCAGAAAATACTTCTTGTAATCATTTCACCTTGTAGTATTATATTGGTAAACAGGGTTGTTTTTAATCCAATGGAAACTTGAAATTAAGGCCACCTTTGGAATCAAGCAGAACATTTTTATGATGATATGGTCTCATAATCAAGTTGAACTAGAGAAGAAACATTGAAAACCCGAATGAAAGAAAGTGATCGTTATAATAAATTAGTATTGGTGTTGAATTGATCGCAATGTGAAGCTTTACAGTATTTATCATCACGAAGATGGTAATATAATTAATTATTAATTAGTTGCAATTATATCTAACCACTTCGCTAGATTTTATATCGTTCAAGCTGTAAATTCTACTCTTGATGTGCCGTGTTTGTTGCGATAATTCATTTAGAACTTGGCTATATGAATGATTGCTCAGAGCTGTCACAGTGATAATACCGATTATACCAGAACACGTGCCTCTTAAAGTTCCTCACTATACAGTATAACACGGTTATAGTGAACTCTGGTCGAATATTGTGAAGTATTAAATATTCTCCGAACATGGGCTTCTTTGGGTCATTGTTACTGCTATAATGAACTGTGGGTTTGGTCAAGTAATTATTCGGGTCTCCAGGTATTCAATATAACCGTGCGCCACTGTATCATATATTGTCTTTTAATTTAATAGCTACTAGAATAAATACTTTACTTTTGATGTTCAATTACCGAAGGTCAAAAAGCTTGTACAAACTGATGGAATATGATGACTGTAAGCTCATACACTTGTACATGCACGTATCAATGTGCGTCCGTCCGTATTAATTATATTCTTGTCGTTATTTAAGCTAGAAGTTTTCTTGTGTTCACATTAGTGACATCCGGAGTGTGTGGCAGTATAAATCATGTTCAATTAAGATGAATGTTTGTTTTGATACATGTCCAAGTAAACCTCAATTTGCTATAAGACTTCTACCACCACATGTGACGGATAGACACATCATAACATCACAGAACATTGTTGTTGATAATGTACAGTTATTGCCGGGACAAAGAAAAACAATTGTGTTGTTGTTGTTAGTATTATTAATGTCATTGTTACGCAGAAATAACTCACACTCTCTTGTGAAGGCTTTGCTGATCAGTTGGTATGCATATGCTTATTTTCTGATCATAAATATTGAGTAGTACATTAATTATGGTACATAACAGTCATTCAAGCTGTGAATGACCTAACGACCTTAATAAGACAAAGGTCAATTGTAACACGTGGCACTCAAGCCTGAATTAAAACTTGGTTTAATCAGATTGCGGTCTTTTCTTAGTTTTAAGAGAAGGTTTTAAATGGAAATGCCGTTGTTAAAAGAAGGATTACTATCTTTAGACAGTTTTATCTTAGAAGGATATAAACAACGAAAAGTTATTTTATCGTATTGGAAGAAAGATATCTATGATAGTGACAATTTTTTGGTCAGTAAATATGACGATGGTTTTTAAAAGTTGTATTAATGGTCCTAATCAAAGCGCAGTTAGGCGGAGGGGTGCGTCACGAAAAATAATGCACACTGTGGGGGATACTTTGGGGTTCTTGCTGTAAACAAAATCACAGCGAGCGCATTTTATTTGAAAGACGCGTTAAACCAGTGTGTTAAAAATCAAACGATCGTGGAACATTTTAGCTTTATTTTTCACTTTTTTTGGCCAATGTATAAATTAAATACTTACTCTACTTTCGGTTTAAAGACGCATCTAAATGATAACATTCCGGACGTCGTTTTGAAACAATGAAGTTCAATTTGTGTGGTAAAGATTCATAAAGAAGCTGTCAGCACAAAAGGAACTAAGGTCTGTTGCGTTTATTGACGTAATTATTTATTAACAAGAAAATAACAACATATACCAGTAAGAAATAATTACCTCGCAGAGTTAACACAATACGCAGCATTAGTTAAGAAACATATTTAGACAAATATAAGTGACAGTTGAGTCGCGAATCTAGTACAAATAATACGAAAAACATAGAACCGTACAAAGGTCAAAGGTCAAACTTTGATAGCAGGTGGATGGGGATGAGGGTTGTCGAATGAAGGTTTCCTACCGTGACAACACTGAGTATCATAAATGGATAAACCAACAAGACAGATGCCAATGACAGACATTGGGAAAACTATCATAGTTCCTATTGAGACACTACATGCCAAATTTCCCAGTTACATTCCAACCATTTTTGTAATTCATACACATGGAAGTTATTTCGCTATCAACTAGAAGCTATCGGTGTACTTGGATCTACTCGGTAATTATCGTAAGTTTTATGAACAGTTGTGCGCAGTTTAGATAACTGTACCCGAAATGATTGTTTCGTGAAGCGAAACTAAGCCATCCACATAATATTATGATCCTCCCAGGATCCCTTCATTATCTAACAATACACACAGACTTCTTTTATAAACTTTATGTATTAGTTCATGCCAATTTATCAAAATAAACTTAAAGTTATACCGACGTAATGGTTTGAGATGCAGGGTTAAAGCTAGGGTCTGAGATTTCAAAACTGAGATTAGAGAAGTGCCTCTTGCTGAAGTATTCGAATATTTTTATCACAGCATTGGAATTGACCAATGGCGAAGCTGCATTCTGAGACTCAACATTGTACTTATCTTTTGTACATTAGCTAGTGATTGTTTTTTCATGAGCTCAAGCCTAGAATAAACCAATCATAGAGCTTCACACAGACACTTTTTTTGTTAAATCTTTACAACCTCTAAAAACCTTGTGGACTTAAATGTTTTTTGACTGCATATTTTTCTATCATTCTATTGCCTTCAATTTTTAAAGCATTACGACTTCCTCCGAGCCACAAACATCATTTGTTTAGAGTTCTTGTTTTGCCAAATGAGAAAGATTAAATCCTTTGTAAAAAAAGCGATGAAACTTAATGAAAACATTCCCTCAACACAGATTAATTACGCGTTAATGAGTCAATACAAATTTACAATTGTTAAAATTTAGCAGCTGAATATCCGAGAAGTATAACAATCGTCCTGTCATATTTTACGATTTAAATACGAATTCTTTTATTTTCCAATTTAATTTGGTATGTTTCTTTCCCGCAGCATGATAGTTACCTTTTGTTTGAAGTATAATTATAACGTGTTCTAATTATTCAATATTTACAATTGTTTGCCGCTATCTAATTGGATGGCCAACGGGTAAAGTCTCAAAGAGTGCCAAATACAAAAAAAAAACGTGCTAAATGCTTATTAATATCTTGTATCTATCGTTATTACAAATGATTTTCATTTGTATCAATGGATACAGAAACTGAGGTATTATAATTAGTCAAGGTTATATACTTTATCATTCATTCAGTCCCAGTCCCTCAAAATCCAATCAGGTCATTCTGTCTAATACGGTACATAAGGATACACCATAGATTGTCAAACGCCAAATTAGAAGCACAACTAATTTCCCAATTTGTTCGCAGGTAGTTTGTCATGTTGTTTGTAAAGTATATATCCGTAGATAAATTATATTTAGACAACATACGAATGAGTGGGTTTATATAGGTTTACTGGTTGTTTCTGCTCTAAGGACTGTATCTCCGTCTCCCTGGTCTGGTACAATGCTTGCATAGAATTAGGTCTCGCCTACTACTTCATGACTGGCGGAGAGACACTACGTTGTTCATACAAAAATAAATATTACTGGGACTTCATTCCGGATTGCTAACAGAATAATATAATTACGGGGGGACACCGTGGTAAGAAGTACTCATTAGCTCCTCACCACTGTGAGTTTGAATCCTACCCGGAAAAGACAAATTTCACGTGAGGATGCTCTTCAAGTAGCTTAGGGAAAGTCGATTGTTCCACCCAGGTGTACGCCAGGGGACTCCCCCCACCTTCAAAGCTGGTAAAGTCGAATAATGACCTTTAAACACCGGAGCAAAGAATCAAAACGATCAGAAGAGTGCTGTTGAAGTATCATTATAAACGATGGATTTTCGAAAGAAAATGAAACAAAAAACTACAAAATGAAAACATATCATAATTAATAACAATGCTTCTCAATAGTTAATTAATTTCGCTTTTATGTTGATATGAAAAAAGGTCAAAGTCTTTGAACAAATATCTCAAATCTGAAATCTAGTAATTTGTAAATTCTTTGATAAGCAAAAGATTCTTAGAAAAATACGTACAAAACATCCCACCATCCCAGAATATTACATTTAATAGTAACCTACCGGATTATTAAGACTGTCAGCTAGATTACTTAAATTATACGTTTTTAACTATGAACAGCCTCACTGTAAGCAGGTAAAAAAACGGATGTGGACTTATCCTGGCAACCCCTCAAATGTCGTGTAAATTTATTACATCATAGGTTTTTGTACAGAGATAACAAAGTTTTTCAACTACACGAGTTCGATTGCACCAAACGATCTTCCAATCTGGCGGCCTCGACTGCACATTAATAAGGCTTAAACAAGTTTGTTTCCGGTTACCTGACCGACCCGATCTTTTACCTGCCGACTTATAAGTTTTTACGGCATCCAAATCTCTATATAGTGCTATACGAGGGGCGTTCGAAAAATAATGCGAGTTGCATGTTTTCTCAGTAACTATTTAACTTTTTCTGATTTATTTTGGTCTGTCCTTAAAAATACTCTCCACCTACATGAACACACCGTTTTAGACGGTTAATCCACGTTTTGAAGCAGTTCTCATGCTCTTCAACAGAGAGACCCATTAGATACTGATAAACAGCAGATCCAAGGGAGCTTCTAGACTTATATTTTCTACCAGATAGATGATATTTTAGTTTTGGAAATAGGAAAAAGTCGCAAGGCGCAAGGTCTGGGATGTAAGGGGGGTGGGGAAGGACTTTAACTTTTTCCGATTCCAAAAACTCAGTTACAATGCGTGCCTTATAAGCTAGTGCGTTATCATGCAGGAGTCTGAGGTGCTTGAGTCCTGTTTTGGGGCGACGGATTTGATAGACCTGTTTCAATTTTCTTAAACCACGTTTCTATAGAAGTTTGCTGTGACATTTTTTCCTTTTGGCACAGGAATTTGCAGCACTGGACCCTTACTATTGAAGAAAATAATGTACATTATCTTCTTGACAGTTCGTGTTCTTTTCGCATTATTAGGGCGCCTTGCATTTCTAGTGGCCCAAACTCTGTTTGAACACTTTCGCTTAGGTTCGTAAAAGTAAACCCAGGTCTCATCACAAGTAACAAAGCTATCAAAACACCTTTTGCTAAATTCTGGATACATTTTCAGCAGTTTTTTTGGCCACTGCGACCCGGGTCCTCTTTTGCTCATCTGTCAGCAAATGGGGTATCCAGCGTGCATTAATTTTCTTAAGTTTCAAATGCTTCTTCAAAATATTATGAACTTGTAATAACGACATGTCTGTGAACCGTGCTAAATGTTTCACGGTGTACCTAGAATCTTTTTTGAGAAAATCGCTGATTTTTTGGATGTTACGTTTGGTCGTTGTTGTTGCAGGACGACCAGAGCGACCAGCATCTTTAAGTTGCTGCAGCCCGCTTTTAAACTTAGCCACCCATCTACAAACCGAACTAAAAGACATTTGGCCCTCCCCATAAATATCGCACACCTCTCTGTAAATATCAGCACCTTTCAAACCAAGTAGTGACCTACCTTTTATATATGCCCTAATTTCGAGCACATTTTCAGCTCTTTTTCCAGTCATTTTGTATGCAGTCTAACGAGTAGCCTTTGGAATAACGTGTACTGTACCGAGGTCAGTGAAGTTATGAGAGAGAAATTTCACTATGTTACACATGAGTGATTATTTTATCGACACGTGGTGAGTTTTATCACGGTTTCCACGCTTGAAGCGAGATAAAGCTGAACTCGCATTATTTTTCGAATGCCCTTCGTATTGTAATTTTCACAACAGTGTTGCCTATATATGTAAAAAACATAAAAAAATCCCTACCAACCGACCCAAATTTTTGGGCAAAAACCGAAAACAAACTTTTTTGTTTAGGCATGAAATATCTCTTGATTAATTGTTAGATACGGCGTGTTTTCCATGATCTATCTATGTCTGAATATTACTTGTACGTTGAACATACTTTCTTACTGATAAATATAGCCCAGACAGACTCTTGTGAGAAGAGGGACAAACACTGGATTGTACCATTAAAACGCAAATTTGTTCCGCAGGAAAATGTGATTACAATGATAAACAGATAAGAACTGCAGTCCATCGGTTAATCGGCAAAATGCAAAGAAATGTATCTAACAAAGACCAAAGTGTCTCAAAGATATATCTCAGCTAAGTTGAGCCTTTTAACATTAAATATGTATCTATGGTCATTTTCTTGTGACAGTTTTCAGTCAGGCATTTTTTTAAAATACGGAAGAATCTCCTTTCATTTGTAAGTACATATAGTTACAATGAAGTGAAGTCAATGATTTCTTTGGTGCTCTTATTTTCTATTTAAAATAAAAATTTGCGTTATTCTTAAATCATGTAGACCATCCATAGCTTTAATTCTTGGACTTGAGTTTACATGTAGCAGCAGAAAATTTTCCGGTTGATGTAATATTACCAATATCAGCATCTCTCAATGAAACTACACCAATGAAGTAACATCTAAAAATTTTCAATTTTATACTTTTCTAATGTCAATCTGGAGGGAGATTCCTTCAACTAAGTATTCAGATTAAAACATTATTATATTATAAATACGGTACGCATCAATTTACATAAAAATATAATCGTTAGGTTCAAAGATTGATCAATGCACAATTTAGTGTTCAATCACTTAACTGATACTATTTTGATCGTAAAATACAAAATGAATTTGTTATTGTAATTACTAAAAGATCGTTTTCACAGATACAAGAATACTTCCGATGTATTGATGTTATACGCTCATGAACGAACGCATTCCTCCACCGAAAATTAATAAATCATTTGCATTAACTAAAGTCCGCACTTCAAACACATCATAATTTTATATAAATTGAGTACATAATACTCGTTATGAATGATGTAATAAAATTAAAGCACAAATATCCATTCATACCAGTTTGCAGTCTTCAAACATTTCGTAATAAGAATATAAGCCATCGAACCGAAGAATAATTTTTAAGACCCGGATGTTGGACTACATGTTACGTAAAAAAACCTTCACATGGGAATGATAAACATTAATCAGTACACTCAAACCTGTGAACGAAGATCACCCTTGGGAAAGACAAAATGTGACCTTTATTGACAGGTAGCCTTTATTCGGAGGTCAGTTTGTTCCAATAATCAATGACGGTTTTTCAAAGACTGGCTTTTATTCACTGGGTGATTTTCATTCAGAGGTGGTCGCATACACAGGTTTGACTGTAATATGAAATTGCGCGTATCTAAGATCGTTCCATTTAAATGAACCCAAAATAAAAGAATAACCCAACCGCCTAGCTCAGTAGATAGAACGCTAGATCTATGGACCAAAGGTTGGTGAGCAACTATTCATTGTGGCAGTTTGGTTGAAGATTGCGCCCGAAGTTATTTACTCTCGACCGCTGATCATTCTTGCGAGAACAAGGTAAGTGCTGGTACAGTATCCATGAATACTGGTACGGTAAATTATCCGCTGTTATGTATCTATAATACCGTCATAAACGGACGTTCAATCCCAAAATTACAATTGATTTTCTGAAAAAAAAACGAAAGGATAAAGCAAGCCGGCCTGCAAAAACATTAAGTACATCTTTCTTATTTAAATCCTCCAAGAACTGAAAGACGCATAGTTTTATCTGTGGAGGATAAATCATGTTTTCCATGACTGGCAACATACAAGCAGTGACTAAATCGACTGACTAGCATAGTGTTTATAAATTAAATACAACAGAAAAAATCATTCAGTACAACACAAATTATTTATTTATTTTTACAATAGTTCTCTTATTTCGATATAAAGCACGTTTGTGTGGCGTATGCTACTTGGTGTTGAAGGAAAGAATTATTTACCGTTGTTTTTTTGCTTGACTTCCATAGTTTTCATTTAGCAACGACTTATCTACTGTAGTTATGTACGACTAACAATCGTTAGTGTAACAGAAACATCGATCCTACCGCATTTTATTATCACAAACTTGTGAGTGGTGTATAAGTGTGTACGGCGGTTGCCTTTTTGATGATGACGTGCTTAAATTTGGCATCAAAATAACCCAAGGCGTTACCATTAAGTTAATTATAATTATAATCACTTAAACACAAGCAGAATTAATTTTGCATGTTCTTCTAATCGCAATATAAATTGTATGACTAAGAATTCTATATATTTATTGCTGCAGCTCGCACATTTAGAAAGGCATATCGCAGAAGCCGCTGGTGCACAAATTTCTCTATCCAAAGAAGAAATGAAAATATATTTAGCAAGAGAATCGTGAATTTTCTCGGCTTTGATACAAAGAAAAAAGCTAAATCGAATGATGGTTTTGCAGAACCGGAAACTACGGTATGTCGGAAATATGACATCATCGTAACCCCCTCCTGACCCTATTAACCAATGATTTAATTCTCTACTGGGTGCATAACACTAGTGACTCAATAACCAACAGATGCAGCCAGCCCGAAACTGTTCATGATTTTATCACGCTCTACTTTATTAATAGAGGCTCAATATCCTAACAATAACGATGGGTGGGGTGCAATTGTCATAATTACGTCTGAAAGGCGTCTAGAAAATAAACTATAACACCAGACTGTCAATATGCACCATCATTATACGAACGTAACTTTCGTCATAAGAACAGCACTCACAAGAATAGACCAATTAGTGGATGATTGCGCAATCTGGTTGAGTAGCGTATACCCCAGTTTATGTCAAATTTATAGCCAGATGTCTACATCGAGGGTTATCGAAATATGCACAACAATAGTGGTGCTAATTTTGCGTCGTGTGGTGTACGAGATATTGCGCAATAAAAACCACAGCAGTCTCACAACGTCATTGGAATGGAAACACTTTTACACGGCCTTGATTTTAATTGTAAATACCGAATCTCGCGGTCCGAATATACAAACAAACGAGGACCGCTTACGTGGAACAGCGACTCCGCGAAATACACAATGTAGTATAGCTTTGTAAACACTGACGTCGTTTGCAGTTGGCTTATAAGTGATGTTGCCTACAACACAGTAATGATAATAATAAAACTACTTGTATTCAATCAAACCGTTACTGTGTACGTTTTATGTGGGTCTATTACGGTTAATATCTATAGCAACACAACAAAATACAACAAAAGAAACGAATTGAACTACAGCAGGGTAATATTGTTTTTATGTTACAAAATATTCGTCTGTCTTTTAAGCATGAATGTTGCACCATTGCTAGCACAGCGTTAATGAACTAACCACCGCTAAACGGGGTCGTAAAATGCATACAAGACTTAATGGAATCAGGCTCTTGTTGCACTTGCCAAGCAAATTAATGTGTTGATCAATTTGTTTTCATTTCAGATTTTGGCAGATATTAATGTAGTGAAGTCAATCTGGTTTTTATATGATACGACCTTATCTGTCTTTTTATCGCCCTACAAATTAGTGAAACTCGAACCGTATTTTTATGTGTTTTACTTGTTGATAATCCTCCTGCAGTTAATGCCAATTTATTCGGAGAGGTTTTGTGGTTAATATCTTCATTGTACTTGTCGGGTATCTAACACAAAGACAAATTGTTTCCTGTGTTGTTCTATTGTAATTTAACAATTTTTTTCAGTCACGTCAATGAACGATTATGTTGTTAGCAAGGCATCATTAGGACAAGCCTCCTCAAACAATACATGTATAGGCCATGCAAAATAATCACAAAACATCCCTAGGTCACGCCGCCAAAGAAAACAAGGCATCCCAAAGACACACACCTCTTAAACGAGGCGTCCGTTAGCTATGACAAGTTCCTCTTTGAAGAGAAAATAAGTAAGAATAATGGCGGACCTTTTATGTTGAGACCTTTGACAAAAGGAGAAAAGTATAGGAAAAGAATAAGATAAAGAAATGGCAGAAAGAAGAAGATATATATGAGTAAAAACAAAATCTTCGTGGACAGTGTAGTACATGTATCGGTAAAGGACTGGCAAAAAAGGCGGACCACAACTCTACCAAGGTCTGAACGTATGTTTGTGCGGCATGAAAAAATACTCGAATTGATTAATATACAGATCTGATCTCCTCATATGTTCCTCGTAGAGCTAGCTATATTTATTCCACAAAGGTCATTGAACCAGTAAATCAAAGCGTGATTAGTTTTATAAGTGGATAAAACAAATATTTAATTATGCTAGAAATTTTTTTTCGGATGGTTTAAGTTTATGGATTTATATACACATGTGTACTTTTTTGTAATATCTCATGAAAACCAAAGAAAAGGCATGATGATTAATAAAATTTGATTGTGTTCCACAAGAGCACGTTAAACAATTAATGGTATATTATTCAGCCAATGCAATTGAACCCTACATCACAAATCAACGACCCATTGAAATAATTTTGGACAAGATTTTCAGCCACAATCAGCTAGTATAGTAATGTTA